>OX637336.1:10092777-10555061 GCA_951799405.1 Agapetus fuscipes
GCGATCAGGGTAAGACCCACTGTTTTTACTGTTTTTTTCCAGGACTTTGGGCACCTGATCGTTTGCGATCAGGGTAAAACTTTTATTCCATGCGGATTCCCATGAGGTTGGCCACCTTACAAACTGGAGAAAGAGTAGAGAGCGCATGCTTTCTGAATGGAAGGACTGAGTAAGTAAGTATATATCCCAACGGTTTTACTACTATTTTAGTTTTTAGCACTTTTAAGCCCAAAAATGGTTTGACTGAGAAGTTAAGCCATCATCAAACAGATGAAAGGATAGAGAGTGCATGCTTTCTCAGTGGAAGGACTGAGTTCATATCTGCTTCACGTATTTGGAAGTTGAGCCTCCATAATGATATTCTGCGGATCGTCGTCAGGCTGGCCATCTCCAGAAAATTGGATCAGATCTACAGCAATGCTGTCGAAAGACTTCCAACTGCAAAAATGACTGTCAGATTGAAAAAGCCAGATTAATATCAGGATTATGTTTTTAAAAGTCTCGGCATGCCTATGTTGGGATTGCATTAAATTGAATAGGTAGGTCAGTAATTTAAGGTGTAAAGTTTACTTTTAAGATAAAAAAAAAAAAAAAACACAACTAAGCTACGCATATAGTGTAATTTCTTGCCGCGTTATCCCTGAAGGCTTTCGCATGTGGCGAGTGGAACCTTTTTATTTTTACAAGTAAGGGGCTGTCCATATATTACGTCATTCGCATTAAGGGGGGGGGAGTCTGGTCTGCGGATGATGGTAAATGATGTACGAGTACCAAAAGTGACGTCGTTCTTGTAAATAATAATTTCTACAAAATATACAAAATATTATGTAAGTAATATAACATTATTAATTATTAAGCTCATCCATTATTACAGCAAGACGGGGAGGGGGGGTCATTAGATAATGACTATAGGATGATTGTAGGGGGGGGGGGGGTCGAAAATTGGCCAAAATCGATGACGTAATTTATGGACGGCCCCTAAGGGGGCCGGCCTTATGCCAACCACTTCAGTTGAAGTGGGGGTTTCCCAGCTCCCGAGGAGGCTGGTACTAATTTATTGTGAAGGCTGAGTAAACCCTGCCGATATTTTAATTTGGGGTTTGATATAAACACCGAAACGAGAAATCATTTCTGACACTAATCTAATCTAATCTAAGTTGCAAAGGTATGTTACATTGGAGATTCACATTACATGCATTCTCACAACCAGACATGTAGGTACAAGTTTGCGCTTGCACATGCCTCATGTGAGCCTACAACATAAAAACCAAATCTCAAATGGACATACACCCTGCAACTCTTGCCGTCCTTCCCTGTAACAGGGGTGACATTGGCAAAGTGAACCATTTTTACAGCATGGGTGGTCAGCCGCATACCAACTTATAAGTCAAGGAACCCCTCGGTGGGATTCGAACCCGAGCTCACGGCATGGAATGCGGGCACTCTACCAACTGAGCTATCGACCGGCTGTTGATTCTGTAAATTCATTTAGGTTAAATTTTCTAATGTTTGCACATTCACCGAGTGAAAATTCATTTTTAATTTAATAATTAAAAAAAAAATATTTAAAAAAACACATAGTTTTTATTTTCACATATGAGTTATAATGCCTAAGCGCTGTCGAACCTGCTCAGTTCACTCTGATCTCATTATAACTCATATGTGAAAATAAAAACTATGTGTTTTTTTTAATATATTTTTTTTAATTATTAAATTCATTTAGGTTAGTTGCATATAGGTATGTTACACATCAAACATTTTCATAAGTTATTCATTTATGTTACTTTTATAAGCTATTCATTTAAGTTATTTTTAAAAGTTATTCATTTAAGTAGCTTTTAGAAGTTATTCATTTAAGTAGCTTTTAGAAGTTATTTTTAGTTATAAATAATGTTTTTTTTTTATAAGTAAAACTATTACTTAAGTTTATTTTATAAGTTATACATTAAAGTTTATAAGTTAATTTTATTTTTTAAGTTACACAAATAAGTTTCTACAATAAGTAGGTACCTAATATTGTTCAGTTTCTTTTATAAGTTAGACATATAAGTTTCTTTAATAAGTTATAGGTAGGTACATATAAGTTTACACAATAAGTAATTATTTTAAGTTTCTTTCATAAGTTGTACAAATAAGTAGGTATTTATAATAAGTTATATTTGTCAGTTTCTTTATAATAAGTTAAGTATACTTACTATTAAGTTTCTGTAATACATAAGTTATACTTTGAAGTTTATTTTATAAAATAAACATATAAGTTTCTATAATAAGTTAAACATATAAATTTATATTTTAAGTTCTTACGTTAGGTTTCTATGATAGGTTATTTATTTAAGTTTCTACAATAAGTTGTACATTTATGATTCTAGGTATTGTAAGTTAGTGCATTGCACCCCGTTGTGGTGGCTCAGTCAGGTCAAGTAATCGATAATTAGATTTTAATCAGAAGGTAGCAGATCTTCTAAGAAGCTACCTACGCACAGAAGTAACAACATTTTAGCAAAAGAAGAAAGAAGCAATGAAACGCGCTCAAAACCTGAAAGAACAATATCAAGAATCTGAACTAGGCCGTGAAAGACTTAAATCATGTGATTCTGTTTTGAGTCCTTGCTGAAGCCTACAGCTTTGATTGTCTAGGACCTAGGTAATATTATAGAACTGTATACTTGATAAATGTTTTTTAGATTGAAGTTATTTTAATAAATTAATTAACATTTGAGTTAATGAATGTAAGTTAATTTAAGCTTTTTGATTATTAATTTAATTTAAACTTATTAATAAATTAAGTACCATAGGACCGAAGACAAGAATCAAGGATTTTTCTGAAAATGACTTTCGGACAAAAGTTACTTAGCTGACCTCCATGCGTTCCTTGACTAAAAGGTTGGTATGAGGCTGACCCTCCATGCTGTAAAACTTGGTTCATTTTTGCCAATGCCATACCGATTTCAGGGGTTGCAACTTTCATGTTCATTTGAGGTTTGGTTTCTCTAGTTAAGCTTGTGTAAGCGCAAAATTACACGTGTCTGTCTGTGGGCGTGGATTAAATATAATACTTAAATGTCACTATATCTTTGCAACTGAGATTACTGATTACATAAACAAATGAATGCAGAATGACAACCTTGAAAATGAAACTTTCCTTGTTACTATTTATTTTATTTCTAAAAAAGTCCCAGATTAACGTCTTTATTCCTATTGGACTAGAATATTTACACATTTAAGTTTATTTATTATATTAGGAACAAACATTGTACCTACCTTTGTATCCATATTATTTTTCATTGCAATAAATAATTTTCTTGAAAAAAAAAGTGTTTTTTTTAATAGAAAACCAGAATGGGTCTGCATTATAAACACTCCTCAGCTTAAAAACACATTTCAATACAAAAAAGAAAAAAAATCAGAGTTTTTGAAGTAGCTTTCAGATACGCTTAGGATACTTCATAATTCAGACCCACTTCCCAGATAGCATTTTAAACTTGTATCTGACTTGCAACAAGTTTGATGTGTCAAAAGTGAAGGCTTGCTGCAAGTTCACCATGGCAAGTATATACACTTGAGGCAAGTTTTAATCAAACTTTCTAGTTTCCCAGCAACAAGCTTGCAGAAACTTTGTCATAACAAAGTTCCCGTAAGGTTGTCATGACAAACTTGCAAAATGTTTGCTTCTGCAAATTATATACATTTTTTTATATTATTATAATATTTAAAAAAACAAAATTAGAATAAAAAGATGAAATATTTTTATTTTATTTCATTTACAGTTTGCTTATAGTAGTAACAAAGTTTTATAATAGTCACATCATCATCATCACTGGCACGACCTCCCTCAGCAACCGCTGCCAGCGCTGTCTATCCAACGTCTTCCTCCTCCAGTCCCACATTCCCACTGCACGGCTATCCGCCACCACTCCATCCAGCCATCTTGAACGTGGTCTTCTCACTGTCCGCCGTCCGATTGTGATGAATATAAATTGGGCTGCTGAACCATATTTTCAATTATTGCGTCATCTACAAATAATTGAAAATATTCCAGTGACGTTAAAATTTTAATGGATTGTAAAAAACTGGCAGTACACGTTGTGTCAGGGATATCCAAGTCACGGTGTCGCCAGCGTACTTCTGTCCACAACGAATGGGCCTGATGTTGTCCATCACCTTCCACCGCATTTGCTTCTTACTCCTGGTCAACATCACTAGGTGCCTGAAAAGAAATAAATAGTTACGTTTATAATATCATCCACAAATAAAATAGAAATTGGAACCATAGAAAACCTATTTTAGAGGACTTCAGTCAATGTCAATGCAGTACAATCTGTGATTAATTATAAAGATACGAGTTTAAAGGTACCGATTTATAGCTAATTTGTTGAGATATATTTTTAATAAAATGAGGATTTTTTAATAGATAAATAAAAAAATAAAATACTAACGTTTATTTCAATGGGCATCCCAATTATCTGGCTCAACTCGTCTGCAGCCATCTCCTGGTCACCGTTTTCGATCCTTGGCTCCCACCAGGTTGTAATTTCGTCATCTTCATCTTCAAGTTCTACATCTGATGCATTTCCATTCAAACACATATTAATCTCTCGAATAGAGTAAGACATCTGAAAAAATAAAATAGTAAGGCTGTTAAAAATGACCTCAAAATCCTGTGTATGTTCAAACCATTGTTATTTTGTATACAAAAAAAAGTACTAAAAAACATAGAACTTGCTACAAATTATATACTGTTAAATAGTTTATGAACTAAGGAACACGCTAAAAATGATTTTTTTCAATTTAATGTATAATTACCTTGAAAATTGACGATTTCGAGGGGAAGAATTGTCAGAGTTGAAACGCAAGCCGGCTTGACAGTTGACAGACGTTATGGCGGTTAAAGTGCACTATGCAGGCAGGAAACATAAAGAAAAAATATAATGCTGTGAGCACAACGTTGCAGCAATATTGCAACAAACTTATTTTGTCAAATTTGACATGACAATATAAATTTATATACAAATAAAACTTGCAGCAAACTGACCTGCTATCTGGGTTCAGACCACAATTCAGACAATTTTATTTCAGAATGATAAGTTTAATGAGCTCATAATATTATAGCAGCTCCCATAAATATAGTAATTTACTCTGTGACCGAGTTTAAAAATCAGGTAGAGCTTCCCCGTTTCAAAAAAAAAAAAAAAAGCTTCGTATGGCAGCCATCTTGAATTTTGAAGTTGGTGTAATGCTGTGTTCTTCCCAAAAAAGTCGATGTAACCAGAATTTGGTTACGCACGCACGCACGCACGCACGCACGCACGCACGCACGCACGCACGCACACACACACACACACACACCAAAAAAGTAAAAAAAACTTTAATTTTGTTTTCCAAACGTGACTGAATTCCTTGCTTGTGAGAATGCATGTAATGTGAATCCCCAATGTTACATATCTTTGCATCTTAAATTAGATTAGACTGAAGGAATGAAGAAAATTAACATTTGGTAGGTATAAACAATATTTTAGTATTTTATAGATGTTGGCAAATTTGATTTGACAACCATCAAAATGAGTTTGTGTTTCTACCGCCAGGGCGCGCTAGTGGTCAGCTGTTTTTATTCAAGATGTCAACGTAGGGGTTTATTTACTTACCTTTAAATTATTTTCGAAACCCGTTTTTTCCGATTAATTTCATAAATGAAATTCAAAAACCTCGCCGATCATGGATTACCACTTCGCAGACATATGCGCCCCGCCCGAGAACATCGCAAACAGTAAGCGAATTTCTGCATATGTTTCGACTTTACCATTGTGCAAGTAAACAAAGGTGATTTCTTAAACATTTTACCGTTTTAAATTTTTATTTTAGGTCACTACGCAGCCGAATTTGTGGATACATTTAGCGGGAATGGTCTCAATCCAGAATATCACGAACTGACGACAGGACTCGCAGATGGAGGGGATATGTTTGGAGTCTCTTCAGTGGCCTTTGACAGAAGCGAGGAATTATTCTGGATGGGGAACCAAGGCGTAAGCTGGTCTTCATTCCTTCTTATAAAATCAAGAAATCATATTTTATAGAAATTTCAATTTTCAATATGGTGACCTACATTGAATGTTTTTACCATATAGTCTAAGAGCTAGACGTATGCAACCTTACCTCATCGACTACCAGGCAGAGACATGGTCAGGCTGGTAGTTTGCATCGAGTACATGATTTTTTCACAGATCTGCCGTTTCCTATCCTGGAGCGTTTTGGATGCGGCCTCTTGAAAGAGGCCCAAAAAATGGTGCAAACTACCTCATCGACTACCAGGCAGAGACTAGTAAAAACTAATGCTCCATATTAATTGCCTGCTTTTTGCATAAAAAAAAATATTCCAAACCTGGAGCGTTTTGAATGCGGATATTTTTTTGTAAATTATAAAAAACGATCTTTTGAAGTTAGTTGTATGAGCCATGGAAATAAAGTAAAAAAAATATGATATTACATACATTACTTGTAATAAGAGGATAAACATACTACAAATTTGTATTTCCAACCCTTCTTGTTCAGGAGTTTTCGACCTAGAAGGTCATCATCATACCTGATATCATACCTGATGACATAATCATACCTGATGATGACCTTCTAGGTCGAAAACGTTAGTAACTTACTCTAAAGATTGTAATCTTTTTAAATATATTTATGTGAAAATAAACAGTGTTTTTGAATTCCTCAAAAAATTTTAAACTATAACAGTATGAATTTTCAGTGTTAATACACAAACAATACAAAATATTTTAATTTATTATTATTAAAAGAACCACAAAATAATAATCCAATATACTTATATATTTTTTTCAATGCTATACAGGTAGGTTAATGTCAAAATTATTTCCATACAGTTTGAATTTAGAATACTGAGGAATTTTTTTGTTCAATTTCAAATTTAGAACCATAAACAAGAATATGCAGGGGGTAAAGTGCGTATCCAAAGTCAGCCAGTATTGAACACCTATATGACGTGCCACATTTTAAAACGTATTCATGTTTTTTTATTGGATTGGTTGTGAAATCTATAATCTAAGCTGCAAAGATATGTTAACATTTAAGGCTCATATTAAATGCATGCCCACAGACAGGCACATGTAGGTTCGCGCCTACACATTCTGCATGTGTCATACAAATAAGCAAAACCTCACATGAACATAAACCTTGCAACTCCTGCCGCCGTTCCCTGAACCAGGGGCATTGGCAAAAGTGAACCAATTTTTACAGCACGGGTGGTCAGCCTCATACCAACCTATCAGTCAAGGAGCAGTAGTTTAGTATAATATATTGTTATTTGTTTCTAGGGACATGTCACATCATATTACGGCCCTACAATGCAGAAGTACACGTCATTTCAAGTTCACGCAACAGAAGAAGTGCGCTCCCTCCTCACCATTGATCCAGGAATCCTTATTCTTACCAAGTCCATGCTCCGACACCAAATCAGGAGAGGGATTCCCAAGTTTACCTACAAGTAAGTTTTCTCACCCATTTGATTCATACATGAGATTCATATTGATATCTTATATATAAGATTAAATTATGTATATTGTAACGACGTCGACCCGACTGCGTCGAGTCTCCGTTGTTTGAGACCCACCGGTTCGCATCAGGGTGGAATGTGAGCTAGGACATCCGCATCTCAGGGTTTTTTGGTAGGTGGGTTGAGCTACAGTCTGAAATGAAAAGTTCGAACTCTACAGCAAAGAGAAACAAAAAGGTAAAAGAGGAATGTGGTTTATTTAAAAGAAATTATTCTTTACACAGAAGAACATTTACAGAGGTGGCAACTCATAGTTCTATTATCAATGAATAATCTCGCAAAACTACGAAAAACTTATCTAATAAAATTCTCATTATCAAATTTTATTTGTTTTATTTATGGTTATTAATAATTATCACTACCTCAAAGGTAGACATGAACTTTCATTAATAAAAGTATAAACAATCTTGTGACTCTATATTATCAACAAGATGGCGTCATGGAACCTTCTAGAAACATACTCGAGATTCCTTGTAAACAAACAAAAGAAGATGGCGCTCAAGACGCTCGAGAAAACAAAATGTTTTTCTTTAACACATAATACACGCAGGTATTCACTTATTTAACTTCAACAATGAGGAACATAGGAAACACTCGTAGAACAAAGCTTCATGCTCAAGTTATCCACATAGAGAAGGCAAACATTCGATTTAAATCGTATCAATCATTCATGAGAAAATATTGTTTATTTCTAATTATTCAATGCTCTAATGAGCGGAAAATCAAGTCTAATGGATTACCTATAACTCTCAATGTATTACAAAAGAATTCCATACACAACGGGCATGCATTCGCATGATGAACCACGTGCAAATTTCTGAGGGAAATTATTTAATTATGTAGATCCAAATCCAAATTGGAGTTTAATGGTTCCAGACAATAACAAATAAAGGCTTATAGATAATAATGGTTGAATCTATCGTGCCGGGACACGTATATTCTCGATGGGAATATCGTAAAAAATAAAATAAATGAAATCAATCATTAATCTGATTTGATTAATCCTCAATTATGAATGCTAATTGTACTCAAACAATAGTAATCAGATGAATCTGAGAGGTAAATGCAAGGTAACAAGCGGACAGACGCGGAAAAGCCTTGCGGAATACTTCGTGACTGAATTTACTAACTCGGATCAATTAAATCAACAATTCTGTGAAAACAAATCACCAAAATGTATTAACAGACATTATAAACAATTAAGTATATCAATTATCTCATTCTCCCATCAGATGATTAGAGATTAATCAAAAAAACATATTAAAATTTCAAGATGGCTTCCCGCAAAATGCGTTCGCTTGTTGAAATATTCTAAAATTTAACAATTACAATTATCTCAAGATGAAATATATATGATGAAGTTATGGAAGGAGTGTTGGAGTAGGAAATAGGATGGGATTTGGGAAAGGAAGGGAATTTTACTTGTTACATGGTGAATTGAGGTTCCGCCATAGCTCTTCTCCGTACGACAGGTCTAATCAGCTCGTGGGCCTCAGCACGAGTACGAAACTTTACTCCGACGGCAGTCTGTTCGCTTCCGCCCGCGCGATCTTCGTGCTCTTCCGCTCGCTCTCGGGAATCTTCGTGCGGGATGACGTTATCGCTTGCGTTACTTTCGACCTACTAGGTCGAAAACGCGTTTGTTTTTTGTTTTAAAGATTTTAATCTTTCTAAATAAATTTTAGTGAAAATAAACAGTGTTTTCTTTGAATTCTTCAAAAATTATAAATTAAACAATATGAATTTTCACAGTGTTAATACACAAACAATACAAAATATATATATTTTTTATTTATTACCGCTGATATTCCAAATGAGTCATATATGGAACTGAAGGCGACAACCTAGGGTTGAGAACTGGGCTTCTTGTCTTTCCATAAATTCATCTTACTTCTCAAAAACTAGATTTCTGTCTTTGGTTCTATGCAACTCTTAAGAAAAATGTGTATTGGAAAAAACGTGATTTGTTGAACGAACATTCTAGGTCTCCCAACATGGTAGACATGCAGTGCTTGCTGGCTCTTGACAACAATCGGCTAGTGATGGGCGGGCATCAGGACAAACTCATCGACTTTGATCTGACAACACTCAAAGAAACAAAACAGGTATAAAAAAAACAAACAGGTTTATTGGTACCACTGAGTATTGTATTATTTCCCACCCAGAAGATTCTTTCAAGCTAAACATCGCTACGGCACTACAAAAGTTGCCATAGACTTCTAGATTCTCTGAAATCTAGAGTATCCCGCACAGGATTCCTTAAGAAACATTCTAATTATGGAAACACAATATAGCTAGGAACAAGTTCCTTCCGGTCTCAGGTCTTCTATCGTCAAGGTTATTCTTATGACAAATTATCTGATAAATCTTTATCAGTTTTCTCCACGCATATAATACATACTTAGGGGCCGTCCATAAATTACGTCATCGATTTTGGCCGATTTTCGACCCCCCCCCCCCCCCCTTACAATCATCCCATAGTCATTATCTAATGACTCCCCCTCTTGCTGTAATAATGGATGAGCTTAATAATTAATAATGTTATATTACTTACATAATATTTTGTATATTTTGTAGAAATTGGTATTTACAAGAACGACGTCACTTTTAGTACTCGTACATCATTTGCCATCATCCGCAGACCAGACTCCCCCCCCCCTTCATGCGAATGACGTAATATATGGACAGCCCCTTATTTGTTCTTTTTGAGCATTTTTCGTACTGCCAAATCAATTATCCCTCATATTTTGTATTGGCAGAATTTGCAGCCAATTCCTTAATTCCTGACTAAATAACATGATACTCTGTTACAGCATTCCCTGGGATCTAAAGATGCCCGCTGCGCCATTCTGCGTCAGCACAGCTACATGCTGGTAGCTGGGGATCCTTCAGGGCGCATCAGCCTTCGAGATCCTGGCTCCTTGAGAACGCAGCACGTTTTAGACACTCATACCGCCAGCCTGAGCGATCTGGATGTGCAGGGAAATTTCATAGTCACGTGCGGCTTCGGAGACAGGTTATTTTCTCACAATCACATTGTCAAAGCTTACTTTGGTATTACATTTTACTTTGCATGTTGTTGGACGACGGCACGAGGCAAGAGGAGATGGAGTAATTGAGATGCCAAGGAGTTACAATGGACAAAGATAGAACTTTTTCTTATTATTTTGTGTAACTTTTTGTTTGTGGTGTTTTAACTTTAAAGCCAATATTCTTTTATTTTTAAGTGTTTTTTGCAGAGTTTGAAATTTTGCATATGAGCTCTTGCTTATTTATTCATAAAACATATGAAAAACATTTTAAAAAGCACCTTTAAACTAGAAGTTAGGAGAGTTAAATGTGTAACCGGTGATAATTGATTATTATTCACAAGTTTTATTCTAGTCAAAATGTATGTACAATGATTTCACTTCTAAACATGAAAGACAGTTAAACATACCTCAGACACTAAAAACTGGGCTGTGTAATTCATGACCAAAAAATTGACAAGTTTTTACTGTCTCAGCATTTTTTTTTATGAATTCCAAAGCAATATCAATACAGTTTCATTAAGATAATATTCATAATTTCACTTTCACACATGTATACATGGGCAAAACGTCTGGAAGCTCCAGCTCCCACAGACCACGGCAACAGATCCTGGAAAACATCTCTCCAGCAAAGCAATATCTGTTGTATTTTCCAGTAATGGTGGTCTGCAGTGTGACTGCTTCCTCCTGGTGTACGACATCAGAGCCCTGCGCCCTCTCCCCCCTCTCTCTGTGTGCCTGGAGCCCCTCCTGCTGAGATTCCTGCCCTCTGTGTCTTCTCGAGTGGCGGCCGTCAGCTCTCATGGACAAGTGCAGCTAGTAGACACCATACGGACCACGCCAAGGCTCACCATGTTTCAGGTATCAACTAAAATCCACCAGAGATGCGTGACATAGATCATAGGATATCTTAAGGAGTATATTTACTTTATGAATGAGGACGTACAGAGAAGCAGGAGTAACTCTTATTTTTTAAAATTAATTGTAAAATTTGTTAAATAACTAAGCAATCCATGGTCTCACCGAGTCAGGTCTTTACAAATCTCAAGGTCTTTTAACCGTTTCGATTCGGAATTTATTTGCTACATACACACCGCCAGAACGGAATACTTTTTTGAGGTTATTTTTTTACACATAAATTGATTTCCTACCTTAATTACTTGATGAAACTTCAAAATTTATAAAAAAGTATATTCATTAGTTATCCAGGAACACAAATCACAAACTTTCAACACATGTTTTCACTTGTTGTTTTATATAAAAACAAGTAAATCAAAACAATACTACTTAAAAAAATATATTATACGCACATTCCATAACTAGATTTTATATCCATTAGGTTTAAACAATTTTCTTACTCACTTAAATACTCGTCACTAAAGAGAAAAATGTATTAGTTATTTTACAAAAAAACAAAAAACGTAAACAGTTATATCTATCTGAATATAGTGTACTTGCCTGGATTTTGTTTATAAACATTGGTACACACGCGCGGGACGAGAGATCGATCTGTTCTGACGAAATATTTGAGAAAGAATATTTTCAAAATATGTATAATATGAGATTTTATTAGTGTACCTATAATGTAAGCAACAAAAAAGTTTGAAAAATTTGAACACCGATGTCAGGGGAAGCTTTAAACTTCGATGACATGCATAGATGCCAGCCGCACTGTATGCAAGTTACGTCATGACATCTATGCATGCCAGCCGCAGCCAAAGGGTTAAAAATCCAAGACCCAAACTCAGGCCCGCCGTACAGTCAGGATGAGATGGGATTAACATGACTTACTACCTGTCTCTGGTGGGTTAAGGATCCTTTCATCATGACGACGTTCCCAATTCCTCCCAACTCATCCTTCCTCCCAAGTAGTTCTAAATCTTTTGTGGTAAGTTGATATGCTCCTAAAGAGCTAAAGACTTTCTTATCCAAACACATCATATGCTGGCAGGTTTTTCTAGGTTTTTGAGCAAATCGCACGTTTAATAATAAAGAGAAATAACTCGAAAATTGGGAAAATCGAGATTTTGTAATAAAACGCAAGAACAATGCGAGAAGAATGCATAGAATGCGACAGCACTTCAATTTTGACGAATATGACCGAGATAAAACATTGGCCGCCTTTTTCATCCCATACAAGTAGTACTGGGTGTCTGAACTTCAAACGCGTTTTCCCAACATTCATGTTTTTTGAGTTATTGCTCTTTATTATTAAACGTGCGAAATGGTCTAATCTAATCTAATCTAAGTTGCAAAATATAAGTGACATTAGAGATTCACATTAGATGTATTTTCACAAAACAGACATGTTTAAGTTCACGCTTAAACATGCCGCATGTAGTCCTACAATATAAAAACCCGAATCTCAAATGAGCATACACCCTGCAACTCCTGCCGACCTTCCCTGAAACAGGGGTGACATTGGCAAAGTGAACCATTTTCTACAGCATGGGGGGTCAGCCGCATTCAGTCAGGGGGGCAATATGCTATAAAATAACAACAACTTGTAATAGGAGTTTTACACTGACAAATTTTTGTGTCAAACTAGTTTGCAATAAACCTATAAGTCAAGGAGCAAATGGTAAATGGCAATATGCTATGAAATAACAACAACTTGTAATAGCAGTTTTAAACTGACAAATTTTGGTGTCAAACTAGTTTGCAATAAATTTTAGAAGATTGTCAATGTAATTTGTTTTTGCAGGTGAATACGCAAAACTCAGAGTGCCTGTCGTTTGACATCGCCTCCACCAGCCAGGCGTTTGTATTTGGTGACCAGAGCGGCCATCTGCATCTATTCTCCCCAGAGCACAACACCGAGCCAAATTTCAACAGCTTCTCCAGGTATTTATTGCAATAGCACTCGCCTGTGCAATTTTTGTAACAGTTGGACTTCGTAATTTCAGCAAAAATAAAACTGAAAAAATCTCAAAAGAGTCTTGAAGAACCAGAGGAAGCAATCTAAATTGTTGTAAAAAATGAAATAAGTATAAGAAAATAGTGGAAGTATTTTTTCAATAAATTTATGTCACTTTTTAAATAAATCCTAGAATGCATTTAATCTGCGATAGACTTCTGCATTCAAGGAATCATCTGGAATTTCAAGTTCCGGACAACATATCTCGGAAAGCAACTCTTCAGTGTCTGTTCAACTGTCGGGGTGACAGCCTAAAACTTCTATTAAAATAAACATCTTTGTAACGATCACCTGTTTTCAGAGCGACTGAATTCGCCGATACCCCCGAAGAGCTCCCCTTTGTGCGTTATTTTGACGAGACCTTCCCCCTCTCGTCTGTCCCCCTACCACCCTTACCTGCGGGGCAGCGCTGGCTCAGCCATTGGCCGGAGGAATTCGCCCGGCCGGGTTACCGCATGCCTAAACCCATAGATTCCGAGGTGCTGAAGACCATGAAGATGCAAGGACCCATCGGGTATGCCCCGAACCCGAGAAACGCACGAAGAAACGAGGTAACTCAAGTAAATGTTTTATTAAAGCTTTTTTTGCAGACTGACCTGGTATTCACGGATCCTACTAACACTTCCTTTAGATATCACTAGCACTTAGACTGATTTTTATTTATGCATATGGGGCATAAAGAAATACCATTGTAGCGCATGTGAGGCCCAAGAGAAGTGGGCTTGGTGAATACGGTGGTAAGTCTGATCAATAGCACTGTTTGCAAAGAGATACATAATGGAGCTATCTTCAGTGTGAAGTGTTGCTATCTTGATAATATTAATGAATTGCAACCAACTTCAAGGTGATCTGATTGAGAAATCGGAGGGAATTACATGTGTTCTTTCCAAGGTGTACATATATAGGTGTTAAAACTTATACAAAGTGCGATGGCAATGGTTGATTGCCTGCATGCCCCACAATCATTTGTGGTTTGTTGCTTGCCGCCATTCACAACATCTCAGCAAAAGGAGGAATAGCTGATCTTTGTAATTATGCCATGGACTAATAAACTCACAGCATTTTTATTCAGCAATAAACTTGCTCAAACACCGCCCTGTTGACAATGTCAGCGCCCTCTAGCAGAGGGACAGGCGGATAATCAACTAAAATTGTTAGATTACACACCTCATATATCCACCTTCATGTGCCCACAACGGAAACCAGAGATAAAGGAAAGCTGTATAAGACATATTCCAAAATAATGATGAATGTTTTGTTTTCTAGATGCCTTATATCCTGGATGTAACATCAAGTCCCAATCACAGTAAATCATTAGAAAACAATGACACTAACCATTCCTTAGATGGAGCCAACAGTCCATTCATCGCCATTCCCAAGAGGTATCGAAAGGTATGAGAAATGCAACTATGAATATTTATCCTTTCGTTTTTGATGAACCGATTAAAAATGATGTGCTTAATTTTTTTAAGGTTGAAGTGAGGTATACTAAATTAGGACCCAACGATTTTGATTTTGAACATTATAACAAAACTGGCTATCCAGGACTTGAAGCTACGTTACCTAATTCTTACTGCAATGCTATGCTGCAGGTGAATATTTATTTCAATCTTTCAAATCTTATGTCGGTTATGTCGGTGTTATGGCCGAGGGTGCCAAGTGGGCAGATCTTACTAGTGTGTTTGGAATGGAATAACGTTGGTTCGATCCTCGCTTGGGTCATTTGACCATAACTTTGACCCTGGTTCTACAGATCTAATTGGGTAATTATTAATTAATAATTATTAAAATAAATCATAATGAATTATTAATTGATGATATTAATAACTGTTTCTGGCCCGGCAGAATAGGTTGGTGAACTGCATTCCTCTTCACAAATCTATTTAAAAAAAACTGTTTTTCTTTTATTTTTTATCAGATAGGTATAAAATATGTTTTATTATACTTTAATTTGATTTTTGTCTATTGTTCTAAATTTGAAATTCCCAGGAACACTTTTGTTTATTGTTCTAAACTTGATTTGACTGACTTAAGATGGCTTCTGTGGTAACCTCAAAAAGTAATTTTATTTTAAAACTATTTTACAGGTTTTGTATTACACTCCTCCAGTAAAAAGAGCATTATTGAGGCATACATGTTCAAAGGAATTCTGTTTAAGCTGTGAATTAGGTGAGTGGAAATATTTTGAAAGTTTATTAAAATTTTGTAGTTGTTTTCTTCAATGTCTTGTTCCTTTCTTCCAGGATTTCTGTTCAGAATGTTGGATACATCATCAGGAGCGCCTTGCCAGGCTTCAAACTTCTTGAGAGCATTCCGTACGGTTCCGGAAGCCTCTGCTTTGGGTCTGATATTGAGTGACAGAAATCCAGAGGCCAAAATGAAAGCTAATCTTGCATCACTTATACAGGTATTTTTTTTATAAATGAATTTCTAATCCAGTCCTGACTTGAGCCTCTGAAACCTGGCTAATAACAAAAAACTTGACACGTCAATTGCAGCATTCAAGAGAAGGGTTCTCCAAACTATTTACGGTCTGATGAGAGATAACAATGGTTGGTGTCAATGAGGTCCGCACGTGAATTGACATGGGCAATATTGTGTCGTCTAAAAAATGGTTCACTTTGCCAATGTCACCCCTGTGTCAGGGAAGGTCGGCAAAGGTTGTAGGGCTTATGTTCATTTGAGGTTTGGATTTTATTTGTAAGTACACATTCAGCATTTGTAAGTGCGAACTACACGTGTTCGAGTTGACTGAGAGCTTTAAATTATTGTATCCTTGCAACTTAGATTATAGATTATTAATGATTATAGACTTGGCCGGGTTGCTATGGAAAAGGCAAACAAATATTTTGTTATTAATTGCTAAGGATGGCAGTCCCATACAAAACTGACGTTTGCTCGCCGACAAAAAAGTTCCGACGTCATTATTAAATTTTGAAATTAGAAATATAGAATGTGTAAGTTATCGGTCTCCTGTTTTGACATTATGAAAAATAGAAAGCGTATATGGACAGCTTATTTTGTAATACTTACTTCATATAACTTTTCCAAAAACAAAATAATTTTCTGTTTTCCTTGAGCCTTTGCGCTTCTGAATATTCTGGCTACATGAATACCCCCAGTACGGAATACTTTTTCTACCACATTTATATAATATTTATTGTCACTTGCGAACAAACTATGTGCGCAGTCACATGTATTAGTTATTCAAGAATAACAATCACAATGGTATAAGTTCCATGTTTCCCTTGCAGACTTTTGAATTATTGAACACAGATGTCAGGGATAAGTTCAAAGTTGGATGACGTCTATGATTGACAGCCCCACTGTACATGGGCGTACCCAGGAAGAGCCAGGGGGGGCAGCTGTCCCCCCCTGGAAGAGAAAAATTAACCTACGCAAAAAAAAAAACCTAAATAATCCTAAATTGTTATTAAATTGTATTGCAATTACTAAAATGACCATTATTCGATCATGTCTTGCCCCCTCCTAAAGGAAATTGCGTGCCCCCCGCCATCGGCGATATATTTTGGTAACAATGATCTTCAATTTTCCTAAACCTGCCCCCCCCTAGATTTGATTGGTACGTCCATGGCACTGTATGCAAGTTTACACTTGACGCCTATGTGTGTCACCCACAGCTACAGGGTTAAATCACATTTTTATTTTCAATTTTTGCCAGCGTTACAATTGAGAGTTTTTGAATTTCCACGAGCACAAACAATTCTTTCAGAGCTGGAACCGCTTCATCCTTCATCAAATGCACTATGAGATCCTGGCGACTCGGCGTCGGGAGCACGAGACTCGCGCGGGCACCGACTCTGGCTTCCACAGTGCAGCCAGCCGCCTCTCCGCCCTGTCCATATCGGGGAACCGTCCCGCCACCCTTTCGGGACACCATCCCGACCCGTTCCGGGAAGATCCTGGGGCTGGGGACTTTGTGTTTGATGTGCAGCCAGTGGACAACGATGGCGAGACCCTGACAGTCGTGGAGAACTTTAAGAAGAAGGTGTACGAGGTTGCCGGAGTGGAGGCAGAAGAGGAAGAGAGCTTTGTTATGATGCAAGATGAAGGTAAATACAAGAATTAATGATGCATTCATTTATGTGATGTTCATAATGCTACTAAGCTTCACACATAATTTAACCTTTTGCCGTGTTTTCTCCGAAGGGGTTGTATGTGGCGAGTGGAACTTATTTATTTTTACAAGTAAGGGAGACGGCCTTACGTCAACTTCTTCAGTTAAAGTGGGGGTTTCCCAGCTCCCGAGGGGGCTGGTATTCATTTCTTGTGAAGGCTGAGTTAACCTTGCCGGTATTTTATTTTGGGGTTTGAAATAAATACCGAAACGGGAAATCGTTTCTGACACCATCGGTGAAATTCAAACCCGAGCTCTTGGCGTGAAATGTAAGCGCTCTACCAACTGAGGTATTGACCATAATGCATGTAAAAAAGAGAAAATCTCTGACTTATTTCACAGTATTTTCTTCCTGTATCTATAGTTTGATCTGTTTAACAGGAACTGGTGTCAATCTTGTGACAAGGACATCTAACTTTACTTTCAACTTTTTAGGAGTTTCCGTGATGCTACAAACCTCTGTAACCCTGAACATAAGGGTTTTGGGAGCCTTTTGGGATCCATTCTGTTGACATGGTAGCTCCAATATTCTCTTCTTTCTCTGTCCCATCTCACAACGTCCTCCACGTCACAAATTCCTTGTATTTCCTCATTGGCTCTGCTGTCCCTCAGGATTCTACGCAGTAATAGTCTTAGGGGTTTCATCTCTGTTATTTTAGCAGTTCTATCTTTACCGTGTATGCTGTGTACCATGAAATGTAGGATTTCTCATGATTTTACATTTATTCTCATGTTTGCGCATTCTCCCTCATGATTTTTTTATCTTCTCTCATGTTTTTTAATCTTCTCTCATGTTTATCCATATATTTATCTTCATGTCTTCTCACCTGTTTTTCCGTAATTGTAAGTACATTTCTTCAATCGTGTAATAGGAAATCTTTTACTTGAGTAGTATTTTCCGGGATCTGTTGTGATTGTTTAGGAGGCTGGTAGTTCTGTGTGTTTTGCCCTTGGGCTTAATTTAATTTTAATTTTTTGGTAATTTATACAGCGCCGTCATGTGACAATCACCTCGAGGGCGCTTTACAAACATTAATTATAAAATAAAATATAATACAATATAAAATTGAAAACAGAATTAATAACAACTTTAAAATAACAGAACAATGAAATTAAATAAAAAAAGTCGCTAGGTCAAATAATGAAATTAAAAAGTAAAAAATTATACAAATTAAATTAAAAGAATCAAATATTATAAAAATTCTCAAATAGTCTCAAATAGTCTTTAGGCTTCGCTTGAAACCTATTAACTTATTAAATAAGTAGTTTATTTCTAATCTTCTTCTGAAGGGTTCTCGGCAGTAAGCAAGATGGCGTTGTCTTCCGCTTGAAGCTCTGACGTTAAATTTCTGATCTCTTGGATTCTCTTCCTGCACCTCTGTCTTCTGCGCAGCGCATAGCAGAGCACACCCAGCACCATCAGGGCAGACAGGGCGGCAGACAAAATAGCGGGGAGCAGGAGGTTGTCACGGGCACTGTAGTCCTTCCTGTCTCCAGCACTCACCAGCACTGGGATGCGCCTCCGCAAGTTCCACCCAGCTCTGCACCCTCTAGGCCTTCTTTTCAGAGTCACATCACGCTGTACTGCAGTCATGGATTGTATCCTTTCAAGGACCTGTACTTTCGGCGGCACTGAGATGGTACGAAGAACAAGTAGCTCCTCAAGTCCATACGTGAACACCATCATGACAGCTGTCAAAACAAACAACAAGCCAGACGTACCTACTTGTACAAGCACTTGGCAACAATAAAACTTGATTGTCAAATATAAAAACTTAACTGTCAAAAATAAAATCAAAATGAAAAAACGAGCAATAAAACTGACCAAAAACATAAACTAACACTCAAAAAACAAAGTTGATAAAGTTTGTCATAATTTAAACATATAAAATTGTTAAAAACAGTAAAATGAGAATTAAAAATGATAAAAATAGTAGGAGCAAAACACAAAAACGTCAGGCAGCTCAAAGCGCCATCTGTCCTCTAGTTCTTCTGTCCTTTAGTTATGTGATTATCTAAGAAGCCCTCCGAAGACTACAGAAACTGTACCCCGAGTATAAAACATTGTGTGAATTTCCCTTGATCACGTAAATAGAAAAATCTATGGAAGATACAACAGCATCCTGAGTGAGCGATTTAGTTTTCAAACATTTATTTCTGTTTTCACAATCAAGGAGAACTTGTGTAGTGCTGTATACTTGGGGTACAGATCTCAGATAACATCACTCATGTGTTAAGAGCTTGAAAGTGTAAAGGTATAATTAAATCGCTTTGTTAGTCACAAAATATTACTGTTGATTGTGTTCATTTTCCCTATAAATTCAGCCCACATTTTTCATTATATTTGTTTCCATGAATTTCTTTAAATGTGGATATCATTTCAAGATGATGATGATTTATTAGGTAAATACATGTGGCTATCCCCATCAGCCTTGGCCGCAGTTGGAGACCCCTACGATCCCTTAGACGCTGACTCCTCATACTTTGACCTGGCCCCTGAGGATTACCATGGTATGGGCTATGGTCTGGACGACTATGGAGGTAAAGGCATCCACCCACCCTGCCTGCAACCAACAAAATTATAAAGTTTTTTTTGTGTGTTTTTGAGTTTGCCTGCTGCTGTCTATATTTTCTTATTATATTTTGTTAATTCATAAATTTTATGAAATGTATTGGTTACATTTGGACCGGTCCATAGTCTAGTGTTAACGCTTCGAATTCGTAAATGGAAGGTTGTGGGTTCGAATCCTGGCGGAGCACAAAAATATACCATTTATATTTTCAAATATGCTCTTCGCTGGGTTGAAAAATTCATACACCTTTACCAAAGACCGGTCACCAATGGTCCATCCAGCCTAACAGAAACTGGGTCTTGTTTGAGTATTGGCGCTTTTTATAGCGACAACCAAGCTCACAGAGGGCTCTCGAGGTGTGATTCACACAATAGCAGCGTTCATCATAATATTATTATTATTACATAATCTCGCTAATCCAGTTTGTCTGGCATTGTGCACTGCTGCTTTCATTTGGCAGGTTTGACATGAAAATAACATACCATTCAATGGAGAGTGACTATGATATTCTATTTTTGACTATGCATGGATCTTTGTTTAAATAAATGTTACTAATTTATTTTGTGTATGGTGACATAATCTTTTAAAGATTTTACTCTGAGAGATGCGATTATTGTCTAAAGAAATCTAAGAAACTAAAAATCATGACTTTTGTCCTTGTTTTGCATGAATTCTGATTATGAGGACTTGGTTTTATAATTTGGTTTATTTATATGATCTTTTAGGTCTGGTATTTTCAACGTTAGCATAGCGATTTTATGCTTAACAAAAAAGACACACTTATGTCAATCTTGTGGGTAGTTTTTTTATTAGTATAAAGTCAGCTAACGTTGAAAATACTGGGCTTTATGATTCCTTGAGAGAAAAATCATTTTGCTTTCAAATTTAAATAGCTTTTTATTTTGCTTTCTGAGTGGTAAAGATTGTAATCATAATACTATTATATTATAATGCATGTATTTATTGTAAGAGAGTGTTTATATGTTTTTAACATGTCTATTATACTTTTAATAATGTATTTACAAATACCAATCAGCAAGATCTATCAAAATGCAATTGTCATTGGCTTGTAGCATGTATAGAAGTTTTGCTGGAAAGTGATAGTGTCACAGTTTTCTTTAAATGTTAATATGTATTAGGTATTTCTGTTATGTTCTCAGGAGTGGAGGAGTTGAATCTAGAAGGCAATGGCTTTCTACATAATTTTGTACCTGACGAAATGCCCAACGAATCTTATACAAAGAAACACACCACCGAGGAGACTGACATATCCAGGTTGTTTGGGACCAAGCAGCTGCAGATACACAGGTGTCTCAAGTGCAAGAGAGAGGTAAAAATAAAACACCGCCCAACAAACATATTTATTTCTAAGGAGACTAGCATTTTGATGGTTTGTTGTTGTTAATGTTTTAGGAACACAAGGAATCTATAGTGTTGTTGACAAATCTTCAATATCCTCATCAGAATACACACCAGCCCATTGAGTTCACTGATATCTTGAAGAACTCTCTTTGTCCGAGGAAAGTCACTCCGGCCTGGTAATGAAACCTAAAATGTGTTTGTCTAATTTGTATCATCATCATCAATGGCACGACAAAGGGGGGTGGTCTTGACCTGCTTGATAAACTGCAGCCATCGCTGCCTGTCAAACGCATTCCTTGCATTCCTTCTCCGATCCCATACTCCTACTGCACAACAATGTACCACCACTCCTTCCTTCTTCTTCTCTTGGTATCACTTCTATCTAAGATCGGCGATCATCATAGCTTATTTGGATACTGCCACTCAGTTTTGCCATCTTAATCTGGGTCTTCCCACTGTCCTGCAACCCTTTGGGTCCGTCACCACAACCAGTTTTCCAGGCTAAGATGGTTCATTCACTGGATGTTATCCAGTCAATGCAATCTGCTGACTTTTATTGACTGGACCTCATCAATCTCTTATTCAGAGTTGTATCTTCTTCGCCATATGTTCTGGTCCTTTATTAAGCTGTAAATACGGTCCAATCTGTAACAGGGCTCATTTTCTTACAGGGTCATTTTTTTTGATAAATAGACACATCTATTAATTGAATATATTTTTTAGGGTTTGGTGGTTCACACAGTGAAAGTCCATTGTATATTAATTAAAAATACACTGCTTCAAGTCACTTATTATTTATTTAAATATGCCAAACGTTTTCGCCTAAAAAGGCATCCTCAGGACAATGACAATCAGCAAGATCTATTAATTGATTTTATTCAGGATTTCCTCATTCAATGGCTTACTAACTTGGCATTAAAAAAATACATTGTAGCATTTATTTTTCATTTAATGAACTTACTATTTAAATGTGAAGCTTTACTGGTTGTGGCCTTGGAGTTTACACCTCTTGTTGTATACTGGAAGGTATCTGGTCTGAATTCCAATGACTTTGTTTTATGTTCCATATGTATTTTTGGGTAGTACCTAATTTAGGTGTCCATTTCGATAGGAGGCACATAAGTTTACACTGACCTATTGACAACTGCGTCGTTCCTTTGAAAAAAGCTGCTAGATGTATGATTGTGACAAAACCTCGCTTATTATTTGATTTTTATTTTCAGGTGTGAGGGCTGTAGAATATTTAGTCCAACCTCGCAGAGCTGCTCAGTGCGGCAGCTGCCCAAACTTCTAGCCATCAACTGTAATTTGTCTACACCCGCCGATAAACAATTTTGGCAAAAGCAAACAGACTTTGTAAGCAAATACTCATGTCATTGTAATAGTTTTTTGCTATCTGTATTTTTTGATCTGATCATCTTGCTTAGAAATAACAGCAACTAAAAAAGGTGTCTTCTTTTCCAGTCCTGATTAAAAAAATGGCTGTCCCAAGCAGCATGTGATGATGATTTCTTGATAGTGCCGCTTTGTGATGTAGTCATTCCAAGTGCGCTTGCGACCACGTGTTTTCCTGTTTTTGTAAATGCCATCAGCTCATCATATTTTAGATCGTCCCATGCTTCTGTTTTCAAGAAGACTTCTTGGATTTTCCTGGAAGGAGCTATTATAAGTATAGTGGTTATCGGAAGAGAAAGACATCTGATCAAACCCCTAAGCCAAAGGCGTGCAAGAGGTTAGGACTCGCAATACACCAGGATAGTCATTTGCATAACATAATTGAGCGGACAATTGCCCAGGACGACCAAGCCAAGAATTTGTGAAGGATGTATTGGCAGATACATTGCGCTGTTCCTCTTATGGAGAGCTCAAAGGGATTGCCATAGATAAGGATGGATGGCTAAAAAGATTGATGAACATTGCTGGAAGTCAATCTTAGGATTGAGATAAATGAAGAAGATAACTAGGTACATTACCTTCATGTTGCCATTTTGGCACACTACGAAGCATTTTTTAAGTAGCTCTCAATGTTTTAGGCCGCCTCGGCGAATGCGGGACATCCGGCTGGTGGTGACAAGAACTCTCCAATGTCCTCCACCATTCCCCTGAGCAACAGGCCCTGTAGATATGGAGCAAACTGTTCTAGACCAGCTTGCAGATTTAAACACCCCGATGAGTAAGTGCTATAAAATTGGGATGGATTTTATACATTATGTAATTTAATGTAATCATCAGACGCACAAAAAATTCTCATAGCTTTTAGACATGGTATTGGTGCCTGGATTGTAGTTTTTTTACAGGTAGTATTTTTAACAAGTTTATTGATAATATGCATGTTACTGGATTAAATGTCAGAGGAACCTGTAGCCCCTAGACAATGCGTTTTTCAAGGTAACGGATAGCTACAGACGTCACAACTTTGTCAATATCAATGAAGTGCGGACCTCATTTGTATACTTTAAAATTCACAGATAAGAAGTTGCCGCCTGATATGCTATATAAATGTTTTGTTTCCAGTCCCCCGCGGTCTTCTCTGTCTGCTGCCCCTCCCCTCTCGTCCAGCGCCACCCCTTCACATTCCCCCCACTCCTCGCAGCACCCTTGGCTGCCTCATGAGATGGTGGCGCGCCTCTCCCCCGCACACCAGCTCACCATCTCTAGGACAGAGCAGAATGCCACCACCAGCAAGGTGAGACAACTCCCTGTTCAACACAAGTGGGGAAGGCAGATTCCATGCATTTAAAAAAAAAAAAATGGGGGAAACAATTTGTTTGCAAGCCGATCGGTTTTAAACTTCACATGAACGATTCCAAGAATATATTACATGTGTCTGGCGGTTTAGAAGTCCATAGGGAACATGTACACAAGCATTAAATTTTATACTATTGGAAGAAGATAGCAGCATGTCGCACGTTTAATAATAAAGAGCAATAACTCCAAAAACAAGAATGTTGGGATGAAAAAGGCGACAGATGTTTTATCTCGGTCATATTCGTCCAAATTGATTGGCTGTCGCATTCTAACTATTCTTCTCGCATTGTTCTTGCGTTTTATTACAAAATCTTGATTTTCCGAATTTTTGAGTTATTGCTCTTTATTATTAAGCGTGCGATGTGTTGTATAAGTTTGCTATGTACCTTATTTGTGTTTATTTTTGTTTTTGTTCAATTCCTTGACTTATACGTTGGTATGAGGCTGACCAACCATAGTGTAAAAAATGTTTCACTTTTCCAATGTCACCCCTGTTTCAGGGAAGGTCGGCAAAAGTTGCAGAGTTTATGTTCATTTGAGGTTTTGATTTTTATTTGTAAGTGCACATGCAGCATTTGTTGGCGCGAACTTACATGTGTCTGTGGGCATGAATTTAATATGAATTTGAAATGTTAACATATCTTTGCACCTTAGATTATTACTATTTGCAAGTTTATGCAGTGCTATGCATAAATTCTAAACTCAAAACTATTTAATTTTAATGTGTTGTAAGTATATTGCCTAATAGATGGGCAATATATGGTAAAAAACCATTTGATGACGATGATGATGGATGATTTTTTCCTGTGGTGCCATTTAATGGTCCAGGACCACCTCAAAGGCGCCATGGCCTCTAGTAAAAAGCAGTGTCTTCAGTCCATTTTTTGCTTGATATTCAGGTTTTAAATTCAAAATTTAAGTTCAATTGGAACCGTTAGGTTTAAAGAATGAAAAAAACGTATTTTACTGACCACGTTAGGTTTAAGTTAGAATTACGGTCGTTTGACATTTTGACAATTATATTAATTTTAAAACTAAACAAATTTCAAAACTTAATTTAACTCAGATATTTCACGAACCGTTTAGAGAGAACTTACATCATTCTTGACGTTTCGTCGGCGACGTAGCCAACGTCTTCAGGAGAACATCCTCTCTGCACGACGACTGAGGATGAACTGATTGTTGTTAGCACTTCAGTCAATTTTAAATGAGTTATTTTAAAGGAATGGGAGATTATATTTATTCTGAAATGTATTTGCCTATACCCTATGCACGCGCCTGGTTGTTTTCCTTCTTACAGTGTAATCAAAGTGAGCTGCCGAGCCTATCTCTTTATTTTTGTGTTTGATCTTGCAGGATTCAAATAACCACAGCGAGAGTAACTCTTATGGAATGCATGAAGACAATGGATTATTAGACGAAGACGACTATGATGTGAGTATATTATATTTAATTTTAATTTATATTTTTTATTTGTCGCTGATATGGTCGAGGGGATAAAGCATCGGCATTCAAATTTGTTTGTTCAGCGTTTTTGAAACAATCACAGGTTCGAACCCCGTCTGACTCTGTTTAAACAGATGTCATTGAGTAATTATTAATTAGTTAATCATTAAAATAATTAATCATTATTTGATATGTTAATACCCGTTTCTGGCCAGTTCAATTGAATGCCTCTTCACAAATCTATTTAAAAAAAACAAATGCATCACAATATAGCAGTATGACTATTGTAAGGAAGACTCTGAAGACACTGAAGAAGACCCGAAAGGGTCAGAAATTGATGACCTGAAATGAAACTGACCTGATGAAATGAGAGAGACCTGGTAGACAGAAGACGTGAAATGGGGCAGTAAGGGGCGGCGGTACTGGAGGGACCACATGGATAGGATAGAAGCAACATTGGGCGCGGTCAGTACTTGGATGGGTTACCGCTCAGGTACACCGCGTGTCGTTGGCATCTTGGACCGGTCCGTAGTCCGTAGTGGCAACACTTCGGACTCGTAAATGGAAGGTTGTGGATTCGGATCCCGGCGGAGCACAAAAATATACCATTTATATTTCGAATGTGCTCTTCGCTGAGTTGAACAATTCATAAACCTTTACCAAAGACCGGTCACTGAAAGGTCCATCCAACCTTACAACAACTGGGTCTTGCTTGAGAATTGGCGCTTTCTACAGCAACGACCAAGCTCACAGAGGGCTCTTGAGGTGTGATACACACAAAAACAGCGCTCACCAAATAAATCATCCTATCTTTTATTATTTATAGGAAATAATCCTATGTGGCTGCCGAGAGTATACCTGCAGGACATTGTTTTTTTTTTTTTTTTTTTAAATAAAAAATAGATTTGTGAAGAGGAATACAATTCACCAACCTATTCTGCCTGGCCAGAAACAGCTAGCAATATCATCAATTAATAATTCATTATTGTTTGTCTTTAAGTTAGATCGCTAAAAGAGATAGAGAGATAACTGGTGCTCTACTTCCCTAGCCCTTCAACTGCTATTCATATAGCCAAAATATTCAGAAGCGAAAAGGTTAGAGGACAAAAAGGAGTTTAACCACTTTATGCATATGAATGTACGGAGTCTATCATTCTGCTACACCCCGTATCGTGTACACGCTTAAGAAAAAATAATAAATTTGAAAACTACAAACCGCTTGGCGTCCGCCTGAGTTTCAAAGTCACGTCATTACAAGTCCAGACAAGTTAGTTCCTCAAGGGCAGGCTAAGCTTTCGGTTATTTGTTTGATTTTTCGTAAATTTTCATAAATGCTCTTAAAAAGTCAGGGGTACGTACATTGTGGTTTCAATTCCTGATTCTTTTTTGCCTATTTCTCGGAAATTAACCTGAAGGTAGGGGGGCTAAAACAAGTAAAAGGAGAATAAGACTTCCAGATGATTGTAATATGATATTTTTTAGGGTGGATTTATTAACACAGTTATTTTTTAATGTAATATGATTTGTTTGTTGTGGTGCAGGAATTCAGTGACCCCCAGCCGTCCACAGAGTGTGTGAGGCAGTACTCGCTGAGCGCGGTGGTGTGCCACGTGGAGGACACGCACAAGAACATTGTGTCCATGGTGAGGGTGGGGCCGGGGGAGGGCAGCGACAGAGCGGCCCCAAGCGGCCAACCTCAGTGGTTTCTCTTCAATGACTTCTGGTAACTACTTATAAGCTATGACAAAAGAAAAACTTCGTCATCGAGTAAGACGTGGTTTGTGAAGCCTATTGTTGAAAGTGAAATAAATTTTATGGAAACATAGGGGCTCATTTCCATAAATTGTCCCATTTTTGAAAAAAAACTTAGTTAGAAATCATGAATGAAATGCATGCCTTCTTTATAAGAACAAAACTTTTGGCAGATTTACTAGCATCACAAAGTGAAGTATAATTCTAGTGGCTGGATTTCAGGTAATCTTTCATATTTCAGGGATGGCTTTGGTGAAAGTGAAGTGTTTAAATCTGGAGTACTGTACTTTATTGTATGTGTGTACAGTGTGAACCCCATACCTGCCACTGAGGTGACTCGCTTCAGCCTGGACTGGAAGGTGCCGTGCGTGGTGTTCTACAGCAGTGGAGGAGCGGCGCCCCACCGGGGCAGGAGGCTGAGGCCGCTGCTCACCCCTGGCCAGGTGTTTGGGGAGGGCACGGCCACCGCCAACTTCACCCCACTGGCTTCACATGAGATGCCCAAATGTGGTGAGTTACCTTCTCACTAAGGCGCCATATTTTCATGTTTAGTAAAGTTAAAATAAGAAAAATGCCAATTTTTGTAAATATTTTACTTACCAAATGTGGTTAATAACTATTACTATTTTCAAGATGGGGTCTTTTCGGAATGGATTTTTTGTTGTCTCGATTTATAGTTTTTTTTTGGTGATTAGAAATCTGATTTTTATGACCAGTTGTATGTTTTCAAGCTTTTGAATGGCATTGTAATCATTTCTAAAGTTTTGAATGTTGCTTGTCACTTCTGGTCTGTTCAGTTTTTAGTGAACTCAAACTGATACATAAGACTACCGATATTTTGATACTTCAGTAAATTGAAAGTAATAGTTACCTAAAATATTACTGAAGTAGAAAATAGCGGTCACATTGTGAAGAGCCTGCTGTGAACTAGGTCAGCTCAAGAAGAAAAAATACATCCAATTACATATATTATTTACGCTTAGGACCGCTATTTTCTACTTCAGTAATATTTAAGGTAACTATTACTTTCAATTTACTGAAGTATCAAAATATCGGTAGTCTTATGTATCAGTTTGAGTTCACTAAAAACTGAACAGACCAGAAGTGACAAGCAACATTCAAAACTTTAGAAATGATTTGACATCCTCCTAATGTTTATTTGTATGATGAAGAAATACTATTTTAAGCCTAATGTTTCACATAAGAAATTATAAAAATGTATTTTCACTGTGTGAATACACAAACTCTAAAAAGTTAAACTAATGTTTCACTTTGAGATGTGTAAAGTTGGCGCTAATGTTAGAGGATCTGCTTGCATCTACTTGCAGGAGAGCTGGTGGGGATGGATGCGGAATTTGTGACGTTGAATCAAGAAGAGGCGGAGCTGAGGAGTGACGGCCGGCTCTCTACCATCAGGCCCAGCCACCTGTCTGTGGCAAGAATCACCTGCGTCAGAGGGTGAGGCAAACACATTAATTAAATAAGAGTTTTAGGCTTACACGGCCGGCTGATGATGCTGGAGAGATGTCTTCCGGTTTCACAGTTTCATCAAGATCATCTTCATCATTTCATTTTCACGCTGCCCATCATCGGCCCATCGTAGACATGGGTCTTTCGTCCTCTTCCCTCCATATGTCCACCCCAGCTTTTATATTACAACAAATAAATTAATTGATTCATCTGTGGGACATTTGTTTGATGCTTATGTTTGTTTTCCTTTTTCTAGTCAAGGACCATTGGAAGGCACTCCCTTCATAGATGACTACATATCAACGCAGGAACAGGTAAACTGTCATGTCATTATTTTATTCGTGAACATGTCTTATGAACCTTAATTTACACAATTAAATGCATTTAAGCTACAAATATAGTGTAACTTCTTGCCTGCATTATCTCCAAAGTGGGCACGTGTGGCAATTCGGGGCGTATTTATTTTTACGAGTAAGGGGGCCGGCTTCACGTCAACCACTTCAGTTGAAGTGGGGGTTTCCCAGCTCTGACACCCTCTCTCGGGGAACCCTTTCTCTCAGCATGGAATGCAAGAATTCTACCAATTAAGCCATTTACCGGACTTCTTACAAGCTTGGTCATCGCTTCAACTTGCCAGTTCTGAAGCAAGACCCAGTTGATGTAAGGCTTGGAATCTTGGACCGGTCCGTAGTGGCAACACTTCGGACTCGTAAATGGAAGGTTGTGGATTCGGATCCCGGCGGAGCACAAAAATATACCATTTATATTTCGAATGTGCTCTTCGCTGGGTTGAAAAATTCATAAACCTTTACCAATGACCGGTCACCAAAGGTCCATCCAGCCTTACAGCAACTGGGTCTTGCTTGAGTATTGGCGCTTTGTAGCGACGACCAAGCTCGTACACCTCTGCGGCACTACAACAAGTGTCATAGACCCCTAGAGTCTTTAGAATCTAGGGAGTCTCCCGCACAGGATTTCTTAAAAAAAAGAAAAAAAAAAGGCGCTGGATGGACCTTTCGTGCTGGTCTTTGGTAAAGGTATATGAATTTTTCAACCCAGCGAAGAGCATATTTGTAAATATAAATGTTTTTTTTTGTGCACCACCAGCATTCGAACCCACAACCTTCCATTTACGAGTCCGAAGCGTTACCACTAGACTACGGACCGGTCACATTTTCATTATTTAAATCTGTTTAATAGTGTAAATATTTAAAAAAAAAAAAAAATAAAAAATAAAAAACAAATTGTATTAGGTTACGGGGCGAGTAAAATTTAATAATGTACATAATGTAACATTATTAAATTTTACTCGCCCCGTAACCTAATACAATTTGTTTTTTATTTTTAATTTTAGTTTTTTATTTTTTATTTTAATTTTTTAAAAATGAAAGGTTACAAAGTGAATGCCTCATCAATCAATAATTTTTTTTTTTTTACAAGTATTCTGTTGATAATTTTTTTCTGATTTACACAAATATTTTTCTTCGTATTTATTTTATTGTGCCTTAGATCTTTTTAACCTTCCCTCCCCTATGCAGTGTAGGCAGTACACTTGCTTATTATAATCTTTAATATCTCTATAAATATAATTTACATGGAGCTCAGATTCTAGGTATTCCTCCCTCATACATTTACGAATTTAATTAAATTTTTTTTTTTTAATAATCCACACTAATAAGGGACAGCAGAGCTGTTTTGTAAAAGTCGGAAATAAATTCACCAATACAATAAAACAAATGGCACCAATACAATCACACAGCGTAAGGCGCTGTAGCTCGCGTCATGCATGTAAAGCGTGCGTGGTGAGTGCGACGCTATTCACATCTCACTCTCACATATTTTGCTACGATTGGAGCACACGAAATAGCGCATCTCCGTCGCTACCATTGCAGTCGTATTTTATTCTTCAATATTGCTGGAACTTGCAGGGATACTAAAGTGATTTATTATTTCCGATAATAAAATAAATAAAAATTCTTTGGTTTGGTAAGTATTTTTTTTATGTGTTTCTAAATAACTATGTAATCATTATTTTATATTATTATTTGTGTGTAATACGTAGAAACACATATTTATTTTGGATTGAAAAGTATCCAGAGTAGGAAAAAAAATAACAAGCAAATGAAAATGCTTTGTAAGAGAACTTAGTTTGGAGTTGGCTAAGCCTAATATTATAAGAAGAAAAAATAGTATGGTTAGATTCCATAAACAACAGCAAGATGCTTTTGACACGGTTGTATCCATTATCAGCATAATTATATCACCCGCAACTGCTGTTACAGATGCAAATACTCCAACTTATCCGCTGGGCGAATCAACAAGGAGTGTGTCAGTGTCCCGGCCACCTTCAAGAATTTGTAGATTTTGAAAGAATGGGATATACAAAGTGAGCGTAAAAGAAGAAAATGCATGAAAAAGGTGATGGATATGAAGGAATTGAAAGAGGTATGTCAGGATAGGAAAAAATGGAAGCAACTCTGCAGAGGCTCTGGCCACCCCTAGCGGAATGGCGACAGAGTTACAGTTACAGTCCATACAATTAAAAAAAAGAAACACAATAGTGTGTCTTATTTGTCAAAAAACTGTGTGTGCTAGTCACAGAATAGAAAAAAAGTACATTTTTTGCAGCAATTGCAATAAAATTTAGAGATTGTCTTTATTTGGTTTTTATATTTCTATTGTTTTATGTTTTTCTTTTAACTTACCTAATTTTCGTTATTGTGCTTTAACATAATACGAGTAATGTGGAAATAACTTTGAATGTTTTCATTTGTTGTTCAATTTAACATTATTTTGGTACATATTATTATGAACTTTTAATTTTCTGAAATATTTCAAAAGGTTTAAATTCCCTGGATAGCCGCTGCCCGTCGCCTTTCCCATATCACGTGCCTAAGCTTCAGTCGCTGTCAGGCGCTCGCTCAGAGTGGACCTGTCGTCCGCTATATAGGCATCGGCCGATGATTTTTTATGTTTTTAGCATTTAAATACTAATTATTGTCATTTACTTCTTCATTCGACTTCAATTATACTTTATTAAAGCGATTAGCTATTAATATACATCATTTACCGATCATAAATCCGACTTTTATGAGCGTGTAGTCACTACACAGCACCGTTGCGCGTGTAATTTTTTTAGCACAGATTGGGGAAGGTTAAGGAAAGATCTAAGTGTCTTACACAATCAAAAGTTGCAATCTAGATTTTTTTTTGAAAATTAAGTAAATATAAGTAAACACAGGAAATTATTTTCTCATCATTAACATTATTTGTCTCATTTAAAAAAAAAAACTACATCGCGATGTTTGATCCTTTATGATTCAAATATTTTTTTCTCTTACACTGTCCCAACTCATTGCTTCAATAGGCTGTTGAGTTCGGCTCTTCCCATTATGAGTCTGTACCTTGGTTTGTTGCTTTTGTGTTGATATTTAGTTTGTTGATTGCGCATTCAGGTGGTGGACTATCTCACCAAGTTCTCGGGCATCCAGCCGGGGGACCTCGACGCCAACTTCAGTTCCAAGCATCTGACAACGCTGAAGAGCACCTACCAGAAGCTGAGGTGCCTGGTGGACACGGGCGCCATCTTTGTGGGACATGGACTGCAGAATGATTTCAGGCAAGTCAACAAATGATGGGCTCGACAGGCTTCAAATGCGGAGAAAAATGTGCGTTGGAAAACAAAATAATAGCAATTGATTTTATCAGTTAGTAGGCCCACACATCATAATAGCATCTTCTCTCAACTGCTGCCTATCGGTAGAGGTGGCCGTTTAAACGAAAAGCAGTTTAAATAGCTGCTTTTTATTTTAAGCAACTAAGCGCGCTTACAATTAAAACGAAAAGTCGTTTTGAAAAATAAGCGTATAATCGTTTGAAAAATAAGCGTATAAGGCGTGTTATAAAGCTAAATCTGCCGTTTTTGTTTCTTACACTTTATGGTCTTAGCAAAATAGTTACAGTAATGAAAAAAATCAAGCATGTTTATTAATTTTTTATCTTAATTATAAAGCTTAAACAAAATATATAACTTAAGAATTGCCACCACAAAAAAATATTTAAAAAAACGCGTTTTTTTTACATTTTTAGCTTTTTTTTCGTGTGTGCTGTATTTTGGATTTTGTTTTTTGCTTTTTACTTACAGAACTATACATTGTTTAGGTTCAATACTCAACATTTTTTCAATAATGTCAATGGTTTTTGAGTAAATATGGAAAAACTGAAACTACTAAATGAATTAAATTTTAATTAAATCAAAGAACACAGTGTTATTCTTAGACATTTTCGTCGCCCGTTGAACCCACGTTTTGCTTAATTTGGATTCTTGAACATTTTTAAAGGAGTTACGCTCGTGTCCCGAGCTCAACGCCCGCCCAATTCTAACCTCCAAATGTATGCGAAGTTAGGCCGAGACAAAACCGGCTCGGAGACGGTTTTGTGGTACAGTCGATTTTGACAACTGCCGTATTTAATATTAAATCATAAATATTTGCTTTATTACTGTTTGGTTTTGCGATTTGTTTTTGTCATTTTGGTCAAATTGACAGAATTCAGCATCTTTTTGCTAATCAATCGCTTTTTGAGGCACAAAACACACAAAATTAAAAAGCAAAATAAATCATTTGACAGATTGCATCACGGCTCGCGGCAAATTTCTCAATATGACACATTTAAAAAAAACTGAAGTTATATATATAGTTTAAAATAAGTGAAGAGGATATTTAACACTCTACGAACACATATGAGACACTTTTTCCATCTGAAATAAAATATTTACTTGCATTTCGGCCGACATCTGATTTGTTTACAAACAAAACAGTCAGCCGTCCGCCATTGTGACGTCAGCGATGAGACTTGCCGCGGCCATATTTGTGTGGTCGTCCCTAACCATATTCCCCACATTTGGTTTATTTTTCCCGATACACAAAATCCGTTATATCTTATATATCCATAACACAAGATCCACAAAAAATATACGGATTCATTTGGCTAATCAATTGTTTTCAAAGTTGTTTTAATTATAAATTGCACAACAAATTTATAAACTGATTATTTGCTTTTATTTTTCATCTTTTTTTTCGTTATTGTCAATGTTTATTGTTTTAATAATTATTTAAAAACGACTGAAAATTCCCTATTCTTTAAATAATATTTATAAAGTGACATCTCTAGAACAGTTTTTTTTTGTAAATACGACATTGAACGGACGTAATTTCAGCCGTCCAAAATTGGTCGCAGGCTCAACTGTTCCTACGTTACACTATGAACGAGAATCAATATTTCAAATTTGGTCTAGTCCGGCTTTGTGCCCAGACTAAGTAGGCCGACGGCGAAATATGACAAGTAAGAATAACACCGTATGAGTATAAGTCGGGTAGGTCCACATAGAAACTAGGTAAAATTTAAACTGGAGTTACAGTGTCAACGTAAATGCAACTAAGCTACACACATAGTGTAACTTTTTGCCTGCTCTATCCCCGAAGGTGTTGCATGTGAGGATTCAGGTCAGTCGTTTGACATATGCATTGACATTTTATAATTAACTTGAAAGATTAATTACACTTTTGGGATATTAGATAAACTGTTCTGGGCAAAACTTAAATTATTTTGACGTTTCGCTGGCGACGTAGCCAACGTCTTCACGAGGCATCCTGTCTGCATGACTGTTAAGGATGAAAAATGTTGAGAGACTAACAAAAAAACGCCAAGAATAATGTAAGTTCTCCCATAGCATTCCATCTAATACTCAAAAAGTGTAATTAATCTTTGAAGTCAATTATCATATGTAAGTATATGGAAACAGTTTTGGCTACATCATGGAGCATAGGCCTGCTCATTGCATTACTGAAAGTAGAAAATACAGAAGCCGACTAACAAACAGCTACATGAATCACGAGGGGAAGGAAATGTCATATACAATGGAAAAAGTTGACAGTGAGACGAGGAGAAAAACCAGCATTATTGTTGAAGTCATCACCAACATCATTATTGGTGCTTCAACTCAATGTGGGCTCTGGCCTTCTTGAGGAGTTGTCTCTGCCTTTTCCTCTTGGTCATATTGTCAACCTGAAAAAAATGTGGTTCCATACATACACAAATAATAAAAATAAAAATAAACTTTGAAGTGAAGTTTTGTAAATTTACTGCACGGCACTTGTAAGCTCATGTACACACGCTGCAGGTGTACTTGCAAATGGGAAAAAGCCTGAAGAAAATATTGTTAGTATGTAATGGACTATTATGTGTGTTAATGTTTCAGAGTTATAAACTTGGTAGTTCCGCCTGAACAGGTCATAGATACTGTGCAACTGTTCCATCTGCCTCATCACAGGATGGTGTCTCTCAAATTCTTAGCATGGCATCTCTTAGGTGAGCCCATTTCACTTTGCTACCATAACACCATGCTTTTCTTTCTCTCTCTGTGTAAGACTGACAAGAGCAACAAATTTTTGACCTCAGCGGGCTGTCTGGGCTGTGTCACAGGCAAAGATTCAAACTCTTCATCGACTGTGGCTTCATGGAGGTCTTTTGGGCCAGGAGGGTGTGATTCAAAATAAAACACCGCTCACGTAACAAACCATCCTAACATTATTATGATGTTCTAGAATGACTTTGTTCTCATCTACCTCAGATTCTTGCTTAAAAGATGTTGAAAGAAGTTGCTTTGTCTCACAGACGTGCCAATAAATCATCCTAATATTTATTTATACAATCCTGGTCTGGAAGTCTCATCACCACAGTAATTCTTACTTACCGAATATCGGTAATATTTGTATGAAGACTAATCAGCTGTTCACTTGCGGCCATCTTAGATTGACCAATTTTGGATTATTTAGGGTAATGTTTCTCTTCCAGGGGGGGGCAGCTGCCCCCCCCCCCCCCTGGCTCTTCCTAGGTACGCCCATGCTTCCAGCCCTGAATTGCTAACCATATTTTTTTGTTTTGATTAGATATTAAGATACAGTCCGACACTCACGACTCGATAGAGGACGCCCGCACGGCCCTGCAGCTGTACCGGCGGTACCTGGAGCTGGAAGAGGAAGGAAGTGTGGCGTCAGCCCTCACCACTCTCTACGAGACGGGGAAACTCATGCAGTGGAAGGTCCCGGAGGACTGACCAACCGAGGGATGACACGGAGGACGATTAGTTTTAGGTAAAAGAGCGGGCATGCACTTCATAGAGACATGAGTATACAATGAAGGATGAAAAATGTTGATGAAAACACTTGAAAATTCTTATGTATTTAATAAAAAACTGGGATGGCATTGGTAAAAGATCACCATTTTTACAATACAGATGGTCAGCTTTTACCAACCTGTCGATGGACTAAGCATAAAATTGTAAATTAGATTTTTTTCTGTGTCATATCACAATTCTTTTGTTTGAAATTTGTGCCGAATCTATGAGGGGGCTTCAGAATCTCTAAAGAAGATTTAAAATCACTTATAAACCAATAATTTATAAAATAAAAAAGCAAAAGTATTCTTCACGAGTTGGTGACTTTCAGTGTTATCACACCATTATCAAGAGAACAAAGTGCTCAAGGATTTAAACCAACTTGTCGAGACAACCTTTGTTTTTTTTATTTTTACATTATTTATTTTAAATGATTCTTCACAATGCCAATACACAAACCCCTGAACTCGTAAATATAAATCTTTTACAAACAAAAACCTTAATGGAAAACGAGCAGTACATATACAGCTCTTGCAACATTTTGTTGAAAAAAATTGTGGCATCGGCTATTAATTGTTTTTTAACACCATGAGTGGCCAGCTTCATACCTTCCCATTGATCGAAGAATGAAAAAATTTAGTCTGAAATTCTAGAAACTATTTCAAGGGAGTCATCTTTTCATCTCACATTAATGAATTATTCGTGTCTTTGAAGGCGAAAGCTCAATTATTGATTATGGGATGCATTTGCCTCTGTGCGGTGCATGTGCCTGAACAAGAGTATGACAAGCAAGTTAATTAAGTTATTTATTGTAATATGGAAGCTGAAGAATATGTTAAACGAATCACTGTTGTGGAAAGAAGGAAGAGTAAGAAAGCGATGAAATTTAATTGATGATTTTAAATTGGAATAAGGGTCCTTAAGATATTTGGCATAGAATTTCAACAGATTTTACAAACTGTTGTGTAAAGGTTATTGAGTTTCTCAACATTTACCAGTCATATCCGGCGTATCAAGAGACGCCCTTCAACTCCCGCCGACCTTCCTTGAAACAGGGGTGACATTGGCAAAGTGAACAATTGTTTACAGTATAGGTGGTCAGCCTCATACCAACCTATAAGTAAAGGAACTCTTCTGTTCTCTTCTGAACTCATAGATCCCTTCTGCTCACAGTCCAGTTTGTGCTTCTTTGGCATGGAAGATACGCATCTCCTGATGTTGGATAGGACTCCGATTGAGAAATGACTTCTAAATATAAATATTCTAAGAAATCTAATCTGCTCTACACAACGGTTCGTAAAGTCTGTTTTTTGTAATCCTATGGAAGATGGAATTTAAATTTATTTTGCAAAAATCAAACATAGTAACTGAGCGCCTTAATGAAACATAATAACCAATGCTTGAAATTGTCTAAATTTTCAAATGAAACACTATTTTTAAAATTGAAATTTTTAACATGTATATTTTTCAATATGAAAGTGTAAATAGATAAAATAAAATTAATTCATAATGATTAAACATATGAATCACCAGAGACGCTAAGCAAAAGAAAATTTGTAAAATTATTGTACCCACATTTTGCCTTCAGAGGTTTTTTTTTCAAATTAGCATTTTCAAGGAATCCTATGTGAACATTCCAGGATTGTATTTGTTTTCCTTAATATTTGGTGAATCATGTAAATACATAGATAATTTATAGAGAAAAATCTCGGTATTGTAGAATTTAATTAGAGATCTATTTGCTCCGTTTTTTGATTTCCGTTTGGATAACTTTTAGATATTTTTTTTGTACGCTTCACTATTATATTTCTGATTAATTGTACACATTTTTCTTAAATCATGTACCTAAAATGTTGTATCGTGATAACCTGAAAGCCATATGGATACAAATGCCATACTATATACTAAACCTTATTTATTTATCAATTGAAATTGTTGATTGCTTGCTTCTTGACTTAGTAAAAAGAATTATGTATATTTGTTCTGTCTATGAGCTAATGAGTTTTTTTTATGGAATACATGCTTACAAAAAAACTATTATATACTATAAACTGGTGATGGATTGTGCTGATAAAAATCCAGAAAATTAATGTGAAGAATCTGCACACAACTCATATGCTAGCCGATATTTTTTTATTGTTGTGCAATCGAACAGCAAGGCAAGTTGTCAATCTATTTTTTCTTTCTAAAAGAAAATAATTTAAGCTCAGATAAAAGGAATCCAACATGACAATTTTGCTATCTTGCTTCTATCGAAGGAGACCTTTAAAGTTGAATAAAAACCTTTTTTATTATCTCGCTCTTTTACTTTTGTTGTATGGAAATATGGATTTTGAAATATGGCTCTCAGGTTATCATGTTTTTTTTTTTAAATAATTTAATATTTAATCAGATTTTCACTTAATTTTATTGATTCTCAATTGAGGTTGCGCTTATTTATTAAACATTTTATTAATCAAAATCCGTCAAAAGAAATTATCTCGAGTACCTTAGGAAGACGATTTTAATGAATTGTATTTTATCGAATCATGTGTTTTAAATTAATTCTAATGTTTAAGTACAATTTTAATCATCTGCGGCCAATATTAAAAAAAGGTGCGTTTTATATATTTTTGAAAATGATATTTTTGTTTTCTACGCTCAAATATGAAATGATATAATAGAATATATTTATTTTAGAAACATACCAATCTCATCTTCCACATAGCTGCCGTTAGCATAGCAATAAACTATGATAATATAGTCGTTAAAACTAATTGAGTACAATAGTTAGGTAGTGCAATAACAGCAATTTTTGGAAGTGATATTTTTTTCATTTTTACAAGCAGGATGTTGAGGCAGACAGAATGGAGTCCACACAATAGTCCAGATTTGGATGACATCACAGGTTGTTGCCCATTTTATACCATCTTAAAGTACACATATAGTGATATACAACTACAGATGCGATAAATACAGTATGTAGCGCTTCAGTATCTCTTCATTCTACCTGTATAATATTGTATGATATAGGCCTGTGTGTCTTGTGTCTAATGTAATATTTTATTTAAATGGATGAATACACCAGAACGGTGGTGGTCTCACATTCGGAACTAAAGTCCTTATCAACCATTTGACCCATTACAAGTCTCCATCAATCCAACCAAGTGATGTCATATATTTTCCCATTTTAAATGTGCAGACTCCATTCCATATTTTATAGCTCTTATATCTGTATTCACAAAAAATACTGAAATTTTATTGTACATGGCAATTCATCATCCATCTTGTAAAGACAGTGTATTGTTATGCCAGCTATCTGAAAATAGAACAAAAGCAATTTGTCATGTAACACGTACCATGAAAGTGGAAGCTTAAAACTTTATTTAATTTAATAATTGTATAAAGTGTATAAATAAAAGAGGTAAAATCCAATTGACAACTCAAGGTCAATATCAAGGTCATTTGCAATGGAGTGAAGTAACTCACAGTTGTAAAGAACCAATCAGAAAGCAGGATTCCTTGTTGAACCAATCACAGAGCATGATTTATTTTTTTGAACCATTCACAGCCACCCTACTATATTTACTCTGCTCAGCATCACACTTCTAGAGATGAAAGTATTTTTTGTGAATATGGATGCTTTTTTGTCATTTTTCTTAATAGTATGTAACTGAAAATGTATCATAAATAGAGAAATGGTATTTTTGATGAAAATAGGTAAATGAAATAATATTATATTTATAATTATTTTTCTTTCTACATTTACCAATTATGTTAAACTTTTATGTTCAATGAATCTGTACTTTTTTGTACATTTTTTTTCTAGAGTTTTTGTAATCTGACAAGAAATCAACCATCTGTAGCTTGGTAGATATTGAATTGGCTATAGTGAGCTAAAAAGTACATAAAATAGTTATTTGAATAAATATACTCAAGTTTATGATCAATGCAAACAATATAAGGGGAAAATAGAAAAAAAAACAGCAATAAAAGTCACTTGGTTGTTTCTGCAGTTTTGAAAACCCTCAATGTTCTTCTTTTTTCAGTGCACAATCCTATTGAAGATTGGCTATCATGGCTCTCAAGGTCGTAAGGAATTTTTGAATAGCACTTCTGAACAGATCTAACCTCTATTGGGATCATAGAAATGTATCCGTTTTATTTAATTATGTTATTTTGATTCAAGGTAATGCAATGTGAGTCTATCAAATATCACGCAGACATAAATTTATTATGCGATTACCTCTCTTTATAAATAAAAAACTATGAAAGTTTTTCAAAGGTTTGATCTGTAAAAAAAATATTCTAACAAAACTGTTGTAAACCATTTATGTTTTTATTTTTACTTGTATTCTTGTATCTTTACACACTATCGCACAAAGGAAATGTTTTTTTTAACCTCAGAGATATATTATAAATTTTGCTTGCTAGATGAATCAAATCAGTTGGATGATTTTGTTTTCATCAGGTATGACTTTCAAAGTTTATCTACCGTAGCAGCTGTATTATATATTCTTCATGGTCCTGCCAGAGCCCACTACCAAGGCTCTTGTGAACCACCAGTGGTTCCAGTCCATCGATATAAGACTGCTATTACCAGTGTTAATCCTTTGTGTAGCGTAATAATTTTTTGAGTTCTTTTTAAGTTGACAGATCATGAAGTTAATGTTTTTAAGCTTTCACGGTCGGATTCAAGACGAACTATGGATCACGGTCAAAGCCCGGAAGAACAATGTCAAGCATCAGATAATGAATGCTTGATTGTGTTCAGTTTAGGTACTTTCATTGAATCATCCATCGCCTATCCAAATAATGTGTTTACGGCAGCTAGTGAAAAAATTAAAAATTGTTGTAGTTTAAGTTAAAAATCAGAAATTCAGATCCAATGTTCATATGGTTTTGTCCATTTTCTGCGACGTTGACAATCTCCCCGTCTCTCCGATGGTGTTTATCAACATAAACCTAACTTGTGGGTATTTTTTTTCACAGAAATAAAGAGGTTGTGTACTAAATACAATAACTGCTGCTCCCGGCATTGCGTAAACACACCTCAGTAAATTGAAAAAATGTATGAAAAATAAATCACCCGCTAGGAGTGTTGTTACATATTCCACACATTTACGATTTACGCAATCAAGGTGATATTAACACAATGTTTCATACTCGGGGTACTGGCTCCATCCTGGAAAAACTTAAATATTTGTTTTCTATGCATCGTTTACAGGTTGTCGCTTATCTCTTTTCTTCTTTGTGAATCTTACTAGGTTGAAGCGAGATGGCGTGCAGTTTTCTGGTGTACGTGTGTAAGGCTTGAATGTCTCATATTCAGCTGACTTACAGTTGGTCAGTTGAAACCCTCGAAGCGATCTCTTAATCCATTCTGTAGTGTGTTAGGATTCTAATTATAATTTATAGATGAAGAATATAATATTTAAAAGTCCAAGCAATCACTGGCTTTTAAGCTGTAAAGAAAATAAAAATGTATGAAGATATATAGGTCTTGTCCACAGAAAATGTGAGCGTACAAGCACATCTAAAAATGAATGTAGATTTGTTGTAGTCAAGTGGTCAACGCCTCCGACTTATAACCAAAAGGTACTATTTGAATCCTTGGCTAAGCTTATTATTTTCAATTTTCAACAGTGCTTTTGCTTGAATATTTGGATGCCTATTTCAAGGCCTATTTCAATTTATTTGAATAATTATACAAATAAGCTTATCATGATTTACAGCAACTGGGTTTTGTTTGAAGTGATGCTTTGAGGATATGGCCATGGCCCATGTTCAAGGACAATGCTTGGCATATTACTCGAATGAAATTTAGACGCTTATACCATCAATTCAATATGGAAAAGAAAAATCAACAGTTTATAATAAATACATTTGATGTTTGAAATCCTAATTGTTTTACATCTGCTCTGTGGACTAGACATATTGTTTCTGACAAAAAAATATAAATACAAGTAAGTATATATCAAATGAAAGGTTTAACGCAATGCTCTAATTTGGGATGCAATTATTATTCTGATTAACAAACTAAAATAATGACAATGCTGACAAAAATAAGTTGAGAAAAACCATTAATGATTGTAATAAAATGATATACATAAACAATAAATTAAAATGTTAAAAGAAATAAAGAATTAATAATTATAAAGACACAGAGATACTTAAGGATGATTTTGTCCATGGATTATGTGCATCAGTATTCTTTTATATGATAAACTTTTTGTTTATGGTTTTTAATTTGTCGATATTTTGTGTACATTTATGAATATCTATATATAAATATTTTTTACACAATGGACCATGTGATGTCAAATATTTTTTCAATAAAAACGAAAAACAAATTATATGGAGTGTGTTTACTTTTGCCTTTTCTAAAACGAGATCTATTTTTTTTGTGAAGACACCTATACCTATTGGTATCAATTAAATATCTCAGTCTGGTTGATAGCTCATTTGGTAGGGTACTTGTATTCCATGCCAGGAGCTCGGGTTCGAATGCCACCGAAATGATTTTTCCGTTACTGCGTTTATTTCAAACTCAAAATAAAAATACCAGCAAGGTTTATTTAGTCTTCACAAGAAATGAGTAGGTACTTACCAGCCGCCAGCGGAGCTGGGAAACCCTCACTTAACTGGAGTGGTTGGCGTAAAGCTGACTCCCTTACCTGTAAAAATATACGAGTTTCACTCGCCTCGGGGAGGGAAAACGAGGCAAGAAGTTACACTATACATGTAGTTTAGTAGCGTTCATTAGCGCTATTAATATTTATCCAAAAGAAGAAAGTTTTTTTTAACAGAAAAAGACATTGGGTGGGATTTCAATTCATCCAATAAATTGAGTGTCTAGTAAATTTAAAACGAAAAACATGATGGGAAAATTCAACATATTTTGATGTTATAAAAACTCATAAGAGTTTTGAAATCAACGTACAATACTTTTACGACAAAAAAAATCATCGAGTACCTACCTAAATTTAATTTTGCATGAAAATGAGATAGCGCCTCTATCAGATTTTTAACAAAATACTTTATTACGGAGTCCTCAATGCCACTCCAGACACTAGAATCTAAAATGTAAGCTAGAAAGATATATTAACGTTTAAAATCCATATTAAATGCGTGCCCACAAACCGACACGTGTAAGTTCGCACTTAAAAATGCTGCATGTGTAGGTACTTACAAATTGAAATCCAAGTCTCAAATGCACATAAACCCTGCAACTTTTGCGACCTTTCTTGAAACAGGTGTGCCATTGACAAAGTGAACCATTTTTTTTAGAATGAGTGGTCAGCCTCATACCAACCTATAAGTCAGTACTCCAAATCGCCACCTTAAAGGTAAAACGGAATAAATGCTGATCCACTGATATGAGAAATCGTGGATAAAACCTTTTATTGGGTGTAATTACTTTTCAAAAAGTAGGTACGTGAACTAAATATAAGACAGTGCTCATGAAATTTTTTCATAGGTATTAAAGGACTTTCACATTCTTTAAGTTTTTACTCTTGTAGAAAATATGAGAAAAAGGTGGATTTATCTGAGAAACTCATGTTAGTCAGTTCCCTTAAATATTCGGAATATAAAATATGTTAATTAACGTTTATAGTTAGTTTAAAATCAACCACAATGTTTTTCATAAAATATTTGGACTAATAATGTTGTAGTTTCCTGACATTTTGTTTTTGTAATACGCCATTGATGAGTTTAAATTTAGTTTTATCTTGGTTCAGTACTCAATATTGAGAAATAACAGAAGAATTATGATGTTGTGCCATAAAATGGTACACTTTCATATCGAAGATTTAACAGCGAGCGATTTAAAAATAACTTACGCAAAGTTTGTATGGATTTGAAAGACTGGGCCAAGAAAGTTGGTGTTATGCCAAACTAAATTTCGACACACGCTCTAAAGTGGATCCCAAAGTGTGAACAGGAGCTCAGTTGGCTCATACTTTTCAGGGAATAAGCTAATGGGATAAAAGTATAGAAATCGAAAAGTTTAACACGGTTTCCGAATTGAAAAGAAAGGCATTTTAAAATCGTTTTTCACGCGAGGTTCAGAACATAAAGTTAATTAACAATTCACTAATATAACTGGTATTTTAATGCTTCGAAATTTAGTTTAATAATAAATGAATTAACGAAAACTGTATAATATGTCGTGAAAAAATATTTAAAAGCTAAGTGTCGTTCAATTCCTTATTCTTTCTGAAAATATTTTTCCTCATGAAAATTGAAATACTCTCAAGTTTTATATTGATGGCAGATGCTCCAAGGAAAAAGCTTTGGGAAAGGCTAAAATAATCTAGTTGTAAAAAATCAAAATTCAGTTTCCCGTTTCAAATACCTAAAAAACAAATACTTAATTACGTTTCAAATTGTAATTAATATTTTACACTATTGAATGTTTTGTAATCTTGTCCAGAAAATTTAAAATACTACAAAGCAAAGATATTTCAGTTTTATTTTGAATAACAGTGAACCATGCCGGTTTTTGACTACATAAACAAAATGGGTGAACTCTGCAGTAGATACGACATTGACACAACGTCTGTGCTACACTGGAATTACAGAGGATTCGATGAATTCCCTCCAGAGTATTTAAAAAACTGCAACACAAATATAACGGATATTTACTTAAAAGAAAATATGATAACCATCTTTCCACGCGGACTTTCGTGTTTTAAAAGTTTAAAGAATTTATATTTGTGTGGAAATGAGATTAAGGTTTTACCCAGGGAGATTGGTTTGGTTGTTACGCTGCAGTGTTTGGATTTGAGAGAAAACTTGTTGACTGTTTTGCCTGAAGAAATTTCTCTGGTTAGAAATTTGAAATGCCTTATTTTGGATGACAATAATTTGAGAGAGCTGCCTTTGAGTTTGAGGAAGTTGAAAAGATTGAGATATCTTTCTGTTTGTGGTAATGAACTATTTTATAACGAAATAAATAGATTTAAGTAGTTGATAACAAAATGGAAATCTAATAAAGCAACAGCGATGAAATGATTCCTTGTGAAACAACGTATTTATCCCATTTTCGAAAACAAAAACTCAGATTACCACTTTAGGTTCTATACCTACGACTCATTCATACATACCTACATATCGCACGCTTAATAATAAAGAGAAATAACTCTAAAATTGGGAAAATCGAGATTTTGTAATAAAACGCAGGAACAATGCGAGAAGAATAGGTAGAATGCGACAGCCGTTCAATTTGGACGAATATGACCGAGATAAAACATCGGCCGCCTTTTTCATCCCATACAAGTTGTACTGGTTGTCTGAACTTCAAACGTGATTTCCCAACATTCTTGTTTTTTGAGTTATTGCTCTTTATTATTAAACGTGCGATATGTAACAGTTTATTTTAAAGCAAGGAAAGTTTTATTTTATTTTTATAGTTGAAATATGCTGTAAATGTTTTTAAAGAAACTGATACAATTTTTCGATGCTCAGCATAGACTCAAACCAGAATTTTCCAATAGTTTCTTAACAAGTACATGCGGCGATGTCTTTCTTCATTTTCAGAAGAAAACCTAATCTCTCTCAATTATTCAGAAATGTGCGATAAGTGGATTTTCCAATAGATTCTCCAACACTATTAACATTTTTGTTTCCTCATTGAAACCTAACCTTACCAAGTTACAAACAGAATCACGAAAACTTTTTATATTTAGCAAAGATTCGAACCATAATTTTCCATCAGCTTTTGCAAAAAACACCCAGATGTCTCTCGCTTGTTTTTTTTCTGAAAGTACTGAAACATCTTGTGTAATTTTCAGATAATAATTTACTATGGCTACCCCAAAGGCCTGTGTCCAACTACTATGCCGCAGAGTTCAAGTTCTGGAGGAATAAAACGCTCCAACACATTCCATTCTCTCTCTGGCTGCACATGCTTAAAAACCAACAGATTAAATGCCATTATATCGGGTAAATAATTATGAAGATATTTTTTATTCTTTTAACCAATGTGTTCAAAATCGAATCTTATCCTATTTCCAATCCAATCCTTCCTATTTAAAGTTCTAGTTACAAAAGCTCTTGATTGGTTGTAGGCAGATTTAACGACTGAACGTCCACGTTTTTATTCCTTGACTTATAGGTTGGTATAAGGCTGACCACCCATACTGTAAAAGGTGGTTCACTTTGCCAATGTAACCCCTGTTTCAGGGAATGTCGGCAAGGTTGCAGGGCTTATGTTCATTTGAGGTATGGATTTTATTTGTAAGTACACAATCAGCATTTGTAAGCGCGAACTACACGTGTTTGTTAGTGGGCATACATCTGAGAGCTTTGAATAAATATATCCTTGCAACTTAGATTATAGATAGATTATAGAAAAGATCTTTCTAGAGCAGCCGTTCTAAAACTTTTTTGGTGACGGAACACTTTTAAAAAACAAAATATTTGCCCTAAAAGAAACAAACTTAGACAAATTTAATAGCGTCCGTCTGTGTTGAACTGTCTACGAGATACCCATATGGGAGAAGTGTGGTCATGTTTTCAGTTTTCTCGCGGAGCACCCACAGAGGCTTTGCGGAGCCCTAGAGGAATACTTTTTTTCGTGTCATAATTTTTTATCAGTTTTGATAATTTTTCTTTCAGTGGTGTAATTACAGTTATCATATTTTATTTTTCAGTGGTCACACTTTTCTTCAGTTAATTTAATTGTTTGTTGCCATATTGTTTTTGAGTTCATTATTGTTCATTTCATGGACTTTTCAAAATCATTCCACCAGTTAATCCTTAGAATATTTTTGTCACCTTATGTATTTTTTTTATTCTTCTTTTCAGTTGTTTTTCATACCCTCATATCTACACTTCCCACCAAGGTAGAAAAATCAAAATAGTCGACAACCGTTTCTTCCCAGACACTGAAATTATTGTGCCATCTCAGTACATCGAAGTTCAGAACCAAAAATTGTCTCCGCCATCGTTAATGGAGCTTTGTATTAGAAAATGCTTTGTGCAAATGTCAAGGCTGGCCGAGGAATTGGATACCAACAATAATGTCAATATGGAATGGAAGGATAATGAAGATTTTACAACGCAGAATGGAAAAGATGGGTGTCGTTTGAAAGTTGGAAATTTGGATCAAGTTTTGCCAGTTTCTCTAGCTGAGGAGATCACAAATGGACCGACTGGTTTCTGTGAAGTGCTGAATTGCAAAATGCCGATGTTCAGATGCACGATCTTGGATATTACCACTAGGTAAATACTTTAATGTCAGCATTTCCTTTTCTGAATTTTTACATATTTTTTATTCCGAAAGCCAACCTTTAAGTAGAATTTGTAGTTTTCACATTTATTAGCCATTTATTAGTATGATGTTAATCTTTAAAAAAAAACACTGATTTTTTTGTTGGTTTTTTAAATGAAAAAAAAAATAGTCATTATTTTTTATTGTTAGTAAATTGCAGTATAGAAACATTTAATGATAAAGAGTAAGTATATCTTTGAAACGTTTTTTTTTTTAAAAGACAATACCTGACAATTAAAAGAGAAACGTCAAGAGTCAAATACTGACGAAAATATATTTGTTTTCGTAATTTTTTTCCAAGTTTTGAATTCGATTCAATATGAAATTGTTTTTGGAAAGTCAATTAGGATAGATGAAGCACCTGCGTCAGCAAAAAAAGAGAAACAAATATTTTGTTTTCATGTAAAGGTTTTCTTGGAAAATGTTTTCTTTTGTATTTCTTGAACAAAAAGTTACTTAACTGCTATTTTAATAAAATATTATGTAAAAGTTTTTACAAACAACGACAAATAATTTGATTTGAAAATTATACAAAGGCGTAACAATTTTTTATGCTTGTTTTTAATTGTAAAAATATTTTATTGTTTCACGATTTTAATACAGGGTGGTGCATATGTTACGCCTTGATTTCTAACTTTTTTTGTAAAAAAATATTGTCGAAGAAACTTGATGAATAGATTATTATTTGTAATGCTTGATTCTATCAGGTTATTGAAAATTAGGCTCCGCATTGATTGATAAACACTGCTAGGATGTTCCCACAGTATTTTTCATTTGAGAGCCATATTTGTTTATTTCAATTGGTTTCATTACTATTTCAGAGTAATCAGCACTGTGGAGAGCAGCGACGACATTTTGGTTACTGCATGCTTTTGTTCAGGGGACTGCAGAGAGAAATGGCGGACAGCACATCAGGTCACACCGCTCAAGTGGATTGCTATGTGCTAAAAATGTAGCTACGTAAATATGGCTGCGTGAATATGCCTACACAAATATGGCTACGTGAATATGCCTACAAAAATATGGCTACGTGAATATGACTTGAGAATATCACGTCACCATGTAACTTCATCAAAGTGGATCCGAGAATTTCAAAATCATAATAATTAAAATGTGGCTATAAAATATGTCTATAATAATGTGGTTACTGAAACGTTGCTATAAGAGTAAGATATATACACCTAATATGGCTACAAGATATAGAAATGCGGCTATAAAATAAAGCTACAATAATGTATCTCCTAAAATATTACTTTAAGACTTTCAATAACTACATGTATGATAACGGCTACAAAAATGTGGGCATACGAATAAAGTAACAGAAAATTGACTATGAACCTGATACTTCATTAATGAAGTTTTAATAAAAATTGAATAAAAAGGCTACGAGAATTCAATGACATAACTTCAGCTACTCAAAACAAAAATATGGCTACGGTAATGTGACGTCGAAAATGTAGCTATGACAGTTTGACTTATAAAATATAAGTACAATAATAAAGTTACTTTGATGAAGCTTATACAGAAATGAGAGTTTAGCCATAAAATAATTAGTGACTGCTAGAATTTAGAATATGGCTACAAAAATACAAACAATGGCAACACAATGTCGGTTAGATAAATTTGACCACAAAAACGTAAATATTAAAACTTGGCTACAAAACGTAGCCCTGAGAAAGTAGCTAGGAAAATTTGGCTTCAATAGTCTTAATATTATAAGATCGTGACTACGAAAATAAAGCTTTAATTAAATAGGCTACAAGATTATATCTACTATCATTTTCCTCTAAGACAATATATGTACATCGAGGGTGCTCTGATAGAACGCAACTCATCAAAATAAGATCTGTGATAATCGTCTTTTTAGCTTTAGATCCATTTTTTTCTGAACTCTTTAGTCTTTTTATACAGCATTTCTGTGCAAGCAATTTAATGGATTGAGAAACAAAATATACTTACAAGAAATCCTTAAGTGAATTTTTTTTATCGATATATTTGTGCACCTTTAATTGAACAATAAAGTATAATAAGAACTGTAATTTCGTGATCACATGTCGTATTGAAAAATGTATTGCAGCAGAGTGCAGAACAAAAATAATAAGAAAATTTACAACTTTAGCATTAACAACTTGGAAATAGCAAAAATCTCGTTCATATATTCTGTCAGTATAACCTCGAGTTATTCTTTCAGAGCACAAATGTATAGAAAATAGTATGTTAAAATATACATATATTTTTGATAAAACACTAGTGATAGATAACGTGTATACATACGAGTACTTGAAGTATTATTTTCATTGTTACATTAACTCTCATGTTATTTTAAATCTACCACAAGTGGAATGTTGTAAGCGCACAAACGTTCTTACCTTTCACTAGCTCAGTGGGGGAAATCCTTTTCCTAGAACTCGCTCTATTCTTTCGGTTCCACGGTAGAACGGCACATTGACAAAACGACACACGGCATAACAACAAGTGACAGAGACACTTAAAACTATGACAAAACATCACAGGAAAGTACACACAATGATATAACATCACGAGTTAAAACATCATATGACAAAACATAAAATGACAAAACATCAGTGAAAAGGAGTTCATCCTCAGTCGTCGTGCAGAGAGAGTGTCTCCTGAAGACATTAGCTACGTCGCTAACGAAACGTCGAGAATAATGTAAGTTCTCTTATAACGGTTCGTGTAAAATCCGATAAAAAAATTTAACTGTGTAGTTATAATTATTGCAAATATGTCAAGCGACCGTAATTCCAACTTAAACCTAACAATCATTAAAAAGTGTTGTTTGTGATGTTTTTTCATGTGCCGTTTATGGTATATTCTGTTTTGGGTATGGGATGTTTTCTCATGTAATGTTTTGTCCTCGCCTGTTTTGTCATAGTCATGTATTTTCTGTGTCTAATCTAATCTAATCTAAGTTGCAAAGATATGCTACATCGGAGATTCACATTACATGCATTCCCACAACCAGACACGTACAAGTTTGCGCTTGCACATGCCTCATGTGAACCTACAACATAAAAACCAAATCTCAAATGGACATACACCCTGCAACTCTTGCCGTCCTTCCCTGAAACAGGGGTGACATTGGTGTTATGGATTATTCACATGAAAAGTGATTTCAAGAGAATAAAACAGAATTTTATTTAGAGAGCAAAAAGAATACAGAGAAGTACAATTAACAATGAAGTTAAAATAAGAAGTGCAGGAAAAATGATTAGTACTGATATATATGGACTCACATCTTAATATTTACTTAGCCCCTTCAAACAGCAGAGTGATGACGTGGAGACTTCCATGTCCGCATCGTCTCAACACATTGGACTTGCTTCTATTTACTCTGTTGGCTTACATTATAATCTTATCAAAAAATTGACAGTAACATACATCGTTTTGGGCTCTAATTTAAAATAAGTACATCCATTAATTGATTTTATACAATGCAAGTAAAACCTAAATGATGTTAAAAAGTATAGATACATAACATTGGCAAAGTGAACCATTTTTACAGCATGGGTGGTCAGCCGCATACCAATCTATAAGTCAAGGAACATACACGACAAATTACATTTTATAAGTGTTGTTTTGTGTTATAGTGATGTTTTGTCACGTGTCGTTCTGTCACGCGTCGTTATGTCATGTGTCGTCTTGTCACTGTGCCGTTCTAACCTCACCACTCTCCCACCGCCGCGGTATTGTTTGCACACCCGAGAATTTTCTTTACAGATGAGAAATCACGACACTCCGGGCGGTTCTGAGAGAAAGAGGAATGTCAGAGACTTGAATTAAAATCGCACTAGGAATTATTTACCCACACTCCAAATACTCTTTGTATAGTTTTTATTTTGTTGGAATACCTCACGAAATGTTTTTTCAGATTCACTTACAGGGATTCTAAGTTGTTTTGAATAAAATACTTAAAACTGTGATTATTATTAATGTTGTTTAGTTTTATCAAATAAATATTTTTTTCTTGTATTACCTTTGGCTGACTTTTTATACGTCCTTTTAATACGTAAGTAGTCTAGTCAAACCTTCCAATTTGAGTCAGGAGCGTTAACCATAACGCTCCTGACTCAAATTGGAAGGTTTGATTCCCGTTGGAGCACAAATTTATTTTCAAATAATGTTCTTTCCTGGTTTGAAAATTTTATCTGCTTTACCAATGACGGTCAGCTGGGCACAGCGCAGTTCCTTTGAGGAAGTTTATTAATATTATTATGTTTTTAAGCGGGTTTTTTTTTTTTTTAAGAAATCCTGTGCGGGAGACTCCCTAGATTCTAAAGACTCTAGGGGTCTATGACACTTGTTGTAGTGCCGCAGAGGGGTACGAGCTTGGTCGTCGCTACAAAGCGCCAATACTCAAGCAAGACCCAGTTGCTGTAAGGCTGGATGGACCTTTGGTGACCGGTCATTGGTAAAGGTTTATGAATTTTTCAACCCAGCGAAGAGCACAGTCGAAATATAAATGGTATATTTTTGTGCTCTGCCGGGATCCGAATCCACAACCTTCCATTTACGAGTCCGAAGTGTTGCCACTACGGACTACGGACCGGTCCAAGACCACTTATAACCAACGGTCCATTTATCCTTACAGCAACTGGCTCTTGCTTTTTTTTCTTTTTAGCGACAACCAAGTCTAAAGAGAGCTCTTGAGGTGTGATTTGCACAAAAACGGTGCTAATCAAATATGCTAGCGTAATATGTGTATTTATTTGCTATCAGATCTATTACCTTACTATCTTAGCTGCACGAAAATATAAAGTTTCTCACTGCTCTAAAGAAATATTAATTATGTAGCATTAATTTGCATATTTTTTACATGCAAGGTATTCAAAATATTAAAGAGGTTATTCCTTGATTTACAGTTTGGTATGAGGCTTACCACCTGTACTGTACAAAAAGTGTTCTTTTTTTCAACGTCGCCTGTTTCAGGAAGAAGTTTCAGAATGCCAATAAGAGTTTCAGGTGTACTACTCATTTGAAATGTGTGTTTTTATTTTTTATTGTACACATGTGTAAGCGCAAACTTACACGTGTCTGCTCGTCGGCATGCAATTATTATGAATCTTAAATCGAAATACATTTATAAAATTTCCAACAAACATCATAGATAGAGATCAAAAAATTTCAAAGAAAATGAAAAATTCTTATGGATCTATTCACAGGACAGGTTTATTTTCTGTTTCAAACTTTTTTTGTACATTTGAAAAACAGTGAAAAAAGTGTGTTTTACAATTTCAAAAAAATGTAAGAAAGAACAGCAATAAGCGGGGTGACCCGCGCCACTTGATAAGGCCCCAACTTTTAATTCAATTTCCCTAAACAAGCCGACTTTTCATAATTTATTCAAAATCTTACAAACTCGCCTAATAAGGTTTTTTTCTTGTCGCGCCCTTAGAGAGATTGTTTGGCAAAATAAAGTTTTTCGGATTTTTGTTTCTGTATTCTTGTCCCCATGGGTTACGTATTTTTTTGGAAAATAAAATAAATGAAATTTTTACGTGTGCAAATGTTTTTTGCGTTTTTATTGTTACAAAGTATTCAGTTAATATTGCGGTCATTTGAGGTTCAAGTTTTCTTCTTTAAATTACTTATAGCATTTTTAAAAGGGAAACCTTGACTTATAGGTTGGTATGCGGCTGACCACCCATCCTGCGAAAAAATGGTTCACTTTGCCAATGTCACCCCTGTCTCAGGGAAGAACGGCAAGAGTTGCAGGGCTTATGTTCATTTGAGATGGGTTTTTATAATGTAGGTCCACATGCGGCATGTGTTAGCGCGAAATTATACATGTCTGCTTGTGGGAATGCATTTGATGTAAATCTTAAATGGTATATATCCTTGCAGCTTAGATTAGATTAGATTAGAAACTATTTTAAATCTATATTTCCAAAAAAACTATTACTTAAATGGTTAGATGACTAATTATTCTGGAATTATTTTGGGTCGGATCATGTTCTGTTGGTGCCACTTTTTTTCTACCGACGTTTCACTTTCACTCCTAGCCAATTTACATTAGTAAGCGGATATGAAGACCACCGCTTCGCTTTGATAATTTTCCTTGAAAATGCTCTCTTCTCGTGAAAGCGAGACGTCGGCAGATAAACATGGTTCAATGAGATTGTTGGAAAAATATGATTATTTTTTTTACTTGTGTGGCCATTTGTTTATGAAATCAGCTGTTTTTTAGTTGCTCAAAGGAAAAAAATATGTCGGAATAATCAGTTTTTTTTGTGTTGAAAAAAACAAAACGAATTTGTTATTTTATTTGAAAAACTTTTTTGTTTACCTTAATTTCAGCGTACCAATGAACTTTTGTGAAAAGTCTCGTAACGTTTTCAGTATTATATTTTCTGTCGTGCATAAAAAACTTCGCTTGATTGGTTAAGTTTATTTGATATTTTTCTCTCGACTTTTTTTCAACGCAAAAAGTTTTTTGAGACATTTTGGTCGCATGACTATGATGTAAATGTTTCTAGATAATCTTGTTATTTTAGTTTTTGCTAAAACACTTTTTTATTCTAGTTTTGCAAATATAAATGAAAAAAAAAAACTAAATATTAAACCTGTAATTACTCTGCCAAATATTAAAAAAAGAATTATGGTTTGAATTTGATTACAATGAAAATAAAGAATAAGAAATGGGTTTAACGGGTGTTTTGGGTTTAATGGTTTTTAGAAGAACATGTTTTCCGACGTTTTGTCAAATCTTATGCAACGTCATCAGGAGACGTGTCTCTTCTAAGACAAAAAAATCACGAAAGAAATAGTTAGAAACATCTGTTGTTGCTCGTGATCGAAGATTGTGAGTCTATGAAGTGACGATAAAAAAAATATCTTCCTGCTTCATCTCATCAAACAAAAAAATATTGAGAGTAGAAGAACTGAAGAACGCCGTAGGATACTTGACTGAAAACCTTTGCCAATGTAACATAAGGACATCATTCCTATTTATAGATGTAGCTTATAAGCTTACAAATAACCATAAAGTGGAACGATCTTCAAAGCATTAAAGGGAGAAGAAGACAACTTTTTTAAATGATTCATTTTTGTGAAATTGTAGTTCTGCCGCCATTTCTAGGAGCCACCCCTGGTGGAATGATGGCCTCCTTGGCCTACGGCCAAAGCCTCTGCAGAGTTGCCTTCGCCGTGTGGGTTTTGGCCTCCGTGATCAACCGATGTCAGCGTTGCCTGCCCTTTATGCTTCGGCTTCCCCCTTCCGGCTTCTTCGGCTTCGACTTCCATTGTCTTATACTCATACCGCATGGAAGTCCTTCACAGAAATCTTGGTCTTCCACTGCCCTGCGTCTCTTTGGGTCCGTCATCACAACCATCTTTTCTAAGCTCTGATGGTCTGTCGTAGAATGTGACCCAGCCAATGCAGCCTGCTGTATTCACTGTGTACTAGTAGGTATACGCCATTTGTTTATAAGTTCACCGATCTGATAAAGCCATACATTTCTTGATCTAATCTAATCTAATCTAATCTAAGCTGCAAAGATATATATAATTTAAGATTTATATTAAATGCATTCCCACAAGCAGATATGTATAATTTCGCGCTAACACATGCCGCATGTGGACCTACAATATAAAAACCCAATCTCAAATGAACATAAGCCTTGCAACTCTTGCCGTCCTTCCCTGAAACAGGGGTGACATTGGCAAAGTGAACCAATTTTTTATATTATGGGTGGTCAGCCGCATAACAACCTATAAGTCAAGGAACATACATGACAAATTACATTTTTTTAAATCTCCTTTTCCAATTCTTATTTCTTTTTTATATTATGTAATATAGCATATTTTTTCTTGTAGTTTCTTCGTAAAAGCATGACATCATTAATTTCTGAATTTCCTCTAAAACTCTGACAGTGAAACCAAAAAAAAAAAAAATCTGTCGCAAAATGTAGAGAATTACAGCGCGGAACGAATGGCAATTTACCGTTTTTTCCCCGTTGTGTGCAGTTGCTAGGAGTTGCACTGAAATAAAAAAAAAATTCTGGCCAATTACTGAAACATGATCGAGTGCAGGCGAAATGACAGAGTACATGAAACAAGCATGTTTAAAGGCTTTACCGACGAATGAATAGATTTTTATTTTTCGCAACTCTGCAAAGGATTCTTTTCTGTTCATTTTTGTATGATGCGCATGAAATGGTTGAATGATTAATAAATGAATAGATTTATTTACCTTGAATACTGATAATAATTTTAAAATATATATTTTTTTTAATTGGCTGCTCTTATATCGGCGCTGATGTATGGAAGTGAAGCACTGATCTTTAATGACAGCTAATAGTTATTTCTATTAAATAAAATTATTTTTTCTTTAACGTAGTTTAATTTTCACAATAATATTTTATATCTCGAGCACTTTTGACCATCAATATTCAGGTCATTATCAAGAGTGATGTATGTCAAATTTTATTTAATTTTTTTTTTATTAAATTTTTTTTTAAATATTTGACAAACATCACTCTTGATAATGACCTGAATATTGATGGTCGAAAGTGCTCGAGATATAAAATATTATTGTGAAAATTAAACTACGTTACAGAAAAAATCATTTTATTTAAAAAAGATTAATTTTCACTGTGTGAATACACAAACCCTACAAAATCTAATAGTTATTTCTATTTTTATTTGGACATACTAAGCTTCACATATAGTGTGACATCTTGCCGCGTTTACCTGGCAAGTGTTTTACAGCTAAGGGGGACGGCCTTACGTCAACCATTTCAGATGAAGTGGAGATTTTCCCAGGGTTTGTGTATTAACATTGTGAAGATTAATTTTAAATTAAAACCCAAAGATTTTCCTCACGAGTTGCTTTATTACCTTCTTTATTAGGAAATAAAACAACTCGCGAAGAATTATATATTAACGTTTTTTTTCTCCAGTTTGTTTTTTTCTCAATCACTTTCAGTGTATTTATCAAATAAAAACAAGGAAATAAACCAACTCATTACGAAAAACGATGTTTTATTTAATGTTTACAATATTCATTTAAAATGAATCTTCACAATGCCAATACACAATTGCAATTAAATACACATTGAAATTAATTCTCAATCTCCCCATGAGTAAATAATTACTCCCCAAAGTAAAGATAGATCGTAGTTTAAAGAAAATAAACCGCCACCCAGGTGTGATATTTTTCCCGTAGCTTGCCTGTATATAATAGGTACCTCATAGTCGAGTAAGTCGGGTCAATAGCTCAGTTGGTAGAGTGCTTGCATTTATACCAAGAGCCCGGATTAGAATCCCATCGACGATCTCAGAAATGATTTCACGTTTCGGTGTTTATTTCAATCCCAAAATAAAAATTTCAGCCTTCACAAGAAATGAGTACCAGCCCCATCGAGAGCTGGGAAAACCTCCATTTCATGTGAAGTAGTTGGCTTAAGACCAGCCCCCTTACTTGCAAAAATAAATAGGTTTCACTCGCCACATGCGACCCCTACGGGAAAAACGCGGCAAGGAGTTACACTATATGTGTAGCTTAGTAGCGTAGTCCTAAAGCTACCTTATCATTGACACACAACACTTTTTCAAATTGTATCATGTATTGTATATGAGTTGGAAATCTTTTCCCCAAAGCAAAGGTGTAGTATACGTTTGATGTTTATATCGAGACCACTTGGTTTGTAATCTAGAAAAACGTCAAATAAAACTTGTCCGATCGGCCGAGCTACCAGCCAACTGAAATCCTGAATATTTCAAACTCCCAGTGCACCTTGTTCAGCCTTAAATGCTTTAGTTAACACACTCGAAAGCTCTATTCATAGCCTGTGAAAAAATGATCTCAAGATATTATGGAGAAACGTTAAGGTATGGAAATTCCACCCTTGAGTGGCTATTGCCATTAAAGGGTGCTATTTAACATATGTAGTTAAACTATTTTTTGATGACAAGTTGACAAGAATTAAAAAAAAACTTTAAATAAAGAACTTCCCTGTTATGTACTTTCCTTTTCATATATTCTTATTCTTTTTTTAGTTGATTTATTAAGAGGAATAAAATTGGAAAGCAATATAATATGTGTACGCAATAGCATCTGAAGAGTAAAGCAATAGGAATGGACTGTGTCTTTGCAATGCCATCTTTTGAATCAGGGTCGAAGTTATGGTCAAATGGGCCAGACGTGATTCGCAACGCAACGCAACGCAACTAAGCTACACATATAGTGTAACTTCTTGCCGCGTTATCCCCGAAGGGGTCGCATGTGGCGAGTTGAACCTATTTATTTTTACAGGTAAGGGGGCCGGCCTTACGCCAACCACTTCAGTTGAAGTGGAGGTTTCCCAGCTCCCGAGAGTGCTGGTACTCATTTCTTGTGAAGGCTGAGTAAACCTTGCCGGTATTTTATTTTGGGGTTTGAATTAAACACCGAAATGGGAAATCATTTCTGACACCCTCGGTGGGATCCAACCAACATATTCTGTTCCAAATACGGTAGTCAAGAACAGCGACTTGATCTCACGGCCATTACACCGACATAAATGAAGTACCTAGTTATACTCCTGTGACGCTGTAAACAAGCTGCAACTGCCGCTTCGACGGAACAGAATGGGATACGGAGACAAGGCTTTTTTTTAGTTTGGCTTCTCAGTCCTGTTAAAAAAGTCTGCCTGTGGAGTTGAGAACAGAGACCAATGTTGGCAGTTCAATGGGTTGCTTAAACACACTTGTTTTCGTGATTCAAATTTTTTACCGCTGTGCAGTAGTACCCCATGAAGTGAAATGGCGTCCGAGTTGCGACATCAAGACATATTTTATGCTATCTACTTCCGCGCTCATGACAAGTAACTTCCACTGGTCGAGCTCGGTCTATTTCAGGAATAAAAACTGCTCTAAATATAAATCTTCACTATTTTTACTTTCTTGATTTCTGAAAATAAATGGTTTTGAATATCTGAATTTCTGACATTATTGAGGTTTCAAGAGGTGCAAAGCTTATGTTCATGTGAGGATTGGTTTACTTTGTATGTGCAAATGCAGCATATGCATGTGCCTGCTTGTAAGCATGCATCATTAATGTTTAAATTCCTTGACTTGTAGGTTGGTATGGGGCTGACCACCAATATTGTCAAAAAATTAAAATTTTAAGAGTTTGTGTATTCACACAGGGAAAATTAATTTTTATGGGAAAAAAATAAAAGAAAAACAGTTTTATTTTCACAAATTGAGTGTTTATTTCATCTTGAGTACTTTCGACTTGCTTACGTCATTTTCAAGAGGACACTATTACAAAATTGACAAGACAAAAACCATAGAGAAATAAAAATAATGAGTTACGACAAAGAGGTGCGATTAGGAAATAACAAAAGTAAAGCAACAGGAATGTGAACATTGATCAAAGTAAAAGAATTAGAATTTTTGTGTTTATGGATGTCCAAAGTTTCGAGGGCAATTAGTTTTCTGCCCTTGCATCCGGAATGGAGAACCCTGACACCATCATTATTGAACGAGTGGTCATTTTCGATACAGTGGTCCGCCATCGCCGAATAACCAGACAAACTCCTAAATGCCCTCTTATGATCTTTTAACCTCATATTTATAGATCTAGAACAATGATACTCAACTTTTTTTGTCTTCGGGCCACATGCATATATTTGAAAAGCTACGCGGACCGCAACACTATACTGGTATGACGAAAAAAATCATGAAACCCCCCCCCCCCAATTTTCGGAAAACAATTTGAGATTTAAAAAAATATAAACTAAAACAGAATAATAGAGAGGACATATCACTTATCATTAGCAGCATACGGTTCCTTAAAAATTACAATAGTGAAAAAAGTACAACTTAAAAGTAACATGTATCTAAGCGTTTTTAGACAAATGGGGTGTATAATTGCTAAAAAGGTGAGAATCAATAAGTCGATTCCTGTATACGAAATATATGTAGAATGCCAGATTTTGTAAATCACGTCCCTGATAATAAATGTGTTTATGGCCTTCACAGTAACTGGAGGAAATGAAAGAAGTATGTAAGGATAGAAGAAAATGGCGGTTAATCTGTGATGTTGGCGGCTGGGGTTTGTTGAAGTAAAAAAAATTGGTTTTATGATTTAGTTTTTTATGTCCATGTATATATTGCTATTTATTGATTTAAAAAAATGTAATTTGTCATGTATGTTCCTTGACTTATAGGTTGTTATGCGGCTGACCACCCATACTGTAAAAAAAATTGATTCACTTTGCCAATGTCACTCCTGTTTCAGGGAAGGACGGCAAGAGTTGCAAGGCTTATGATCATTTGAGATTGGGTTTTTATATTGTAGGTCCACATGCGGCATGTGTTAGCGCGAAATTATACATATCTGCTTGTGGGAATGCATTTAATATAAATCTTAAATGATATATATCTTTGCAGCTTAGATTAGATTAGATTAGACAGGAAATGAGTACTCGTACAAGGGAGCTGCGAAACCCCCGCTTCATCTGAAGTGTTTTTGTAAGTCCGGCTCTCTTACCTGTAAAAATAAATAGGGTCTACTCGCCTCATGCGATTCTTTCAGAGATAACGCGGCAAGGTGTTGATGTTACTCTGCATGTTTTTTTAAAGTACTTTTAAGTATATGCTCCTAATGTTTACCAGTTATAATATAAAAACGTGTTTTCAAATTAAATTTTATTAATGTTTATCAAGCTTTTCAATTCATATTATGGAGTAGCGTTCCTATGTTTCAAGTGAACAGTATCTATTGTACTTTTAGTATAAAACATTGACTACACTCACCTCGATTGCGTAAATTGAACAAATGTATGAAAACTAAATCACTCCCTGACAGTGTCGTTGTATAATCGATACATTTTTTATTTACGCAAGGAAATTCCTTGACTTATAGGTTGGTATGAGGCTGACCACCCATACTGTAAAAAATGGTTCACTTTGCCAATGTCACCCCTGTTTCAGGGAAGGTCGGCAAAAGTTGTGGAGCTTATGTTCATTTGAGGTTTGGATTTTATTTGTAAGTACACATTCAGCATTTGTAAGCGCGAACTACACTTGTTGGTTTGTGAGCATACATCTGAGAGCTTTAAATGAATATATCCTTGCAACTTAGATTATAGATTATAGATTATTATAGAAGTGAGATTTACGCAATGTTTTATACTTTGGGTACAGAAGTATAGTGTGGGCTTACCCAGAAGCCTTCTTAGACATACACTGTCAGTAGACTTTCATGTATATGTTTTGAATGGCATAAGATTTTTCAAGTAGGTAAATACAGATCAGTCCGTCATCCAGTTGTTAAGGATACAGATTTGTGAACGATTGGTCGTGAGTTCAATTGATGACGGAGGAGTATTTGTGTTTTACTTCAAATCCAAAATAAAATATCTACAAGGTTTTTTTAGCCTTCTAAAGAAATGAAGACCAGCTCCGGAGCTGGGACACCCCTTCAATTGATGTGGTTGGCGTAAGACCGGCCCTCTTACCTTTCTCGGGTACAACGCGGTAAGAAGTTGAACTATATGTGCAGCGTAGTAGCATTGAACCAAAATATATAATATTTCAAAACCTATGCTCTTCTCAGTAGGTAAGGCTCAAATTCCTTCTTTTTTTTTTAAGAAATCTTATGCGGGAGACTTCCTAGATTTTAGAGATTAGGAGTCTATGACACTTGTTGTAGTGCCGCAGAGGTGTACTTAACCACTGTCTTTACTGTGGTAAGCTAAGATGTAACTTTCTGATCTAGCACTGCTGTAAAAACCTTGCTCACTTTACCAAATAACTTGTCACTAACTTGGCGGTGTAAAGTTGTATTCATTAGTATGTGGTTTATTCATTAGTCCCCCCCAATCGTTGTTTATTATTTTTATTATGGCAAATGGAGTAGTGGGCAATTTACCTACCAACCCAATGTGGCGTGTTCGATACCAAAGACAGATAATGTCCTTTTTTATAATTTCACATCCATCACACGAGCCGGGCGGCGGTTTTAAAGAAAGACATGCGATATATCAATAAAGGAATATTTACACGCGTTTATGGGAAGTTTATATACTTCAACATATGATACAAGCTGCATGGAATAGATAGAAAATGAATAAATGACCGATAAGTGGTATGTCCTATTCATGAAGCAAGACAAGAATAATAAATAATAAAAAAATAGGATGATTTATTTGGTGACCGCTGTTTTTTTGTGTGAATCACACTTCAAGAGCCCTCTACGAGCTTGGCTGACGCTATCGAAAGCGCCCATTCCCAAGTAAAGCAAATTTGCTGTAAGGCTAGATGGACTTTTGGGGACCTGTCTTTGGAAAAGGTACATGAATTTTTCAACCCAGCGAAGAGCATATTTCAAAATATATATGGTATATTTTTGTACTCTGTTGGGATTCGAACCCACGCTAAGAAGTTACACTATATGTGTAGCTTAGTCACGTCACGCAAATGGCGAAAAAAAAGTTAAACATTTCTGTGAACCAATCCAAGGATTGGAACAAAAGAAAGAATAGAATGACAAAAGTAGCTTTGTATTTGGTATTTAAATTCAAATGGATTTTTCCAAATTAAAACGCATAACTTGAAATGAATGTTAGTGGATAAAATGAAACGCTTTCTGTGCTTCCAACATTCGCACCCCTGTTGAACATTTAATCCTGTCTCATAAAAAATACAGGAGCTTAATTTTTACGACCCCTGATAAAATGCAAATGAGGAAATTCATTACAAATTTTATTTTGTCACTAGTTTTATGGGAGAGATTAGCAGGTACAGCAGGCGCATGCACTCTATGCAGGCAAATATATTCCAGAATAAAAAGAGCTTGCATTTTCCCTTAAAAAAAATCTTCTTAGATGGCTCTACACCTCACATGGAGCCTTGAACCCTAGTGTATTGTTATGCTTTTACGCGGGGTCTATTTGATTAAAACTGCGGTGATTAATTTTACACAATTCATTCCAGATGCCGTTTGGATACAGTCACTTTAAGCTTGCACAATACAACAATTGGTTGATTTCTGAAGCTAGAGAAAGTATTGGTCTTTATTTAAATTAACAATAAAGATCATTCTCAAAACATTGAGAATCGTTACATGCGAGGCTTAACAAGATCATCTGACCAAAAACTCGAGCAATCTCGTACAATATCAAATACAAATTATATAAGTACCTAACATCTATTTATTTCTAGAGAGACTTCACAGACTTTATGGTTAACTTACACAGACAAACACAACACACAACTATATATTCGTAACGGTATTTTGGAGATGGGAATGTGTTCGGTAGAAATAACGGCAGGATAATTTAGTATATTGATTCTTACAGTGTACATACTACACGTTACTTGAGGAAGAGAATATTGTCGACTGAATAACAAATATGTACCATTCCTCCAAAATAAATAGCATTTATGTTCAAATCTATACTTAAAAATTGTATTAAAATCTAAAATTATCACCTATATGTTTAAATTTAATTATTTAACCTATTTGCAAATAAAAGATGAAATCACGGCTCTAACATCCTTCAGGGTGAGATGTCAAAAAAAACCTAATACCTATTCGCACTGCAAATAGCAGCTTTGCAAATCTATCTAACCATAGACTAGGTAAACTTTATATCGATTAATTACAATAATTGTTCTGCTTATTCTTCCTCAGCCTTTCTCAGTCCACTCCTGGACGTAGACCTCATCCGATTCTCTCAATTTCTGTCTATTCGATGCTGTATTCAGCCCCCCTCTGCCTGCAGTTCCCTTGATGTTGTCCAGCCCCCTCAGTTGGGGTCTCCCCACTCCCCGCATTGACATCCTGCGCCGCCCCTGGACGATCCTTTTAGCCACCTGTCATAGTCCTGCGTTGCGACGTGACTTGCCCAGCGCTACTTTAAGCAGACCACTCGCTGTATGACATCAGTGTCACCAGTGCGTCAACGGAACTCCTGGTTTGAAGCCCTGTCTCGGATTAGAATAATTACACGACATGAGCTCCATCAATTTCGTCTCTAACTCCTCCTGTCTCCCGCTGTGGACTTTCAATTTGCTAGTAACTTGAAGTAGCTGGCTGGCGTCCTTCATTTCATCCAGCTTTTTCAGCCTATGTCTGAAGGTCATTGTTCTTCCACCTGGAAGTCCCACGAGGATCTTCTCTGGTACCTGTGAATTTGGCATTCTCTATACATGCCCAGTTTGTCTTAACCTGTTCAATCTAGCATGCACAGGAAACTAAACGCTTTGATCGGCTGAATCAGTCTTGTAAACATCAATATTATCATGTACGGCCGACAGCTCAGTTGGCAGAATGCATGCATTCCAAGCCGAGAGCTATGATTCAATCCCCACCGAGGATATCGAAGATGAGTTTTCCGTTTTGGTGTTAATTTAAATTTCATAATGCAACGCAACTAAAAAATGAATTACCGAAAAGGTGTACGCAGCATCACAAGAAATGAGTACCAGTCCCGTCGTGAGCTGGGAATCCACCCCTCCCCCCCTTCAGCTATAGTGGCAAACGGGTTGGCATTGGCAAAATTTAACCAAGTTTTTACAGCATAGGGGGTCACCTTCATACCAACCTATTAGCCGAAGAACACTGCGCTGTAAAACGTTGTTCTATATGTGCAGTTTACTGACGTTTATCAGAGGATATTATCTTTTATCTGTTTATTAATAAACGCAAAATATATTAATTTCAATAATACTGACTAACCATTTCAAATAATGCTAGTTTAGTTCAATCCAAAACTTGGAAAGCGGGATAATATTAGAATTTCCGGATCTGCCACAAAACTGGCGTCCAATTAAAATATTCGTGGAAATAAGTGAGCACCTAATGGTGATGGTGGCAGTTGTCCCGCGGCAGTGGCCATATCGATATGGGAACTGAACACTCGCCGATTATTGGGATTTCCGATACTTGTTATATCAGCTTTTCCGGGATAAGGTTAACCCTAGCAATGCCAGCTTGTTGGTTGAATTTCAAACATTTTTAGAAAGATGGATGTCGTGGTAGAGGAAGATCGAGAAAGGTATGGATGGACCAAATATCCGAAATTGCGAATGAATGGAATATCCAGAGTCATAATAAAAGAAGAGCCTGTATGAAGAAAGTTATGACTCTGGAGGAAATGAAAGAATATGTAAGGACAGAAAGAAATGGCGGTTGATCTGTAATGTTGGCGGCTAGGGTTTATTAAAATGAAATTTGTTTTATGTTTTAGTTTTTGATGTCCATATATATTATTATTTATTGATTTAAAAAAGTTAATTTGTCGTGTATGTTCCTTGACTTATATGTTGGTATGCGGCTGATGCTGTAAAAATGGTACACTATGCCAATGTCACCCCTGTTACAGGGAAGGACGGCAAGAGTTGCAGAGTGTATGTCCATTTGAGATTTGGTTTTTATGTTGTAGGCTCACATGAGGCATGTGCAAGCGCGAATTTGTACATGTCTGGTTGTGAGAATGCATGTAATGTGAATCTCCAATGTAACATATCTTTGGGTCTCTGGGTGTATCGCGGAGGTCGGTGGGTGGATGGTGAACAATGGCCTAATCTTGAACATGGATAAGACGGAGATAATGTGGGCAGTCACATCTAGGCGTGATCACCTATTAGTGAACGGAGTACCACTCTCCATAGGAGGTAAGCTAATCCAGCCTTCTGATTCAGTGAGACTTCTAGGAGTCTTACTGGATCGGAATCTGACACTGGAGAGGCAAATAGATGCCACAATAGCTTCTTTTTTTTTTTCACTACGCCAAATTAAGGCTATTAGAAAGTGTTTACCGTCAGATGCAGTCAAGACCCTAGTGGGCGCGTTTGTGGTGTCTCGGATTGACTATTGTTCGACGCTTTATAGTGGTCAGCCGAAGAAGCAGTTCAATCGCTTTCAATCTGTGTTGAATTCGGCAGCAAGACTCATATTCGGGATACCCAAATTCGCTCACATCACTCCGCTGTTAAAAACACTACATTGGCTTCGTTTCCCGGAGAGGGTGGTCTACCGTGTTTGTGTGATGGTATATAAAGCCATCAATGGCTTGGCTCCACCTTATTTGACTGACATGATGTTGCCTGTTGAGATGGGTGTAAGGAGGCAGACACCCAGATCCGCGGGCGATGAAGTAGTCAATTTGGTTCAGCCACGCCGTCAGATTCGTACAAATTTCGGAGACCGCGCTTTCCGTGTTGCGGGTCCGGTGGAGTGGAACAGACTGCCACCCGGAGTGAAGAACTTCAAATCTATGGATGTATTTCGCGGAGCACTCAAGACACACCTATTTAGAAAGTCTTATCCATGATCGGAGAGGGCCCTTGAGGTGTGACACACACAAAAATGGCGCTCTCTTATCATTTGTAATTTAAAATAAATTAGCCTGATATTATTATTATTATTTGCAACTTAGATTAGATTAGATTTCCTGTTACTCACCAGTCATAATTTGATTCTCTTACATTCTCGATTCTGTAATTACATATCCTGTAATTTTAATCCTAACTAAATTCACACAAAAACAGCTTTCACCCCATAATATGTACATGCATGTATATAAATTAAAAGAGGATTACATTACAAATTGACTTATTAAACAACAAAAAGGGTTGTAAAATGATTCTTTAATATTCTTGAAATAATGGCTCTGTTTTTCGTTCTGCCAATACTGTTAAGTGCATTAATTATCATATTTTTTCCTTCCACACTTTCTTTGTTTACATACTTTGTCAGTCTATCATCATTTATTCTTTCCACATGCCCAAACCATCTCATCACATTCTTTTGTACCTTAACTTTCACATCCTCTTTCAAATTACATTTTTTTTTACCCATTCATTCCTAACTCTATCCCTCAGAGTTTTTCCTGTCATGCTTCTCAAATGCTTCATTTCCACCGTATATACTTTATACCTAAGACAATGGAAACTTATTTATTTATTATTTTTACTACTTGACTAAAACGTTCGTATGTGGCTGACCCCATACTGTAAAAATGGTTTATTTTACCAATGTAGCCCTTATTTCAGAAAAGGTCGGAAAAGCTGCAGAGCTTATGTTCATTTGAGGTTCGGATTTTTTTTTTTATGAACACATGCAGTATTTGTAAACGACTATTTATAACGACACGTGGCTATTTTTGGGCATGCATTTAATATGATTTTTAAATGTTATTATATCTTTGTAATTTGGATTTTAGATTATAGAAACAGTTAGTTTTTTAACTGAGGTTCCCAATGCTTAAAAATTTAAAACATGATTATGATATTGTGTACACTTTAAATATAAAACCATTATTAACGCAAAAATGATAAAAACTGAACGTTCAAGGGTTAATAGCTGGACGACATTTCGATTCAATTCGACCCTCATACGATAAAGTCCGCTTTGTACGGGAAAATGAACCGTGTGGAAATACACTGAATTATATAGAACCTGTGGGGGATAGAGGCGACAACTAAGGCGTATAATCCCATACCAAAATATTGTATAGAAAACGAAAATCATCCATTTTGACCATACAGTAAATTTAATGTCATTTTTGAGAAGTGAGAATTATGCTTTGTAGTATTAAATGAAAAATATATGAGGAGAATGTAAAAAAACGAGGTGGCGTACTTTGCAAAAAACAAATATTGCCTCCTATGATTGTTTATTATACCTTACTTATGAGGCTGAGCACCTTGTAAAACTTGGTTTACTTTTGTTAATGTCGCCCCTGTTTCAGGAAAAGCCACCAAAAGTTTCAGAATTTATGCACACTTAGAATTTTTAATAGAGTCCAAATGCAGCATGAGTAAGTGAAAACTTACACATATCTGCTTGTGGGTGTGTAATAAGTATGAGTATTAAATGCTAGAAACTAAATAAACACCATCTCTAGAGAGAGATAGACAAACCTTATAGAGATAGAGGCTTTGACCATCCCTAGAGAAAGATAGACCACTTGCAGAAATAGAGGCTACTAGAGATAGATCTACCACTCGTAGAAATAGAGGCTTTAACTAACCGTAGAGATAGATCAACTAACCGTAGAGATAGGAATTTTGACCATCCCTAGAGATAGACATAGAGTAACAATGATAATGGAATAACTACGTGAGAGGGGATTTTACTATTTTGTGTACAAAAAAACCTAAAACATTAAAAATGTTTTTATGGTTTGTAGGTTTTTCTAGATTTATAGTTTCTTCCATATTTAGTACGGCCGCCTAAACAGGACCCCCTCATAAAGAAAGCAGTCCTGCATAATAGAGGACGCTGAAATATTGTGTATGAAAAAAGAGGCCCTAGCCCACTCAGGGTAATAACTCTAGGAGAGGGTAGAAAGGTTCACCAAACCGAAAATTTTGTGAGAAAACGTTTTATGGGGAGGTAATTGGAGGGTGAAGTACGAGTAAGTCGAGTAAGAGTTGGAGTTTTTGTACAATTATTTTTTTATGAAACAGAAATTAAAACTTGAATCAGAGTAATTATATTGATAAGTTATTACTGCAAATTTGACTTTTCGAAATAAATGTTTTTTTTACGGGTCAGTTTTTTTTAAATTTTCCGGCCTGCGCCGTGTCCTATCGACAATCACGTCGACCCTGGTTTAACAAATACCATTGCATGAACACAAGAATCCGCTTCCGCATGAAAATAAACTGGCCATGCAAAATAGGTTTATGATTTGCATTCCTCTTCACAAATCTATCTAAAAAAATGAGTTTTCATGCGTTATGATTTCAATAAAAGAGTATTACCTAAAAACTTTCGTATTTATTTAATTTCCTTATTGTTATTAGACACACATTTGAAAAATAATATTTCTGTATGAGTTGAAGGGTTTGTACATATGTTGACATTGTGAAGATTCATTTAAAATTATTAGTAGATTTATTTCCTCCAGCGTTTTCGATGCTATCACATCATTATCAAGAGGACAACTGACAGATCTAAAATTATAAATGATATGATAACACCGAAAGCGCTCCAGGAAATAAATCAATTGGTGAAGAAAAACTTTGCGTTTTAACTTTACATTATTTATTTCAGTATTGTTGTAAAAATATACATGGAGCCAAATAATGTTTTTTAGCCCCTAGTTTCAGTTTTAATTTTACAAATAAATAACATATTATGCTATCAAATTGTGAACCTTATTTTACAGGAGCTCTACAAGGCTTCTATTTAATGCAATTATTATTATTTGTAGCCTGCCGATAATTTGATATCGAGTGCGGCGTATTATAGCTACACATGCGCCCATGTGTGCACATTATTGTATTTTGTAGTACACTTCGGTATTAGTATGTGAACATAGATTTTACTTGTACCGCCAGCAGGAAGCAAAGGCATCGATTGTTAGAGTAATGTAGTTTCAGGGAAGATGCGAAAGGCGTAGCAATTTTGTCAATATAATGCTACAAATATCTTATTGTGTGTTTTGTCTGTCTGTGTGGTAATACAGTCTGTGAAGTCTCTCTAGAAATAAAAAGATGTTAGATATTTATAAAATTTGATTGCTCTAGTGTTTGGTCGGATGTTTTAGTACAGTCTCGCATGTTCCAATTCTCTATGATTCGAGAATGATCCTTATTCTTACTATAAAATAAGGGCCAGAGCTCTTTGTAACTTTAGAAGTCAGGCTATGTTTGATTCATACGAGTTTGTTTTAATTTTCTGTGTCGATATTTTCAACCTTGATTCGCTCGGCCTTCACAAGAAATGAGAATCTGTCAATGCGCTGCAAGCTTCCTTGATCATTTTTTCTGAGTTTTTAAATTTAGTCCAATGGATAACGCCACTGGTGTTCGGTTTCCCTCTATCACGTAACACAGGGTTCTATCCCGACTCATTGCTTTATTCAATTACCGCTAGCAGGTACCAGGGTCGCAGCCTGCTACAAGAGGTAGCTGGTAACTCTATTGGGGAGGCTCCCAGTACCCGGAGAATTAAACTCCACGTGTAAACTCAACCATAGCGTTCACTAAAATGTATTCAAGGTAATACGACCATGAGGGGTACTGTTTTAGTTTCGATGCGTTTTTTGGTGTATGCTATAGTTATTTTTTTGTACTTGCTGTTCAGGACTACATACGAGTACGAGCACATCCATATGACGGCATGTGCTCCTGGTAGGCGCTTAACAAACCGGAGTATACGCGCTCCGCCTGGTAAAGACGCAAAGGATGTATTAGGTGTATCTACATATCTACCTCCTCGTGTGTTATGCATGATTGATAGGATTTTTTAGACATGTATTAAAATTTTATGACAACATAATGATATTTTAAATGTACAGCCATTTATTTTACAAACACTAAAAAGAAGGTTCAAAGACCTAATGTAGTCCTATAATTTGCGGGTTCAATTTAATAAAAAACTTCGGTTAATTTATTTTCCACAATTTATTTTAGGACACGATTCACATATGGGTGCGTTCACAGAGTGGCTTTTGCACAAGTCTTTCTGCAAAGCATTTTGGTCTCTATTTATAGGTGTGTAAGAGTTATTCTGGCACATGCGAGACCACGCCAGAATATTCTATTTAGAATATTCCAGCAAATAATTAAACTATGCCGAACAAATAAAAGTTCAATCATACAAGTATCTATATCTAGAGACACACATACACATTGACACAAGTAAAAACACACAAACACACATTCGTAACAGTAGAATTAAATAAAATGGATTTGGCAAACTGTGATGTAGAGAAGAATAAGCTTTGCCAAATCTGAACTAAAACCATGTTTTTTTTTATTGCAAAAGAAAAAAAATCAGCAGTGTATAGCCTTAAATAATATTTTTATTTATTAAAGCCAGTTCTGTTTGTACATATATTTATACTTTTGTTTTTAAATCGTGTTCAGTTTGAAAGAAACTAGAAGTACCCTTTGCGTCTCTTTTAAAATGTGAAATATCAAAAGGAGTACAATAAAATTTAGTTTCGCTCGACTGTGACAGTAGTTTCATATTTTTCAAAAGACAAAGTCAAAGGAAAGATAGAAATGCGATCAAGATGCTTTGGGAATGTATGTACAAATACTAACGATGTATTTATTCTATGGAATATAAGAATATCAGATTCTGCAAGAGACTTCTTTATCTTAGGAACCATATTATATTGTTTTATTTCTCTTACTTACTGATTTATCTGAAATCGTTATAACAGTCTTCTTTTTTTTGTTAATCGTTATTTTAAAGCTTACTGCTGCCTCTCTATTGGTTTTAAAAAAAACTTCCAAATATTATTTTTTGCTGATTTGCAAAGATATACTAACATATTCATATTAAGTGCATGCCCACAAGCAGTCACGTGAAAGTCTGCGCTTACAAATGCTAATCTAATCTAATCTAATCTAAGTTGCAAAGATATGTTACATTGGAGATTCACATTACATGCATTCTCACAACCAGACACGTACAAGTTCGCGCTTGCACATGCCTCATGTGAACCTACAACATAAAAACCAAATCTCAAATGGACTGACTGTGAAATGCACAAATTGTGAATATCTTCACGCAAAAAACATCACAATAAATTACGATCACGAATCAACAAATATAAAAGTGTGCACAGCTTACAAAATTGCAAGAAATAAAATTATAGGGGAAACAGATTATTAAAAATGTGAATATGAATACCTACCTGATTAATAAATTAAATATAGAGATGGAAGAAATAAAAAAACGCAATGAATGAAGTAATAAATAATAACACAGACATATAGTAAAATGATATATACAGTACAACAAAACAATGAATGAAGAAATAAATAACAATTTAGACGAAATATATAATGTTGAAGAAATAATATGTGAATATACCAACGAAATAAATGATCTTTTACATGACAGAAATAATTATTGTTTCACGATAGTACATCAAAATATAAGAAGCATTAATAAAAATTTGGACGAATTTATAGTTTATATAAATTTAATGATTGAAATGCCAAAATGCATAATCTTGACAGAAACCCACTGTAATGATGATTTATTTGACAAAGTCTTTGATAACTATACTGCAGTGTCGACAAAATTACAAATAAACAAAAATAGCGGAATTATAGTATATATCCATAATGAATGTGAAGTTATAGAATTTAAAGAAATCAAAATGGAATCTGTGAATTGTCTGAACGTCAAAATTAAATATCAAAACCAGCCTTTTACTATTACTGCAATATATCGGACACACAAATCGGAAATACAAAAATTCACAGACGAACTGCAAAGTTACCTGAATACAATCACAGGTCAAACTAACTTTGTTGTTGGCGACTTGAATATAGACATCTCTGATGACAAAAACTCACTTGAAAAAAACAGATTTATGAATATGATGACGTACCATAATTACAAATCTTGTATAAATAAACCCACACGGGTTTTCCAAAATCATAAACCATCCTGCATAGATCACATATGGTGTAACGCAGACATCAATAACCTAAAGAATATCAGGACATGCATCTGGAAGACAGACATCACCGACCACTTCACCTGCCTATTACTATATGACACCAAAAAGACGACTGAAAATGCACAACATGAAAAACAAGTAACCATAACAAAAATAGATTGTGAAGCTTTGGAGATCTCACTGAGGGCTGAAAAATGGCACAGTGTACTAACCAGTGACTGTGCAAACCGATCAGCAAAGGCATTTGAGGTAGCATTAAGTATGCATATAGCAAAGGCAACAAGAACATTACAAATTAAAATAAACTCAAGAACAAGAAAATTAAAACCCTGGATCACACAAGGAATCATAAATTCAGTCAGGAAAAAGAATAAGCTTTACAGAAATACAAAACGTCCTCGAGTAAATACAACACAAATATCTTACTACAAAAAGTATAAGAATATTTTGACGATTCTTATTAGAAACACAAAAAACTCATACTATAAAAAGAAAATACTGGAATCAGAAAACAATACAAAAACATTATGGGCAAACATTAATGAAATAATGAACAAGAAAAAAACAATCAAACAAATAAAGGAAATTGAATACGAAGGGAAAACATATAACGTCAAAAAAGAAACTTTAAAATGTTGTAATATCCTAAATGAGTACTTCATAAATGTGGGAAAACATTTAGCAAAAGCTATAAAAACCCCCTCTTCTCAAAACGCAATTTATAGCCCTCCATCACTGTCTCCTCAATATAAAGACTTTGACCATATAAGCGAAGCCGAGGTAGACAAAATCATCATGAATCTAAAAGGAGGATCTGCCCCGGGATATGATAAAATAAATGTTAACACAATAAAGCTCATGAAAAATTATCTGATTCATCCGATAACTCATATTATAAACATAAGCCTTATCAGTGGCCAATTTCCTGATAATTATAAAAAGTCAATAATAACTCCTATATACAAATCTGATAGCCCCAAAGAACCACAAAATTACCGCCCAATCTCTATTATATCAAATATTTCAAAAATATATGAAAAGGCTGTAAAGAAACAACTTTGGAACTTCTTAGAAAAAAACAATATTATAAATAAAAATCAATTTGGTTTTAAAAAGAATACAAATACACAAGACGCAATAGCCAAAATAACTCAATTCATATACAGAGCCCTAGACGACAACAAAAAGTGTATTGGGATATTTATTGACCTAAAAAAGGCTTTTGATAGCATTTCACATACACAATTAATAAAAAAAATAATGTCACAGGGTATAAATGGAAATGTACTTTCATGGATAAAAAGTTTTCTACACAAGAGACCACAACACACAAAATTGTGCAATGAAATAAGTGACTCAAGGACCTCTGACTTCTCTATACCCCAGGGAACAGTATTGGGTCCCCTTTTATTTATCATGTTTGCAAACGACATCTTTAACGTAATAAGCGAAGGAGAAATAGTTTCATACGCTGATGACACAGTCCTTTTACTACAGGCAGACACATGGCATGAGCTAGAAAAAATAGCTAATATAAATATAAATAAATTAAAGACATGGCTAGACAAAAATCTGTTAACACTAAATACTAAAAAAACTCATTTCGTCCCATTCTCCATAACAAAACGGAAACTCCCTCAAATAAATATAATCATACATGACTCAATAGACTTAAATCACAAGTGTACAAAAACATGCACAAAAATCGAAAAAAAAAATACAACAAAATATCTTGGAATAACAATAGACCAAAATTTAAAATGGAATGAGCATATAATAGGATTGACCAAAAGGGTGAGGAAACTGGGCTACGTGTTCAGGTGTCTGAGAAAAGTACTGGATAAGGCACAACTTAAAATGGCGTATTTCGCTTTTATACAATCTGTTCTCCAATATGGGGTTGTAGGTTGGGGAGGGGCATACAGAGCCCATCTGAGGCCGCTGTTGGTTGCCCAAAAATTAATAATAAAAATAATATCTAGCAAACCTTACATATATCCAACTAAACAACTTTTTGAAGAATTTGGGGTCAAAACAATAGAAGACTTGTACAAATACAATTCACTGTTACAAATATTTAAAGAAAACATTATAAATAATAATCAATTGGAGGCGAATATGAGTTCACGAAGAAAATTCATGCTACCAATAAAAAAGTGTAAAAAATCAATAGGTCAACAAAATTACCAATACCAGGCAGTAGAAATTTTTAACGCGCTTCCAATTGAGTGTAGAAGTGCTAAAGGCCCTGAAAACTTCAAAAAGTTGCTAAAAAAAATAAAATTAAATGAGCTAAAATAATTTTATAGTTATTAGTTCATAATTAAAGTAGTTATAGTTAAATATAGTGATATAATGGTATGCATAGTATAGATAATATAGTAATATGTAATACATATGATAGAATAATAAAGTTGATAATAATTAATAAAGTTGTTAATAGTTAATAAATAGAATAAGACATATATACGTTTATAAAAAAAATAGTTATGTAAATTAATAGTTATGTAAGTTAATAGTTAATAAATAGAATAAGACATATTATACCTTTATAAAAAAAATAGTTATGTAAATGAAAAATAAAATATTTAAGCTCTCGCCCTCAAGGCACACAAGCATTCACTTTCGCCTGAGGGTTAGATTCTAATAACAATATATAAAAAAAAAAAAAACATACACCCTGCAACTCTTGCCGTCCTTCCCTGAGACAGGGGTGACATTGGCAAAGTGAACCATTTTTACAGCATGGGTGGTCAGCCGCATACCAACCTATAAGTCAAGGAACACACACACACGACAAATTACATTTTATACATACTACACGCAAAATTTGGTGTAGTATGTATAAAAAAAAACAAAAAAAACACACAAAATTTGCTACATGCAAAAATACCCTTATCTCAAATGAGCATAAGACCAGCAACTCTTGCCAACCTTCCCTGAAACGGGGGTGACTTTGGAAAAGTGAACCATTTTTTACAGTATGGGTACAAGCAGGGAGTGTGTAGACCGCAACTGAGGTGGCTGGATGACATTAACAGGTACTGCAGGCAGAGGATAGCTGAACACAGCTGTCAATTGACAAACATTCAGAAGAATGGAGGAGGCCTACATCCAGAAGGGAACTGAGAAAAGCTGAGGAAGAAGAAGAGGTTAACTAAAAAAATATAAGCAACATGTACTTAACATTAAACATGATTTCCATTTTCCCCCCTAAAACCTTTGAAAATTGCCTCTATGTGTTGTTGTAGTCGTTGATATCTAATGTGTAGATATAAACGGTGTTATTCACACACATAAATCTATGGCTCAACCGCTACCTAACATTATTTTTCCATAGAATGAAAACGGTGACCCATGGATCAGCTATGGATTAAATGTGTTGTGAATAGCCCTGAAAGTGTGTAGCATAACATTATTTTCATGAAATGTGATAGCGCCCTATCAGAACAAAACAGGTTTCGGCTGTGATAACCAGACGGAGCGTTTCACAAGCCATTCCGGGGTAGATGGTGAGATATCATATTAGGGGGGCAGGGGGTGGAGATGGCAGGGGGGGGAGGGGCAGGGGGTGGAGATATCAGGGGTGAAGGGGCAGGGAGTGGAGGGGCAGGGAGTGGAGGGGCAGGGGGTGGAGATATGAGGTACATTATATCTGTTGGTACTGAAAAGCGGTATAGAAGAGTGCAAAAAAACGGAAACAAGAGAGTGAATGTGCTCTAAACGGTAGTTCTATCTTTTATTGTTGCAGAGAAAATAAAGGCACCAAAAAAATGTGATATTTTTTCCTCGAACTAGTGTATTTGCCATCTAAAAAAGAAACGAAAAATAAGTATCATGACCTCATATTTATTCTGTAGGGACTGTTTTACAAGTTAGGCAGATGATAATCAAATGGCTCAGGTTTTGTATTGATTTGTTTTACACTTAACTAAATCCATAAAAAGTCCACCTGACGCCAGATGTGTCTGTTACTTCACATTCGAAATTCGTAACAGGCATTTACAGCTAATACTTATAATGCATACATAATCTTATCACATGCGCCAAAAAATCACGTGTAAGTTGACCCTTGAATATGATAAAACACAACTAAAATACACATATAGTGTAACTTCTTGCCTGCATTATCCTCGAAAGGTTTGTACGTGTCGATTCGGGACCTATTTATTTTTACGGGTAAGGGGGCCACCCTACCGCCAACCTCTTTAGTTGAAGTGGGAGTTTCCCAGCTCGCAAACCCTCGCGTGTCGTGTTCTTATTTCTTGTGAAGGTTGAGTAAGCCTTTCTGGTATTTATTTTGGTTTTGTAATATGAACCAAAACGGGAAATCATTTCTGACACCCCCGCCCCCGAACCTTTGCTCTCGGCATGGAATGCGGGCATTCTACCAACTGAGCTATTGATCGGGTTAGTCGTCGCTACAATGCGCTAATCCTCAAGCAAGACCCATTTTCTGTAAGGCTGGATGGCCCCTGGGTGATCGATTTTTGGTAAAGGTATGTGAATTTTTCGAATCCCGTTTTTATACCCTCAAACTGTGGAGACATTTACAAAAATACAATTTTTACTTCATACTCGTATAAATACTATTAATTAAGGATGAAAATACCGACTTCATTTAATTTTATCCCTTCCTGCTTTAATCAAAGTCTACTAAAACTAAAACCCCTTTAGTGCTCCTGCATTTGTAGTGTCTTCACATTGTTTCCAAGGGTCCAAAAACTACCCTCAAAGCCTTAATTACTTTTCAGCAACCCTCCCTTAATATTGGAATCGTAAACTGAGCCCCTCCTAACGCCGCTCGGACAGTCGTTAGCCGCTAACGGCCGTTATAAAGGTATCGTAACGCCTTTCGTTATAAATTTTCCACACACGAGGGCATTTGTTAAGCGGTAAGTAACAAGTACTACTAAGCGAATATTTAGTTTTCAGCTGCCTAGAAAAAATGCAACGTAACAAAATTCAATAACCAGTATTGAATGAAAAAAATGGGCAGATGTGTGCTGTTCCTTCTACGAGAAGCTCAAAAAGATTGCCTCAGATTTGTAGAAAAAGCAGGAAAAATTTATAATATTTATCCAAAGCAATCCAAGATTGAAATAAAAGAAAACATTCAACAAAAATTTGAATTTGAATTGAGATTTTCAAAGAAATTGATTTTTTCAAATAAAAAGTGTAACTTACAAATGTTAGCGGTTAAAAGAAACAGCAGAAGGATTGTCGTGGATAGTAAGGAATGGCTAGGAAGTTTGAAAAACATTGTTGAAAGTCAATCTTAAGATTTAGGCAAAAGAAGAAGAATTTTGACAATGCATTCCAGTCGATAACTCAGATGGTACTCAGTCGATAACTCAGATGGCTTGTCATGTATGTTCCTTGACTTATAGGTTGTTATGCGGCTGACCACCCATAATATAAAAATTGGTTCACTTTGCCAATGTCACCCCTGTTTCAGGGAAGGACGGCAAGAGTTGCAAGGCTTATGTTCATTTGAGATTGGGTTTTTATATTGTAGGTCCACATGCGGTGTTAGCGCGAAATTATACATATCTGCTTGTGGGAATGCATTTAGTATAAATCTTAAATGATATATATCTTTGCAGCTTAGATTAGATTAGATTAGATTAGTAGAGTTCTTGCATTCCATGCCGTGAGCTCGGGTTCAAATTCCGCCGAAGGTGTCAGAAATGATTTCCCGTTTCGGTGTTTATTTCAAACCCCAAAATAAAACACCGGAAAAGCTTACTCAGCCGTCACAAGAAATGGGTACCAGCCCTCTTGGGAGCTGGGAAACTCCCACTTCAACTGAAGTAGTCGGCGTCAGGCCGGCCCCCCTACCTGTAAAAATAAATAGTTTTAACTCGCCACATGCGACCCCTTCGGGGATAACGCGGCAAGAAGTTACACTATATGTCTAGCTTAGTTGCGTTTAACAATTTCCATTATGAAAAACCCTGGTGTGAACGGGCCTACAAATCCGTAGCAGGGTCTGGTCTTGGAAACCAAATTTGCGTCAAATTGCCTGGAAGTCTCAGCGCTGAAATATGATGACGATTATTAGCGCCGGGGGACGGATTCATCATACTTTGGTGCTATCGATGTTATAACAACAGATTACTGTCGTTAAAGTGATGTCTTAACACAAATCTCACGATTGTTAGACATTGCTCCACCCACCGTCTGAAATCTTCATTTCAATGTTCATTGCGTCTTGTAGAAACATACATACATATTGTAGAAATACAGATAATTTTAAGAGTGTTCTAGAAAAGTCTAAACAATGAGTTATATTTTTTGTGTTAAATAAATTTGTAACGAGTGATTCAATTAACTATTGTGAGGGTTTTTCCTCTGTCCTGCTGATTGACACAATTAATAATGTAACAACCACTTTAATACGTTTACTTTTATTCCTTTCACAATGTATACATAATAAACCACAGCACAATAATATTAATTATTCTTAATTACACATGCTTGTGGCTCTCACGCCAGGCAAGCTTCTTCCCTTTCCGCATTCTTTTGTTTTTCCTTTTTCCATTCAAATTCAAATCTAACGTTCCATTCCACCAAACAAACAAATTCATCTCGTTACACTATTCTTGAATGGTGAAAAAGTGCCAAAAATCATGAATTTTTTAATTGATGTTTTTTTTTTACACGTCAATGACTGTTAGATGAAAAATTACCCAATTAATTTAAAAAAAATACCCTTTAGCCTCAGTTAGCCTTTAAAGATGGATGGATAACTAGAAAGTCCGGTCGATAACTAAATTGGTAGAGTGTTGGCATTCTATGCCGAGAGCTCGTGTTAGAATCCCATCGAGGGTGTCAGAAACATGGAGTTAAGCTATCGATGGTCAGAAATGATTTCCCGTTTCGATGTTCATTTCAAACCAAAATAAAATACCGGCAGTGCTTACTCAGCGTTCACAATAAATAAGTACCAACCCTCTCGGGAGCTGGGAACTTCCCACTTAAGCTGAAGTAGTTGGCGTAAAGCCGTCCGCCTTACCTGTAAAATAAATAGATTCCTGTCGCCACATGCGAAATCCTTCGGGATTAAGTTACACTTTATGTGTAGCTTAATTGCGAGTTGCGAACTTCTTCTGTACATTTTACTATTAATTTGCATTCAACATTTAATTTGTGCATTTCTGTATTTTGTGTACGACTAGATATGCAGTAGCACATTGCTTTAAATGCACTTTGGGAAACTACACACGATTTATGCATATTGCACAACTCCAAGATTCTGCGGAACACCAAGTTAGAAGTGAGAGAGCTAGTTGCAAGATCTAATGAGGCATATACGGGTAATTAACAGAACTCCGATGTCAGAGAATCCAGAAGTTTTCCGTGTTTCTACAAACGATTGTTCCAACATGACTTTTTACGACCAAGCAAGGCTGCTGCAACTTCCTGTTTCATAGATTTCCACCTCTAGGATGCGACTTTTTGGAGAGGAACCAGACTGTCTGGCACATAATGAAGGAGAACCAAATCAGAAGACCTTCCAGGCCTGAAAGTCTCTACGGAGCTACGCCAGAAGAAGTGAAACGGATAGAAGAGTGTTTGAGTCTCCTCCTGTGATGCGTCCAGATGCTCAAAAATTTTCTACTCTTGCCTGCCATTCGCAAAGTATGTAAATAAGTACTTTTTTGTATTTCTATAGCACATTTGCTGAGTTGCATCCTGCGAATTGACCGTCAAAACGTTGAAAATATTATTGTGATGACGGACCTAAAGAGTCGTACAACAGTGAAAATATCGAGATTAAAACGCAACTAAACTACACATAAAGTGAATTTTTTGCCTGCGTTATCTCCGAAGGGGTCGCATGTCACGATTTGGGACCTATATATTTTGACGTGTATTGAGGCCGGCCTCACACTATCCACTTCAGTTGAAGTGGGGGGTTTTCCAGCTCACAACAGGGCTGGTTTTCATTTCTTGTACAGACTGAGATCTTTCCGGTACTTATTCTGGTTTTGAAATAAACAACGAAACGAGAAATAATTTCAGATATCATCGGTGAGGATCGAACTCTTGCTCTCAGCATGGAATGCAAGCATTTTATCAACTGAGTATCGATTGGACTTTTTACGAGTTTGTTCATCGCTACAAAGTGCCAATTCTCAAGATAGACCCAGTTAATAAACGGCTGGATGGACCTTAATTGACCGGTCTTTGGTAAAGCTTATGAATTTTTCAACCCAGCGAAGTGCATATTCGAAATAATAAATGGGGTACATTTTGTGCTCTGCCAAAATCAGAATCCACAACCTTCCATTTACGAGTCCGAAGTGTTATCACTGGACTATGGACCGACCTATTAAGAGATTAAAACGGCTGTATTTAGCGAAAGTAGCATGAGACTGGAAGAGAAAGGCTGTGGTTAATCAAGAAGGCCCAAACGAACCCCGAGTAGTTTGATGACAATGATTTTCATTGATGACAATTATTTTCATCGATGACAATTATTTTCATACTCCCCTATTTTCTTTTTAGATTTTTCTTAATCTTGATCCAAAATTATAAAAACTGTGAGAGCACTCAATAAATAACGAATGTACACTATAATTTCTGTCATTTGAAATTTTCACTAACCGTGTTGAAGAGAATAATGGGATTCTCAACGTTTAGTGGAAGTCTTATTCGACGTCATCAGAGGAAATGTTTCTTCTGCGACAAAAAAACGTTTGTTCTGATGGTCATATACCTCCCATTATCTGAAATCTACGAATTCTACTGCACAATACTTCTGAAAAAATAAATGTCGAAGTCTTCTCTCTTAAAAAAGCAATGAAAAAATATTTTGTCATAAATTGTAAAATGAAAATACAGAACATTTTACAATATGTTTTCGTTTCTTTGTGTCGTTTATAAGGAGAAACCGCACAATTTCATAATAGAAGCGTTTTCTTCAGAAATTGTATGAAAACGTAAAAGTGCACTTTGCCACATTTTATGTGAGAAAAGTGAAATATACGTTTCAAGTTACAGTTGAAAATATAAGAGTGCGAGAAAAGGTTTTTGATGAAAATTAAATTTCTTTCAATTGTCGCAAACGCAACGCAAACGCAACTAAGCTACACATATAGTGTAACTTTTTGCCGCGTTATCCCCGAAGGGGTCGCATGTGGCGAGTTGAACCTTTTTATTTTTACAGGTAAGGGGAACGGCCTTACGCCAACCACTTCAGTTGAAGTGGGAACGATGTTCTTTTAAACATTTCGTGTTTATTTTTAACTTGTAGAATTTTCTTAACATATACATTACGAAAGCCGTAGCATGCATATTATTTTGTACACCTTAGCTTAACAATGTAGCTAGTGAAGCAATTGAATTTGTATTTAAATTTGAATATTATGGTTCTGAATTTGAATACAGTAGCAATGTCTTAACCGTAGCATTTTCTAGATCGAGAGAATTGTGTTAACCGTAGCATTTTGTAAACCGTAGCAGTTGATTTTGTATTCAAATTCAAATACTATGGTTCTGAATTTGTAAATAGTAGCATTATCTTAATCGTAGCATTTTCTAAACAGTAGCATTTTGTAAAACGTAGCATTATCGGAACCGTAGCATTATCTAAACCGCAGCATTATCTAAACCGTATCAGTTTGTAGACCGTAGCATTTTCTTTACCCATAGCATTATCTTAACCGTAGCATTATCTTAACCGTATATTATCTTAACCGCAGCATTTTCTAAGCCGTAGAAATATCTTAATCGTAGTATTTTCTTAGTCCCAGCATTATCTTTACCGTAGCATTATCTTAATCGTAGCATTTTCTTAGTCGTAGCATTATATTAACCGTATCATTATCATAACCATAGCTTTATCTTAACCGTAGCATTATCTTAATCGTAGCATTATCTTAACCGTAGCATTATCTAAACCGTAGCATTATCTTAACCGTAGCATTACCTTAACCGTAGCATTACCTTAGCCGCAGCTTTATCTAAACCATTGCATTATCTCGACCGTAGCATTATCTAAACCGTAGCATTATCTTAACCGTAGCATTATCTTAACCGTAGTATTATGTTAATCGTAGTATTTTCTCAATCGTAGCATTATCTTAACCGTAGCATGTTTTTAACCGTATCATTATCTAAACCGTAGCATTATCTTAGCCGTAGCATTACCTTAACCGTAGCATTACCTTCACCGTGGCATTACCTTAGCCGCAGCTTTATCTAAACCATTGCATTATCTCAACCGTAGCATTACCTAAACCGTAGCATTATCTTAGCCGTAGCATTACCTTAACCGTAGCATTACCTTAACCGTAGCATTACCTTAACCGCAGTATTTTGTAGACCGTAACATTATCTCAAACGTAGAATTTTGTAGACCGTATCAATTTCTTAACCAAAGCATTCTTTTAATCGTAGCATTTCGTATACAGTAGAATTTTCTTACCCGTAACGTTATGAACACCGTTGCATAACCTCAACCTTATTTTTTTGTAAACGTTAGTTATACAAATAGCTAAGGTAGCATTTGAATTTGTTTTCAAATTTAAGTGCTACGGTTTTGAATTTGTTCCCAGTGGTATTGCTTTAAGTGTAGTATTTTTAAACCATAACGTAGTCGATTGAGATGGATGATGATGATGGCGCAAATTTGAGCCCCGTCATGTCATGGGCGATAATTTTGACCCAGATGACAACAGATTTTGACAACAGATGCCATTGAGTAATTAATAATTCATTTAAATATAAAATACTGTATTATTAATATAAAATATAAATATCTGTTTCTAGTTAGGTTAAACAGGTTGGTAAATTGAATTCCTCTTCATCAATCTATTTACCAACAAAAAAACAAAATATTTGATTTTTTCTACAAAACATTTTTTAACTAAAACACAATATTATGATGTGTAGAACACATTAACCGTAGAGTATTATAGAGCGTAGCATTATATTAAGTTCAGCATTTTACAGAAACCGTCTGGAATGCTAACGTTTAAGGGATGCCACATTAAACTTTTATGGGATATTGGCTTAGACGGTGCCCCATAGCCGCGGACTGTCGAAGCAGATGACATTTACACCGCGGGTGGCAACCATGAGGGAGTGAGAAATGGAGACTTATTTTTTTAGCAGCTGTGAACAACCCTTAAAAATATGAGGAGTATTTTAAAGAGATACTTTGTAGCGAAAAGTTGAACTGAAAGTAAAAAACGGATTTCATAAAGCGTGTTGTAGAAAAAGCGGTGATCTCGAATACGCATCTGACCTCATCAAGTGACGTGTCTCTTTTTCAATAAAAAAAAAAGCAACTGAAGTATCGGAAACATTTTGTTATACCGTCCCACCAGTACTTGTTCGGCTTTTTGATCACTTATTCAAATATGACCTTTCAATGACATTGTCTTAAGAATCACATGCTACACAATCTGAGCTAAGAAAAAAACGTAAAACACGATAATTTGAGAGTCTAAATCTAATCTAAATCTAAGTTGCAAAGACATGTACCATTTGAGATTCATAATTAATGCATTCCCACAAGAAGACAAGTATAAGTTCGCGCTAATACGCCTAATAGCATGTGGATATGTAATATAAAAAAAACAATCTCAAATGAACATAAGCCCTGCAACTCTTGCCGACCTTCCCTGAAACAGGGGTGACATTGGCAAAGTGAACCATTTTTTACAGTATGGGTGGTCAGCCTCATACCACCCTATAAGTCAAGGAAGAAGCTGTACTTAATATTTCTAATATCAATTTCTAGCATTCATGGGACACATCGGTCCAGTACACATACAAACATTGCTCGTGTCAAATTACCTAGCACTAAGGGGATAATACATAAAATAATGTATGAGTATCATGTATCACAATGCGACTTAAATACACAAGGAGTGCAACTTCTTACCGGTTTGTCCTCGAAGGGGCCGTGTGCGGCGTGTGAAACCTATGGAGCCGATTTTACGTCAACTTGAAGTGGGGGTTTCGGAATTTTTTGACGGGACTAGTTCTCATTTATTGTACACGCTGAGTGAATCTTGCCGGTATTTTAATTTTATGTTTGAAAGAAACAGCACAAACGCGACATCATTTGTGAAACACTTGGGAAAGATTGAACCCTAGCTCACTGTTTTGGTGGTTCCAAGTATGACTCCAGCATGTGCGAGAGGAGAAAAGAGATTGAGTCTTGTTTCTAAATTGAAAAGCAATTAATCTACTCAAAGTCGTAGACCATCAGGCTGCAAGGATAGGAGCAAGAACAGAAGTCTGGAATAATCTGAAAAGACTCACCTCACTCCCGATTGATCTTCTCATAATTTATCCCTGTCGAATGCGCACAATTTGGAATGCAGCCAAAGAGACCAGACACGTCCTTTCGCTCTCGAGAATTAACAAGCACTGACTCTTGACACAGTTTTATTGTCACAAGGTGAGAGGAAAGGTCAGGCAAGGCTTACAATTGGCCACAGGAAAAAAATCTAACTACCTACAACCATAAATAAATCTACCTACGCACAATTTTCTCAAATTGTCGTAGAATGGAAGCACTTTAGTAAACCAGCTATCGACCGGAACAAAAATCACACCTTCTTGTTTCGCGTGACATAAGTTTACCTTCACTGTCCTTTGGGAGCTTATTTTTAATGTTGACACATTTTTTCGCCCCACAACGTTTATTTTGTGTCTCATAGCAAATGTCCCCTTTAAGACTTTAGCGGAAAGTTCCTCTTTATGCCAAGCTTTTCACTCCATGAGAGTTTCCCGGCATTAGGTATAATTATATCATAAGGTATTCGTATACAAAAATATGAATTACATAGACACATAAACACATTTTCTTCTTCTTCTTATAATTACTGTGCCTCGTCAGTGAAGGTTGGTGATCATCAAAGCTATTAATTACGAGGTCGATACTGCTGCTCGAAAAAAGGATGTTGTCCTTCTAACAAATCACTATTTCAGTTTCTTCAACCAAGATGCTTTCTTTTATGACCTTCATGTTTCAGAGGACTTCCACGTTGGTGTTGTTGTCACAAAATAAAACCAGAAAAGACAAATGAACGGAAAGTTTGCAAATCTTGCCACTTTATTTGAAATAGTGGGTATTAGTTAACAAATAAAAGACGTTTAAAATGCATCGTTTTCATAATATTTTTTGGTATCAAAAATGCTTTAAAGCTTCATAATAAATCAAATAAGTATGTACTGTGCAAGAGATGCGCATTGAAATTTAAAATTACCTTGCGCCTGGAGCATAGGCAAAACGCAAAGCATTTTCAGTTAAAAAGCTTCCTAATCTTCAGCTAGCGGCCACTTGAAAAACTACCAAACTTCAGAGTAATTAATTGAAGGAGTTTTAAGCAGAGCGAGATGGAGGAGAAGTGAATTCGAAACCATTCAGATCCACTCGAAGTGAAACATCCTAATGAGCAGTCTGCAGCGGAAGTTGCTGGAAAACTGAATGAAGGAGATTTTTCCGGCTGCAATTAATAGGAAGAACTGGTGGCTTTTGAATGCTAACGTGAAAGTTCAACTACGTACTTGATGAGTGTAAAAATGTTTTTTCAAGTCTCGTGTACCTGATCTGGAGATGGTCTGAAGACAGAAAATGTTTGAAAATATGTAGTCTTTCCAATAATAGTGAAAATAATACAACGCTCAAAAAGAAAAAGTTTTGTTTATGTTTATTTGTATAGTTAATAACGTATTTTCATTTCAGCGTTAATACACAAACCGTTAAAAATATCATTTAAAATGTATATCTGTTCTTATATTTTTTTAAACAGTTGAATTTGTTTCAATTTGTTTTTTTCGCAAGATAAATAATATTTGTTTATAAATTGATAAGTATTTTGAACGTAATTTTTCACTGTTTAAATAGTAAACATTGGTTTTTAAAAAGATAAATTAAATTTTGTATTTAAAAACAAAGCACGGGGTGTCTGCTTAAAAAACCGAGGGCAAGGGTTCGATTCCCGTCGTGAGTGTCAGACATGATTAACAGGTCTGTAAAATTTTCTGACCTCAATCAAAATACCATCAAAGTTTACTCATCCTTCACAAATAAATTAAAATCTGTTTTTTCAAAAGAAGGAAAGCTCAGCTTTAGAGTTAAACGAGTTTTGTAAGACTGATTCCTTTACCGGTAAAAGTAAAAAGGTTGAACTCGCCAAATGCGACCGTTTCAGAAAAAAACGCAGTGAGAAGTTGCGCTATGCGTGGAGCTTAGTTGTATGCAAGAACGATGCATCTTGCAACTTATTCGAATGCTAATAAGTTGAATGCTCAAACATAAAATCAAACTGATTTCATCCACTCGTCTTGAAATTTACAATCATTATCTTCAAAAGTTATCGCTCTATTCATGCGTATCTTTTTCGTCAGACTTAAGTCATTGTAATCTCACTTATTTAGTCAATCCATTCTTTCTGCCGCCTTCAACTTCCCCGCCGATCATTATTATCAGAACTTCATTAAATTTCACATGGATAAATTATCAAGAAGTTAACAAAGAGGTCGATAAAAACATAAAAAATACTTCTAAGGTCAAATATAAAAAGTAAAGTAATGCGATGTTTTTTTATTTAAAATTTAATGTAATTTTTTTTAAAGTAAAGAGCTCTCGCGCGGGGCCTGAAAATGGAGAAATATGAAAGGGCCGCAACGAAATAAAGCAACGAGAACAAATGGCCGACCTAATCTACTTGACTCTTGTAAAAAAAATGCCGGCCGAATGTGCTAAATTACAATTACAATTTATATTCCTAACTTTTTTCAGACTTGGTTAACTTTTGCCAATGCCACCCCGGTTTCAAGGAAGGGCTGCAGGAGTTGCAAAGTTTATGCACATGTGAAGCTTGGTTTGTTTTGCATGTACACATGCAGCATGCGTAAGTCCGAGCTTTCATGTACCTACTTGTGAGCATGCATTAAAATATGAGCCTTATATTCCGAAATATATATTTGCAACTTTGCAGTGGCGAAGGGTGCCATACAAGCCGATTCCCATCGGTTTCCCGTTTAAAATGAGGCAAAAATGATAATAAAGCATGGTTTCCAATGGGGAAAAAATACGTATTGTTTCTTTGGTTTTAAATGTATTTTTTTACTTTGTGCCTATATTTTTAACTACTTTGTTAAATCATTTTAAAAGGGAAGCCGATGGGAACCGGCTTGTATGGCACCCTTCACCACTGCAACTTAGATAAGAGATCCTGTGTCCTTAAGAACAAGGTAACAAAAAAATAACAATCGTTTGATAAGGTAAAGAAATAAAAATTTGAATGCACACATATGAATTTCTTAAAATAATAAAATTTACAGGAAAGCGGTATAAAAACATTTTTGTTTTGTGAAAAAAGTATAATTTTTTACTTTTAAGGTTTAAAAGTTTACCAGGACCGCCTGTGATAAGCATAATGCCCCTCTGAAGTAACAGTGAGTTTACTTTTACAACAAAAAAGGGTAATTTCTGGTGATGTATTATTTAAATTTTTCACGTTAATCAGGGATCTACTCTCGGTCCTACGTTATTTATTCTTTTTGTGAGCTAATGTCGCTGCCGTGGGTACAGAAGCCCGCGTCCTTTGTGCGCGACAGACTCTGGAAATATAGGAGGTTATTACATTGTGCGCTTGCTGGGGTGATTATTGTGCCAAAAAATACATTAACACTGCAATGAAACATGAGATTATATCAAAAATATCAATGTAATATTCTCAACTATTCACTCTTTTCTAGAAAAAAAATGAGGATTTAATATATTGTTACGAACTATGGATTTGTAGTACCTACATGCGCCTAAGCACGCTGGTGTGTGTCAAGCAATCTGGAAGTGTGTTGAATAATCCTATAGAAGTATCTAGTAAGAATCGTCTCTGCCGCACGTATGTCTACGAGCAAAGATTCTGCTGGGCGTCAGAGTCTCTTTCAACATTGTGTCGCGAAGTCCTGTTACCAATATTGTGCAAAATAAATCTTGTTAAATAAATATATCGTAGTTTAATTAAAAGGACCCGAGTAAAATCATAACAATATTAATAATAGTGTTACAAATGTAAAAGTTTATGCCTGTGCATGTTTACTAATGACTGTGTGTCTATGTGTTTTTACTTACTTGTATATGTGTGTATAGATGAAGGTATTTGATAGTTATACCTACTTGTATTTGCTGGAAGCTTCTGTTCGGACAATTCTCGTACGGTGTGGAATATGCGAGAATAATTTCTAGTCATTCTATAAATACGGACTGCGGTGCTTTGCAGCAGTGAGTACCCCATTAATACTCGGGCCGATAAGCCACCTGTACAAGAAATTTAATGTGTGAACCTAATGTAAGAAAATTCTGAAATAAATTGTGTAAAATAAATTCAACAGGGAAACAGGGGGGGCAAAGTGAACCATTTTCACAAAATGGGTAGTCAGCCTCAAACGAAACTATAAATAATAATAATATTAGGATGATTTATTTGGTGAGCGCTGTTTTTGTGTGTATCCCACCTCAAGAGCCCTCTGCGAGCTTGGTTGTCGCTGTAGAAAGCGCCAATTCTCAAGCAAGACCCAGTTGTTGTAAGGTTGGGTGGACCTTTCAGTGACCGTTCTTTGGTAAAGGTTTATGAATTTTTCAACCCAGCAAAGAGCACATTTGAGAAATATAAATCGTAAATTTTTCGTGCTCCACAACCCTCCATTTACGAGTCCAAAGTGTTGCCACTGGACTACGGACCGGTCCAAGATAATAATCTGTAATAATTTGTGAGGTTTTCAAATCAGTTCATCCTCAATCGTCGTGCAGAGAGGGTGTCTCCTGAAGTCGTTGACTACGTCAAGAATAATATAAGTATTCTCGCAACGCTTCGTCTAATATCCGAAAAGTGACGTTACACTTGACATCTAAATATGATATTTTGTAAATAAAGAAGAGGAAGTAAAGTAAGATTGACAATTAAATGGGAAGAAGATGAAATCTGGAATGTTCCAAATAATCATACATATTAAAATTCCGTGTAAACACGCCGGTATCGGCGATGAGTGTATCTAGCTGTATTAAGCCTACAGCCTTAATTGAGATTAAATTTTGATTACATTCTGCGCAAATTAAATTCTTCAGAATTAATTACGCTTCTTAAAAGACAACCAAGGGAAGACGTTAACGCTGTTGAGATGTTTAAAGGCTTCATCCAACAGGAAGCGTTTTTAACGCGCGTCAAGGCGTCAAAGAGTCCCGGCTTATAGCGCTGCGTTGTGTTGTACTGAACACATCTACACCTGTCAAAACGAGCAAACGCGTTACTACTCCTGACATCACGTTGTATTATGTTACAAAATTTTCTTTGACCATTAAAAGTTTTCTTCTGTCAAAATTAAAAATGCTTCCTGAAAAAATTATTGAATGCGTTCGATAAAACCGGTACTCGTATGCCTCACGACAGAACCAAGAACTCAAGCAACACCTCTGCGGCACCCTTCCAGGGTGACATAGACCCCCAAGACTCTCAAGAATTGGGGAGCCTCCCGCACAGGATTCCTTAAAAAAAAAAAAAAAAAATGGTGCTTTTATAAATGTTTCCATAAAGACAAGATTTTGCAAGATAATGCGTAAAGCAGTAATAACTTAACTTATTTAGGTTTTCAGCAGTAACTTTGTGAAAGTTCATCTTTACAATTGTTAAAATGAAAACCTTGTTATAATTCACTGTGTGAGCTTTATTTTTAAAACACCTGTGTTTTAAAAAAAAAGCTCACACAGTGAATTATAACAAAGTTTTTCATTTTTAACAATTGCAGTAATAACTTATTTTCATCTGAGTTGTTGAATATCGTGACCAGTGACGACGACTGAATAGCGTCGAAGCCGTTCAAACACAATGTACGCGACGTTACGGCGTTTAAACGCTGACGCCTTGACGCGCGTTAAGCCGCTTTTTTAATACTAGTATTTTATTTGTAAAGCATTAAAGTCATAATTTTTTGTAGTAATTTTGCATAGATATTTGTTATATGCGCTAACTCATATTACAGAGATACTAGGAAGATACTTCCAAGTTTCTTAGCAAGCAGACAAATTCCTGACGGGCTCAAGTGAATTACACACCTACATGGGATTTATTAATTTTGTTATTTAATCTAAGAGGGAGTTCCCTTAGGATAAAATTTGTAAGATAATTAATACGGAGTAACTTACTTATGAAAATATAAACAGCAAACGGGGCTATTCACAACACATTTGATCCATAGCTGAACCATGGATTATCCTTTATTTGTGTAGAAAATTCACGTTAGGTGACGGTTGAGCCATGGATTTGCTGTGTGTGAACAACCACACACAGCCAAAAAGACCGAAAAAGCATAACATAACGTCAGTCCGGTAGATAGCTCAGTTGGTAGAATGCTGACGTTCCATGCCCGAGGGCGAGGGCCCGATCTTCACCAAGGGTGTCAGAAATTACTTCCCGTCACGGAGCTTATTTCATAACCAAAATCGAAATACCTGCAAGGCTTACTTAGCCTTTATAAGAAATGAACACCCACACCCTAGGGAGCTGAGAAACCTCCACTTCTAGGGAAGTGGTTGACGTAAAGCCGCTCCCGTTACCTGTTAATATGAATAGGTTACACACGCCACATGCTACTCCATAGGAGTCAATGAGGTAAGCACTTACACTTTATATGCAGTTCAGTTGCGTTTGCTTACGTTTGCCTTTTGTAATGCATTAGTAAATTGTACCATTTTTTTTCAAAATATTGTTATTTTAATGTAAATATTATGTAGACAAAAAGATATTTTGAGAAGCATTAAAAAAGCCACTGAATATTGTTTAGATTCTGTAAAAGCAAGAAAGTTTCGGAAAAACAATAGAAAGTGATATTGTAAGACGAAAAGCTACTTGTTATGCCTTTTCATAGATAAATCATCATATAATGATAATAAATGATTTCAATAAAATATCGTCATCAGGCGTACATATTACCCGCTCCTCTGAAAAGCTATCATAATCAATCAAAATTTCTCCCATCTTATCGTGAAAAAATAATCTCAAAGAAAAACTGTTTTATTGTGCCCAAGTCTCCCCGAAACTGGGTCAAATTTTCCATATTTTATAAAACCGCCTTTGCGAATGATCGGCTGCAATATATCGGAGAAAAGGGGAGAGCAGACAGCGATGGGACCAAAAGAAAAAAAAACTTTTTTTTCGCTTTTCGCTTCAAATAATTATAAATTCTACAGTGACTTTCGTTTTTCTCTCTCGGGCCGTTCTCGATTTAATTTGACATTATTATAATGTTATTATATTTTTAGGGGCAGCGAACCGTGTACAATCGAGTTTTTCGATCAGATTCTGCGACGGAGAAAACCAATAAGCTTAATGACAAGATTGAGGGGAAAAGTTTTTTTTTCAATGTTGGAAAGACTATTAAAAATGCTTATTTATTGAAAAAATCAATGGGGATTAAAATAACGTAATCTCTGGAAAATAAAGAAATCAGAATTCTAGCGACTTTTTATGAAAAAAAAAATTGAAAAAAACTTTTTTCTCGAAAAAAAAGAAAAATACCTGTTTTAGGATTAGAATGATTTACAAAGTAAAAAAAGGGTAGACACAATAAAGATGCAACAACTTCTCACCAAAATTGTGATGAAAACCCTAAAACCGATGCTGTGTAGAATGCCTAATGAGGAAATACAAGGAAACTATGACGTTGGCTGGTCCCTGATCTGATGGTTAGTCAGTCTAGTTAGTTAGATTCGTAAATGGAAGGTCGTACGTTTGATTCTCAGCGGGGCACTAAAAAAAGATTATATATATTTTCAAAAACAATGCAAAAAAAAGTTTTCTGGACATCATATTATTTTGACAATTATATTAATTTTAAAACTAAACAAATTTCAAAACTTAATTTAATTCGGATATTTCACGAACCGTTTAGAGAGAACTTACATCATTCTCGACGTTTCGTCGGCGACGTAGCCAACGTCTTCAGGAGAACATCCTCTCTGTACGACGACTGAGGATGAACTGAACCAGTTAATTAATTAATTTATAATATAATAATATAATTGTCAAAATGTCAAACGACCGTAATCATATTATTACTTTAAAAATCTTAGATACTTATTTGATTTGAATTTCAGTCCGTTTCAGTCACAAAATCGACAAATAACAAAGAGAAATGCCCAAGGGAACTCCAGTAGAGAATGTGATTTTTTCTTAGGTAACGCAAAACAAAGGGGAGACGGGGGCGAGGTGGGGAAAGCAAAAGAAAACTTTGCTCAAAGTTTTAATGCGACGGGCGTCGGGGAATCGTGAATATTCAATTGAAACTTTTGTGAAAAAACCTTTTTAGATTCAGTGGAAAACTTGCCTTTATAATATAGTAAGGCAGGAGTAGTTGTGGGGGACTTTAGTTCCATTAGACACATGACAAAACATCACACACCTATAAGAGAACATACCATAAACGGCACATGAAAAAACATCACACGACAAAACATCACAAAACAGAAAACACCACAACGGTAGGAGTAAAAAAGAGACATGAGAAAATGGAACTCATGTATATATCCATCCAACCTTACAACAACTGGGTCTTGCTTGAGAATTGGCGCTTTCTACAGCGATGACCAAGCTCGCAGAGGGCTCTTGAGGTGTGATACACACAAAAACAGCGCTCACCAAATAAATCAGCCTAATTTAATTTTTAATTTATATGAATAATTTGGAAAAGGCTACAAAAAATATCACCGCTCCTGATTATTATTATAAGGAAAAGAAAATCTAACTAAGCTGCTCATAAAGAGTGTTTGTTCTTGTGTGGTTTTTTCAAAGTGATGCTTTTTCATGTGATGTACTGTCATTGTGATGTTTTGACATGTGTCGTTTTGTCACTGTGTCGTTCTAACCTGTCACCGGTGGATTTATGTTACGAGATTTATCAAGGTTTTGTTTTTATACTCCAATGGAAGTCGGTTTTGTGTTAAATCCAGAAAGTAATTACTTACTTTGCAATCTTATTTGTTAAGTTTTTTGACTTAATCAGCTATTGAGCTGGTAAAACATTGAATGATTAATTTTGTAAATGGTTTTTATGGGCGTTCCATCTTAAGATCCCTGTTATCTTGATTTAAGGCAAGCAAAATCTTTGATCAAACTTCGTGCCTTGATAAACGCAATCGCAACTAAGCTACACATATAGTGCAACTGCGTTATCCCCGAAGGGGTTGTTGATGTTGTCAAGAATGTCGGTTGATACACTTTTATATATTGCAATAATTTTCGGAGAGTAATAAGGAAAGCATTGAGCTTCTATTGTTAAAATAGAACACAAAAAAAAAATTTGTAGAACAACTTGATAATGGTGTGATAACATCAAAAGTGCACGAGAAAATAAATGAACTCTCGAAAAAAACTGTGTGTTTTATTTTTACATTATTTATTAAAAATGAATCTCCAAAATGTCAATCACAAGCCCTTAAATTTTTAGAGCATTGATAATTTAAGAATTGAAAAAAAAAACCGTTTTTTAAGTAAACAAATGATCCCGAGTGATTGTGAAGAGAAAAGTTAAAAAAAACGCCATGCAGTTAAAAAATGCATTTTTTGTTCAGAAAATTTTGTACAAGGGGTTCATTTGCAAGGTTATACGATTACATATAACGACAACTGAACGTAAGTTTTACCCAAAAGAAGAAGTAAGTCCTTTGATGCAGAAATATCCCCCGCGTCAATCCTTTTTTGCAGAGTTCTGGGCGTAAAAACCCTTCACTTTTTGATTAATGGCGCAAACCTTTGAGGACCATAATTAAATAAGATCGGCATATTGAATTATTCATGGACCCTATCGAACCAAGTTTCAGGTCAATCTTGAGGTAGAATGACCTTAATGTCGCTACCTTTATGCGCACCTCCTGCAGCTTTAATGTATAGTCGAAGGCGTTTGATCTTCGGCCCGAACAATATGCTGACAGTAACCCAACGACTTTAAAGCTTTTTTACACGCATTAACTTTATCTGTCCAAAAGTTGATAAATTTTGTACAACCAGAATCCCTATTCAGCGAAATTCCTTACACTTTGGAGTCAATCCTGGATATCAATCCAAGTAGGAGCTTGCTAGCGCTTGCAAAAGAACTCCACATATGAAAAATCACAGAAGTACTTCCTTGTTTCAGGGAAGGACGGCAAGAGTTGCAGGGCTTATGTTCATTTGAGATTGGGTTTTTATAATGTAGGTCCACATGCGGCATGTGTTAGCGCGAAATTATACATGTCTGCTTGTGGGAATGCATTTAATATGAATCTTAAATGATAAATATCTTTGCAGCTTAGATTAGATTAGATTAGATTAGACCTTATTTTTCGACATGAATCACTTTCTCGTCGCCTTAAGGTCGTAAGGAATTTAGCAGAATAGCGCTTTAAGGATATTTAAATCTTTGTTTTATTAGAATCCTTTAAATTATACATTTATAGTCAGAGGCATCGATCGACATAAAATACATAGATGGAGCACCTGAGCCGATTTGCGTATCGAAAAAGAATGCGCTCTAGGACGTACGCTTTATGCCAACGAGGTCTTGTTGAAATCAGTTTCCAGGCAACTGTCATGTTTACGTCTCTTCTTGACCTATGACGTTATTATCTTATTTCTCATTTTGGCGTTGTTCACTTATTATTCTTTTATAGTACGTTTGTTGTTACTATGGGAAAAAACAGACGAAAGCGAAACAGGTAATTTTCAAGCGCAAACAAATCTGTGCAAGCCTGCTTGATAATCGTAGAGTTATTACACAGTTGAAGGCGTTTGATTCTGGGCGTGAACAAAGAGGCGATATTAACATACAGGGTCATTGTGCCCTCATCTCCCCTCAGATAGGGCGAGCCATCTCAAACAAGGTGACAAGAAAGTTAGAGGCAGAGATAGGGCACGCTTGTCCCGATGTTCTGAAGTTTGAATTTCTAGTTTACGATGCTGTAAATTTTGACAGCGGTTCATCATATTCTCCACTTAAATCCAAAGCTCCATTACAGCTGATTCGGACTCAACAGGGCACACAAGGAAGAAGAAGTAGATAGATATTCATTATGCATTTAATCGTGATATTTTTTTAAAATAAATCCTGTACGGGAGACTTCGTAGATTTCAGAGACTCTACGGGTCTATGACACTTGTTTTAGTATAGCAGAGGTGTTTACAAGCTTGGTAGTCACTACAAAGCGCCAATACTCAAGCAAGACCCAGTTGCTGTAAGACTGGATGAACCTTTAGAGAAGAGTCTTTGGTAAAGATTTTATGAATTTTTCAACCGAGCGAAGAGCATTTTTAAAAATATAATGGTATGTTTTTTGTGCTCCACCGGGATTCGAACCCACAACCTCCTTCCATTACGAGTTCGAAGTGTTGCCACTGGACCACGGACCGGTCAAGCATACTTAATTTGGTGCTCTTACCTTTTAAGCGAACGAATCAAACGGTCTTCTTCTGTTTACAATTAACTGCTGAAATTCTTGCCTGAATTTTTGCGATCCAATTTAAAACTGGCAGAACAATTTCAGAGCCCATTATTTCAGTTGGAACTTAAGTATTTTACGCAATGTGGGAGTTAGTATTTCCCTAAGGGACCTCGTGCCCCCCAAGTATACAACTTAACGTTACATCTAAACCATACCGTTAATCAAAAACGTATCTAAACTGAAACAGCGTTTGTAGTGAGCATTACAGTTTCTATAAACTTTTTGGTCGACTCTAAAATTTAGTTTTCACGGAAGTTGTATACTTGCGACCGCCTGACCTCTCTAGTCTAGAATTTCATTTGTATAATTACATTATAGTAGTATGGCGGGCAAGGTTAGAGGAAAGTTAAGTAACATCCACGGACCAACTTGCGGTGATTAAAAAACTTGTTTAATTATTGTTATGAATTTAGAGATGGGAAGTTGTAATTGGCGAAATAGTCTGGAATTATCCTCATCGTCATTCCTTCCTCCCTTCCTCAGCCTTTCTCAGTCCTTCTCAATGTTTGTCTATCGGCTGCTGTGTTCAGTCATTTCCTGCCTGCAGTTCTCTTGATGTCATCCAGCCACTTCAGTTTGGGTCTCCCCACTCCCTGCTTGGACATCTTGGGCCGCTACTGGACGATCCTTTTCGACAACCTGTCATGGTCCTGTCTTGCGACGTGCGATGTTTTAAGCAGGCAACTCGCTGTATGACATCAGTGACACCTGTGCGTCCACGGATCTCCTGGTTTGGAACCCTGTCTCTGAGGCAGATTCCCAGCATCCTCATTTCAATGGTTCTTCCACGCTACATCTACGGATTCATCATTATTATGGATCTAGAATTAAAAATAATACTGTAAGATTTAAGCTGTAACTACGATAATAATAATCTAAGTTGCAAAGACATGTTCACATTTAAGAATCATATTGAATGCATGCCCACAAACAGACACGTGTAGATTCGCGCTTACAAATGCTGCATGTGTACTTACAAATTAAAATCCAAATCTCAAATGAACATAAACCCTGCAGCTTTTGCCGAACTTCCCTGAAACAGGGAAACACACTGGAAAAGTGACCATTTTTTTATAGTATGGGTGGTCAGCCTCATACTAACCAAAACAAGCAAATTATACTTGATTTATTTTATTGGATTTTTTAATGACTTTTAGGAAGATGTTTTTTTTCAGTTCTACTAACTTCACTTTTGTGAAAAATATACAAAAAAAATGATACTCTGTCTGTATTGCATGAATTAAACAAACTTTAATAAACCCGATCTCCCATCCTTTGTTCTTTGGTAACAGTTTTTCAGCCCGCTGTTGCGTTGGCTTACCGTTTTTTCATTTCTCTCATTGTGACTTTATTAAAATGCGAGCTGCAGCAAGCGCTCTCTACACTTATCAAAAGAAAATTTTAATTAAAATGATGACAGCTACGAAAAGACTTATTTTTTTAACAAAAATAGACGGTTACAAAGTGAATTGACTCAGGGACGATTCAACAGTAAATACTTGGGAGGAAAAAACATCGCTTGTAAATTGCAAAAACGGCCATAGCATATATGCATGGAAATATATTTACATCCGTTGCATATTTTTTTATTAGTTCGTTATTTTTGTTTAATTCTTTAAATGTCCACGCACTATGATTTCCTTGAATCCATCTCAAATAAACTTTTCTATTTTTTAATGCCCTGTCACTTTGACATGCCTTCATTTTTGTTTTTTGAGGTGGTTGTTGTGTTAAATTGTCGTAGCACAACTGTGAACCCTCACTGTCGATCACTATCTCACCCACTGTTATCCTTTTCTACAAAGTCTACAAAGCTCATACGAACGCAAGTGAATAAGAGAAATAATATCTATCTCCCTGACATATGCATACTTTTGATACATACTGTTACGAATTTAGGGTTCAAAAGTCTTTCAATTAAAAATACTGGTCTTCTTATACAGTTGTTTATTTTACACTTTTAATAATTTATTTTCACAAAGGTAATCTCGACTATTCCATTACACTTGGTTTCTGTTCACTGGTTATTAGTTCAATGTAGTTGTAAAGCTTGTATGATACTGGCTCTGCAAGCAACACGCACCCTTCTTATACTCTTCAAAACAGTACAATCTAGGTCTATATTCACTAGACAGTTCCAGAAAGGCGTAGTAATCATTATTTCTCGATGCTTCAAGTATTTTTATTCAATGATTCCTACCCACACAATATAATACAGAATTCCTATAACTATAACTAATACCTATTCTAATATTTACATAACAATACATCCCCCTTTCACGCAAAAATCGCAAAAGTGACAGTCGATGAAATCTTAGCCAAGTCATAATTGAAGGAGAACAAGCCTTGAGTTGAGCTGTAGCACCGTTGTAGAGGAAGCCTTAACCACTGGACTACGGATCCGTCGGTAATGTAATAATGCCAGCCATATTTTCTTCATCTGTCCTTGCGTGAACATAAAGTATAATATGTTGTTACGTGTATAGCTTTCCTTGTCACTTTTCTTTAGCGCTAGAAATTTCTCTAATTAAAGCAACAAAGGGTGAAAAATGTCGCGCAATCTGTCACTGGAAAATGTCACCGAAGGATACAAAAGCCATTTGAGAAATATGGCGCCAAATTTAGCGTGTTTTACGAGGGAAATCGCGTATTTTACGAAATTCAAATAAAATAAATTGACCGATTGATTTAGAAGTTGAAATATCAGGGGGGAATATTTTATAGGAGCTAATAAAAAAGAGTTGAAACTTCTGCAGAAAAGTAGCAGTAAATATTTAGAAACGTTAATTTGTTATTTTCTTCTACATTTATTTGTTATTTAAAGGCCAAAGGTCTTTACTTAATAATTCCTTTCTATTTTTTGATGAATTGTATATATTTTTTGATAGTTTTTTTTCTGAATTGTATTTTATCATTTGTTTAATTATTACTTAGTTTCTCTTCTTGAAACGGTGGCAACACTTGTGGTAAAATTCATAAGCCTTTACCAAAGACTTGTCACTGAAAGGTCCATCCAACCTTACAACAACTGAGTCTTGCTTAAGAATTGGCGCTTTCTACAGCGATGACCAAGCTCGCAGAGGGCTCTTGAGGTGTGATACACACAAAAACAGCGCTCACCAAATAAATCATCCTAATATTATTATTATATTTTGTATTGTTTGTGTATTAACACTGTGAAAATTCATCCTGTTTTAGTTTACAATTTTGAAGGAATTCAAAAACACTGTTTATTTTCACACAAATATATTTAAAAAGATTACAATCTTTAGAATAAGTTCGATTCTAAAGATTGTAATCTTTTTAAATTTATTTGTGTGAAAATAAACAGTGTTTTTGAATTCCTTCAAAATTGTAAACTAAAATATTATTATTATATTATTTCATTATTTATAGGTTGGAATTAAAGTGACCACCTATAATGGAAATAAATAGTTCACGATGTATATTACTTCATACTGTTACGAATTTAGGGTTCCAAAAGTCTTTCAATTAAAAATACTGGTCTTCTTATACAGTTGTTTATTTTACACTTTTAATAATTTATTTTCACAAAGGTAGTCTCGACTATTCCATTACACTTGGTTTCTGTTCACTGGTTTTGGTTCAATATATGTAGTAGTAAAGCTCGTAAGATACTGGCTCTGCAAGCAACTCGCACCCTTCTTATACTCTTCAAAACTAAAAAAATGAATGCAATATATCACTAGTGGATGTTTTCAATGCATTGGGGGCTCTGTCTGATAATAGTGGCACTGGTCCCGATAGTTTTCCACAACTTTTGCTCAAGAAGTGCAAGTTTACCTTGTCAAAGCCATTGTGTCATTTATTTAACCTTTCTCTGTCTTCAGGTGTTTTTCCTGACTCTTGGAAAATATCTTACCTAAGACCTATTTTTAAATCTGGAATCAAGTCTGATATAAAGAACTACCGACCTATATCAAATTTATCCCATATACCAAAAATCTTTGAGTCTATCATAACTACAAAAATCTCCCCTCTCTTCAAAAATTTATTGATTGATGAACAACATGGCTTCCGATCTTCTAGATCTACTATTACTAATTTGCTTTCCTACACTGACACTATTGTCAGGGCCCTTGAGAATAATACTCAGGTTGATGTTCTATACACTGACTTCTCTAAGGCCTTCGATAAGGTTAACCATCAACTCCTTGTAGCTAAACTAAGAGCTATTGGTATAAGAGATCCCTTTCTAACCTTTCTCAAGTCTTACTTAACTGGAAGAAAACAAAGAGTGAGAATAAATGATTCTATTTCTGATAAAATTGACGTTACGTCTGGTGTACCTCAAGGAGCACATCTTGCTCCTCTTCTTTTCAATATATTTATTAATGACCTGAATGTTTTTTCTGACACTCAATTTTGGCTTTTTGCGGATGACAACAAAATGCTGAAATCCATTAACTCTTACAATGATTGCTCTCTGTTTCAATCAGATATTGATTCATTCAATGATTGGTGCAAGGCCAACTGCATGGAGCTGAATATCGATAAATGTAAAATTATGTCCTTTTATAAAACAAAAAAACCTGTAAATTTTGTCTACAAACTAAATGGTGTTGACCTGGCAACGGTCACACTTATTAAGGACCTTGGCTTAACATTGGATATCAAACTTTCCTTTCGCGAACACATTGATAATATTGTTAATAAGTCACTCAAGATTCTAGGTTTCATCCTTAGAATCACTTCTGATTTCAATAATGTACAAACTTTAAAAATCCTTTACTGTTCATTGGTTCGCCCACACCTTGAGTATGCCAGTGTTATCTGGTCTCCATTCTATGCTACCCACATTGACCGTCTTGAATCAGTACAGCATCGCTTTCTAAGACGAGTTGCTTGGAAACTGGGTCTAAGTAGAGATGAGTATGACTATAAAGACATAGAGATCACCCTAGGCATTTCATCTTTAGTAACACGCCGACAACATGCTCAACTCATATGTATTTATAAAATCATTAATAGTATTTTCGACTCACCTTATCTTTTACAATGTATCAAATTAAATGTTCCAACGCGAAGATTTAGAATAAATGAATTGCTCTCTCTCAACTTTCACACTTCAAATTTAGGATACTATTCTCCTATTAACAGAATGTGTCGTCTTTTAAATTCTTCCTCTCATCAAGATTTATGCGGCATGAGCCTATCTGAATTCCGTAGAGCTTTGTTTTGCTGAGGAAAGTATAAGTATTTATATTTTATCTATGCTATTATGAAATATTAATTCTTGTATTATATTATTTTCTTTGTCATTTTCTCTAATTACTTTTTCATATAATTATGTAATTGGACTATTATGTCCGTAAGTAAAATAAAAAAAAAAAAAAAAAAACAGTACAATCTAGATCTATATTCGCTAGACAGTTCCAGAAAGGCGTAGTAATCATTATTTCTCGATGCTTCAAGTATTTTTATTCAATGATTCCTACCCACACAATACAATACAGAATTCCTATAACTATAACTAATACCTACTTATTTTAAATATTTATATTTCATATTTACATAACAATACCAACCAATGGAATGGAATCAAATTAATAGAAAAAACAAACAAATTCAATCACAACAATGCACGGTCAATCAATTTTTGTTAAATATATTTCAATTCAAATAATTGAAATATAATTATACATTATAAAAGGGTAATGGAAACTATATGTCAATTGATTCAATTTTAAACCAAATCAAATTAAATGATAACAAATAAAATAAAATTAAGTAACAATCAATAGTAACCAGAAATCTAAAAAAAATGTTTTTTTTTTTTTTAAGCCCTCTTCTGAAGCCATCTAAGTCAGCAGCCTGCCTTAGACTCAGATGAAGATCGTTCTAGAGCTGAGGACCTGCATGGTATAGAGTTCGATCCCCATGGACTATCTTTTGTGGTCTGAAAGGTAACTTTTATTATACTAAAAAGTAGGTATCTGTTGTGTGTATTTATATTTATTAGAGTTAAACTCTTTAAAAAACGTGACGTCAAAATGGGCTTAAATTTATTTTAAATTGTCCACAGACCACCATCAGGATATCACGATTTATTTATTTTTGCATGATACAATGTTTTTGCGCTTTACGCATTCCGGTTGAACAGATGGGCATTCATGCGTGCCATTTTTGCGCTTTTATCCACGAACGTTTTTCCAAGTTTATATTAAATTCAAAGATACTGTTACGAATGTGTGTTTGTATGTCTGTGTGTTTTTATTTGTGGTTGTGTGTTTTTTTACTTGTGTGAGTGTATCTTTAGATGTAGCTGTTTGGCTAGACTTGTACTAGTGTTTGCTCAAAGGTTCTGGCACAGTTGAAGGTTATCGGAGAATAATTTTTATTTATGTCTGTGTACATGAAGATACACTAAAAAATGAAGCTCGAATGAATGCCGAGTGATGGGTGTCGTCCTTTTGTGATCAGGGCCGAACTCGACACAAAGTCACGGGCGCCAGTTTTGTTTGGAGAGTCATTAATAATATTTGAATGTCGTTTATTTGCGCGACCAGGGGCGGAGCGGGGTCCAGGGCGCAAACAAATCGTATGATTGATGCTTTTGTTGGGCGAAGGAGGCGGGAGAGAAGTGGGCGGCATGGGGTTACAATATAGGATGAGAGCCCCCCTTTTTGTTGAGATCATTTTGAATACAAAATTAGCTGTATATTTTTCTCCTAAATTAAAAAATAAAAATAGAACGGATTCGTACCTTTTAGTTTTTGTGGTATTTTTTTCGCTTTGGTATTAAAGGTGAATTGAAATGAGTTATGTATATTTCTGTTAGTGGATGACTGCCATCTGTCGGAGGATGCGAAAGTTTTACTTCAATAGATTCAAATATTTAAATTATCCTTCTGAAACATCTTTTGAACATACCGTGATGTCATGTTTTCTTTTGTAATGTTACAAGAACATACTTTTCTGTTGTAATGAAATATTTTCCCTTATTTGCCGTCCTAACGTCACAGCAAGTGCAACTCGTAGAACGACTCACAGTGCAGTCAATGTAAACAGTAAATCGACGCTTAGTGTCTCAAACCGAAGGTAATACACCACAACGCAACTAACACCCCTTCTTCAGGACATCACCAGCACCAAATCAACACACTTTTATGTTAATGACCTCTGCGGCTTTTTAAAAAGTGACAAAAGTTGCCAATTGCTGAGGTCAGCTGGGCACAGCGCAGTTCCTATGAGGAAGTTTATTAATATTATTATGTTTTTAAGCGGGTTTTTTTTTTTTTTTAAGAAATCCTATGCGGGAGACTCCCTAGATTCTAAAGACTCTAGGGGTCTATGACACTTGTTGTAGTGCCGCAGAGGGGTACGAATTTGGTCGTCGCTACAAAGCGCTAATACTCAAGCAAGACCCTAGTTGCTGTAAGGCTGGATGGACCTTTGGTGACCGGTCATTGGTAAAGGTTTTTATGAATTTTTCAACCCAGCGAAGAGCACATTCGAGATATAAATGGTATATTTTTGTGCTCCACCGGGATCCGAATCCACAACCTTCCATTTACGAGTCCGAAGTGTTGCCACTACGGACTACGGACCGGTCCTTTTAATATAAATCATGGTTTATTTATTTAGTCACGTTCGGTACAGAGCTACATTTGCACAATCTAGTTCGACGGTTGATCGATTTCTCACGCTCCAGGCGATTCCAGCCCTAATTTATGCAGATTATTAGGAACATTTTCGAAACATGGAGACTCATTATATACCACATTGCTAGATTTTGCCAGAACATTCGATTCAACATTTAATTAATCTCGAACAAATATAAATTACCTAGTTTAAACTCACTTCTAGAGACTTCATAGATCTATTAAAACAAAACGGACAAGCCAAACGCAACTACCAATATCCTGCCTATATATATATATATATTTAATACATGATATTCTAGCTTTATTCAGGTGAATGTAAATAAAATTCACAGGGTAGTATAATCGATTGAAAAAGTTGAATGCTTTTCGTAGTTTTGCAACTTTCAAAAGGAGGCAGCACTGAAGAGACAGGTGAAGAGATTCAAAATAAATAAAAGCGGGCATTTCAGAGAGAAGTATTGGAATGAGTCAAAGAGGGCGGCAGTCAAAAAGGGGCGAAATGGGCGCAGAGAGACCGGATGAGCAAAAACGGGGCGGTTTAGGGAAAGTTGCTGGGATTGGTAAAAGGGGCGTTTTAGGGGGAGGTGGGCGGCATCTGTCAACACAAAAGGGGTGGCGATGAATTTAAATGAATATTATGCGGAATGGGCAAATAACCAGACGGCCATCCTGACCCGATGCGGCCCTGTATTTTTTGTAGGAGTTAGGTATTTTATTTAAAAAAATAGTTTGGGAAAAAGTTTGATGAATTTTGTTTTGTTTTGTTTAGCTTTGTATTGTTTGTGAAATAATTGTTTTGTGGAATTTTTCCGCTAGCCACAAGTAGGGATATGTACATAAGTTTGCACTTACACATGCTACATGTGTACTTACAAAATAAACCATACCTCACATGAACATAAACTTTGCCACTCCTGCCGCCTTTCCCTGAAATCGGGGTGGCATTGGCAAAAGTGAACCAAGTTTGTAAAACATACGGGGTCAGCGTGATATAAACCTATTAGCAAGGGTGTGCATTCCATACAGGCACATGCGCCTAATAGGTAGGCAAATGGTAAAAAAACATTTAAGCTAGATATTAAGATATAAAGTTTTAAAAATCAGTTTGATTGGAGCTATCGTTAGCACTTTTTCTTTCTGCTCTGAGCACCAAAAATAAGTAAAGAACTGTATCGAAAGTATGAACTTAAGTCTACATATATGTTTTTACTTATGATTGTGAGTCTATGTATTTGTTTATTTACTTGTATGTGTGTGTCTAGAAGTATTTAGATATATCAACTCGTGTTTACTCGAAACCTCTGCCCGAGATCATTCTAAAATAGGCTGGTACATGCTAGACTTAGCTCTAGCCATCTTTATACAATAAACACGGATATGCGGTGAAGCATCAGTGACCCATTAACGCCCGATCCATAAAACCAACAGTGCAGAAGTGAATCTGTAAATCATATGTGATCGATCTGTTAAAAATAAATACTGTAAAATAAATTCAACTACAATTTTATTAAAAGTGAACCCAAAATAAATCTTAACAGTACCTATTACTTTTGGTATTTTCTTTAACCCTTATCGTAATTTTCTATTAATGTGGACAATTGTGACGATACTGGGAAGTATGTCATCACGCCTTGCGTCTCCCAGGAATCGATCAGTTTGCGAAGTTCCCGTCATCTGTGAAGGGAGGAAGTGGGCCGGCTAATTCTCCCAACTCCTCAACTCTGATGTAATTTCATACATGGCACACAGACAACTTATCCACTTTGTATGAACTTGTAAGATCGGGGCCTTGTTTGCTGAGGTAGAGCTCGCGGGTCGAGAAGGTGGAAGCATGCGTGATGAACCATTTCAACAACTTTATGTTTGTAAAGTGTATAATCTGAGTTGCATGCCCACAGGTAGCACATGTAAGTTCATATTTAAACCATAAAATTGAAGGTTTCAGTTGCAGCGGACTGTAATCTTTGCTAACCACGCTTCCACCGAGAGTTTAACCGATAGGATGCCTTTCTATTCGCAACGAGTGGGTTTCTGGTTACGCCAGCACAATCATAAAGCAACTGTAGGGGCTTGCGTCGAGGTACTTTGATTTCCTGAAGGCGTTTACAGACGTGTGGATGGTTTCTTCTTATTGGACGATGGTGAAGGGATTGACCAGTATTTTATAGTATTGATCGACCTTTTGGGTGCAAATTGCGGGTGAGATGACGAAGAAGACAAGAACAATTAATTACCTCTGGCGGTGCTGTACGAAATTCAACAGTATGAGGGTTCAGCCTCATACCAACCTATTAGTCAAGGAAAGAGTTTACTGTAAAAAAATGTACGTCTATAAATATATATTTGACTGGTAAAATGTTTACCTTAACTTCAAAACTCAAAATTCCGGCCCTTCCCATCACATTCATACAAACATATCAATATATATGTAGCACGTGTATTTGCATTACCATGTTATGTACATCTGGTACCGCCCTTACGTTAAATGCTCCTGTCTATTGACCCAGTGTCAATAGTCTTCCCTCACAGGCTCATATTGTCACAGGGGCAAGCAATGAATCTCATCCAAGATGCAAACTTATATTAACATTTAAGATTCATATTGAATGTGTGACATGTGGAAGTTAGCGATTACACATCGTTACCTAGATTTAATTTTACATGAGCAATGTTTGTATGTGTACTGGACCAATGTGTCTTATGAATGCACGTGAAAATTATTTTGAAAATATAAAAAAAAAAACTCTCACATAAACGTGTTTTATGAGTTTTTCATAGCTCAAATTGCGTAGACAATTCCTTTAAATGTAAAGGTCATCCTTGAAGAAAATGGTAGATAAGCAAGCCAAACAAGCATTGGGGAAACGACACGTTGCGTGTTTTTCTACATAATAAATCAACTCATGAACATAAACCTTGCAACTCCCACCGCGTTTCTTTTCACACCAAGGTCGCATTGGCAAAGTGAGTCTATTTTTACAGCATGGGGGATCAGTCGCATAACAACCTTTTTGTCAAGGAACTCAGCCTCATACTGACACATAAATGCAATGAATCTTATCTAAATTGCAAAGGTTTACTTACATTTTCATTAAAGATTCCTTGACTTGTAGGTGGAGAATCAAACCACCTACCTTCTGAATAGCATGGCAACATGTTATCACTGGATCATAGAATAGAACCTATTACAGCAATAGTGAAAGTCCGATTTTAAATAGAATCATTTTGTAACATTATTAATTAATTTAAAAAAATAAAATTTAAAAAGCTCATGTCCTTGTTATTTTTCTCTGTCATTTTTCTTCAAAATAATTAGTGTAAAAATTCTGAAAAAAAATACTGTTTAAAGTAATTAAGTACAGACAAATTTAATTACATATTTTTTTCCCTTTAATGAACAGAAATTCAATTTCCTCAGCTTAAGGGAAAATTCCCTTGAGATTTAAAATTACCAAAAACAAAATTAACATCTCTTGGTATTTTTTAATCAACTAAATATTAGCTTTAAGTTTAACATCTTTGTTTTAAAAGTGTTTGAAGTCCAGCTGTTAATTTTGAAGTTACGTGTCTGCTTGTGGGCATGCATTTAATATGAATGTGATGTGTGTTTTTTAATCGTTTTGTGTTAAAATTCTTTTTTAATTTGTTACAAATAATGATAACTCCAGTTATTAAACTTTTCGGATATTAGACGAACCGTTATTGGAATCTAAATCTAAATCTAAATCTAAGCTGCAAAGATATGTATCATTTGAGATTCATATTAAATGCATTCCCACAAGCAGACATGCATAATTTCGCACTTACACATGCCGCATGTGGACCTACAATATAAAAAACCCAATCTCAAATGAACATAAGCCCTGCAACTCTTGCCGACCTTCCCTGAAGCCGGGGTGACATCGGCAAAGTGAACCATTTTTTACAGTATGGGTGGTCAGTCGCATACCAATCTATCAGTCAAGGAATTTTACATAATTCTCTACGTTTCATTGGCGACGTAGCCAACGTCTTCAGGAGGCACCCTCTCTGCACCACGCATGAGGATGAACTCTGAGGGATGAGGGAGTTTAAACTCGCCAAACACAATACATAATGTAGTCAAGTTAAAGATAACACTGGATAAGTGCTGATTCATTGATTTGAGAAATCGTGGATAAAATATTTCATTTGAAATAACTTTTCATAGGAAGTGAACGAATTACAAGGAAATACCAATGATAAACTCCTAAACTACAGGATTTTTACTTTTTTTTAGTGTTGCTCGTAGAAAAAAGCAAACAGGTTCATTTATATGAGAAACCCATGTTAGCTTTGTCTATCACTTATTCAGCTTTTCCTTTATCGATATATAGATTTTGTTGTTTTAATATTTTTGGTACAAATGCATTTCAACACTTTCGGTGCTATTCTTAAACATTTTAGTCGTCGGTTAAGCCCACGTTTTGACAAACTATTGATGCCTGGGCTGGAAGTTTCATCACCACTGACATTCTTACCTACCGTATTTCGGTAATATTTGTAGGAAGACCAATCAGCTGTTCACTTGTGGCCATCTTGGATAGACAGGTCTTCTTACAAATGCATCATTAGTTTGTCAAAGCGTGGGCTCAACGGACGACTAAAATGTCTAAGAATAGCCCCGTTTGATGTTTAATTAAGCTTTATTTTGATATTGATATTATAAAGTTCGATACTCCAGATGTTTATTTTAGAATCCGTCTCTGATATTAATACATCACATCCTGGTTGAATGTTCTTCCCTGTAGGATAACGTACCTTGGTTTGTAAACAGACAATAATATCCGCTTTCAACGTTAATAATTAATACTAGAAATTTCGTCTTTGAGGCAAGATTATATTGCTTATCTTTAATCTTAATTAGATGTCTCCAAGCTTTGTTAGATCTAAAAACTTACTTTCTAACCTTAAGTATAAGTTTAGAAATACTTAAGGTTAGAAAGTATAACTTATAACGGAAAATATTAAAGCGTGATTTCTCCCAAAATCTGCCGTTTTTGTTTCTTACACTTTGTGGTCTTAGCAAAAGAGTTACAGTGATGAAGAAAATCAAGTTCAAACAAACAAAAATGGCAGATTTTGGGGGAAATCACTCTTTAATAATTGCCGTAAACTTTACATTAGGTACTCAAGTTTTGCAACTCGTACTAAGGGTACAGATATATCTAATCCAAGTTGAAAAGTTATGTAACATTGGTTTATTCACATTATATGCATTTTCCCAAGCAAACTCGTATAAGTTCGCGCTTGTACATGCTGCATGTGAACCTACAACATAAAAACACAAATCTCAATTGAACATACACCCTGCAACTCATGCCGCCCCTTTCCTGAAACCAAGAGGTAGGCACCAACCCATCTGGCAAATGCAATTACTTATTGCTAATTCTCTCCAAATAGACACAGTAGAATAAAACAGTGTATGTTTTTATTTATATATATTTTTAAAATAACAGCTCCAAAATTACCTTCAAATGAAGTGGTGGAAACGCACTCAATCTCAAATATTATTATTATTATTATTATTATTTTTGTGCACAACAGGTCACCCTTATTACAGTACACCCTCACAGCTATCAATTAAATTTTTACTAGACTTAAAAACCAACTTTACTGTCAAATATGAATAACAATCAATTGGACCGGTCCGTAGTCCGTAGTGGCAACACTTCGGACTCGTAAATGGAAGGTTGTAGATTCGGATCCCGGCGGAGCACAAAAATATACCATTTATATTTCGAATGTGCTCTTCGCTGGGTTGAAAAATTCATAAACCTTTACCAATGACCGGTCACCAAAGGTCCATCCAGCCTTACAGCAACTGGGTCTTGCTTGAGTATTGGCGCTTTGTAGCGACGACCAAGCTCGTACACCTCTGCGGCACTACAACAAGTGTCATAGACCCCTAGAGTCTTTAGAATCTAGGGAGTCTCCCGCACAGGATTTCTTAAAAAAAAAAAAAAAAAAAACCGTCATCGGGGAGCTTACTTTATATTCGATGTTTTTTTGGTGTCATAGTCTACTTCTTCAGGAGACACCCTTGTTGTGGGGCAATCAATGATGAACTGACTACTACAAATTTTGATGATTTGATTTTGATTAAATAGTGCGTTTAATATCTGAATTTTCTAGTCGATAGCTCAGCTGTTAGAGCACTTGCATTCAATGACAAAGTTCTAGATTATGATGTCCGCCCGTTTCAATGTTTATTTAAAATTAAAAATCAAAATACCGGTAAGGTATAATAAAAATTCACGACAAATGAAATCCTGCCTACTTGGGAGAACGGAAATTTCCAAAAGTTTCAACTCGCCAAAAGCGACCACTTCGGGGACAACGCAGCAAGCGGTTACACCAAGGCCGAGTGAACCCTGTCGGTATTTCTATTTTGAGTTTGAAATAAAACACCCGAACGGGAAATTATTTCTGATACCCTAGGGAAGGGTCAAACCTTAGCCCTCAGGTATTGAACGCAAATATTCTATCAACTGAACTATCGACCGAAAAGCGTTAGCGTACGATCGGTCTTAGTATTTCGTTAAATAAATATCCATTTCCAACATTTGTAATTAATATATTTGAGAATTATAGAATGTTATTTGAGATGAAATTATGCCAAAATCTTCGCAGGTTGGTTTAAGGTAGGATTAACATCTTAGATTTGTAAATACAGGGAGAAATTTCTTGTCTAAGTTTGATATTTAATCTAAGTTGCCAAAGTATATTTACATTCCAAATTTTGAAAAGATTTTTGTGAAACACTGTGGAAATTCATTTTAAAAAATTGATTATTTTTCAATAAAAATTAAAAAATAAAAGAAATTAAAAACTTTGTTTTATTCCACTTTTATTGTTTTTGAGTTTTTTTAATTTCTTTTATTTTTTAATTTTTATTGAAAAATAATCAATTTTTTACATTCCAAGTTCACACACACTAACAGAAATGTTGAATTTGCATGAAAGGCGGTAGGAGTTTCAAGGTTTATGTTCATGTGTAGGATTTATTTTATAGGAACACACTCAACATACCGTCGCCCCAGTGCTGGTTTTGCTTTCGACCATTTGATTCAAAGGTGACATTATACACAATCTGAGCTAATAAAAAACATAAAACACAATAATGTGAGAGTTTTTAAAAGATATTTTCAAAATCAATATCCAGTATTTATAAAACGGATTGGTACAGTACACATACAAACATTGCTCATGTGAAATTACGTATGTTAGAGATAAGACAAACATGCACTAAGGGAACGATATACCTACACTTTATTCAGTTTGGTCAATGTCACCCCGGTTTCAGGGAAAAGCAGCAGGAGTTGCAAAGATTATGTTACTTTATTTACATTATTATTATTATTTACTGATTTATAAAATGTAATTTGTTGTGTATGTTCCTTGACTTATAGGTTGGTATGCGGCTGACCACCCATGCTGTAAAAATCACCCCTGTTACAGGAAAGGACGGCAAGAGTTGCAGGGTGTATGTCCATTTGAGATTTGGTTTTTATATTGTAGGTTCACGTGAGGCATGTGCAAGCGCGAACTTGTATGTGTCTGGTTGTGAGAATGCATGTAATGTGAATCTCCAATGTAACATATCTTTGCAACTTAGATTAGATTAGATTAGATGTTCATGTGAGGTTTCGTTTATTTTATAAGTACACTAATTGTCGCATATCTTACATATGCCTGCTTGTGGTCTGCATTAAATATGAGCCTTACTTAAATGTCAATGTAAATTGACAACAACTCAGTGCAACTCAGATTATAGATCTTCATTCTTCTTTCATCCTCAACCTTTACTGACTCGTTTTTCTTTTCAATATCTAAGACGTCCATAACTCTGTTTTCTTTTTGAGAAATCTTTTTTTTCATAAACTTTTAGTCATTTTGTAAAGTTTGTTGGTTACCCTCTGTCGTAGAAAATATATTTTTTCTCACGACGCGACGATAGGAAAATACTTTGTGTGATTTTCTACTGTATTTATTGAGTGAAAGGTTTGTTTAGGAAAAGTTAGATAAACTAAATTTTAATGTTGTGAAAAACTTTTGTCACTATTGTCTTTTGTGGACGTCTATCTGTAATCTAAGCTGTAAAGATATATCTACGTTAAAAAATCATATTAAATGCATGCCCACAAACAAACATGTCAAAGATTTGCGCTTAAAAATGCTGCATGTGTGGACTAACAAATTAAAATAAACATAAACCCTGCAACTTTTGCCGACCTTCCCTGACACATTTGGTGACAGGTTTTTGGTAAAGGTATATGAATTTTTCAACCCAGGGAAGAGCATATTTGAAAATATCGTTAATAGTGTCTGTTTTCTCTCTGTTTCGAGAATCAATAAGGACCAAAACCTTCTGTAGCTTTACAGGTCAACCGACCATTGTATGATGACATTGTAAAGTGACTCAGTATCCGAACTGAATCTGAAATATTTTTTGTTAAATAAGTACAACGCAGTTTTAATTGAATAGAGCCCTCTTAAAAACATAATAATATGAATTTCGAAAGATTTTAGTAAAACGCTGTGGAAATCCATTATCAAAAGGTATTATTATTTTTTTTAAATTATAAAATGAAAAATTCAACTTTGTAACGACTCAATACAACAATAAAAGTGGAATAAAACAATGTCGTTTTTTTTTAATTTTTTGATTTATAAAAAATAATAACAATATGAATGTTAAAGGTTAAACCGTTACAGTTACTGTCCGTTCGATATTCAGAATGTACATGGCTTTGTCCCGGGTAACCTTAAATCTAAATTACGCCAAGTCTGTCAGTTTTCGCGTCCTTTGGGGGGCGTTGGGGGTAACTTAGGGCGCATCCCCCCCCCCCCCAGCACATCAAGGGGCGTCCCCCCCCGTTCGGTACGGGAGCTTGGACGGTATTTCTTCAGAGTTGGGAGTGTGTTTGCGCAGGGCCTGTTTAAACCTGGATTATTACTGATTAGAGCTGTATTAAACGTGTCTATAATCTAAGATGAAAAGATATATTACAATTAAGATTCATATGAAATGTAATCCCATAAACAGACGCGTTTATACGAGTGGAACCTATTTACTTGTATAGGTAAGGGGGTCGGCCTTAAGTGGAGGTTTCCCAGCTCCCGAGGAGTCTAGTAGAGAAGGCTAACCCCCGTATTCACGATCAAAACTGATTTAAGTGCCTTACTCAAGCGCTACACTTACTCAAGGGTCGACATTCTGGAGCGTTTTGTTTCACAAAGAACACTCAAGCAGTAATCAGCGTAGTGCCCAACCCCCAGGAGACGTACGGGTTTGTCATTGGCTCTCGAAAAAACCCAGCTCTGTAATTGGTCAGTACCTTCCGACCGATATTCGGCGTACTTCACTCTTATCATTGCCGCCTCTTTCAAATTTCAATGTCATATCAACTTTGCATAAAACTTGACAACAAATAAGTACGTATAACGCAATTACTACTTTAAGTAAACCGTAAGTACGAATTTGTTTGTTTACAATTTCTATTAGTTTTTAAAAATACATTTATGTAATATCCAATGTAAAGTGTTTTGATCGATTTCAGCGCCAAAAAGATGTTGTTTTCTCCAGCGGAAAAGGAGCTGCTGGTGGCTCTTGATTAAAGAAAAACCTGTAATAGAAGATAAAATAACAGATCGAAGAAATCGTTGGCTTTGCAACCCTCAATGAGCAACGGCAAAACTGTATACAGAACGACGCATTTTTTCAATCAAAAACGTCTTCTAAATTCTTCCTCTTCGTAATACGTAAATGGGTCTTTACAGTCTCTGATATATTTTCTTGGGACACTATTTTTGAACAAAACAATGTTATTATTCTCGTTGAAGTCAACTGTATCGAAAGAATTCATTATTTTATGTAAATAATTCACAACCAAACAAAAAATGTGCTGATGAAATGCGGCGGAATATTTTGACAGTTCATCTGTCATTGCAGTATGGTCCTAGACCATACCGGAGAACAAACCCAATTCTGATGGTCAAGCAATGTAAATGAACTCGTCAAAACAATGTTAATACACTTGTAAAAATCATGTTTATAGTAAGAATTCATTTTTTCATGTAAATTCACAATCAAACAAAAAATGTGATAACAATGAAATATGACGGAATATTTTGACAGCGCTTAAGCGTTGGTTAATATACGTGTCGACCTTACTTACCTGAGTGCTAGTTTTTGGAGCGCTTAAGCGCTAATTTTACCTTAAGTATTGTTCTTGAAATGAATTTCCCCAATCTAAGCGCTGGTTTGCCCTTAAGGAAGTGCCAGTTTTGATCGTGAATACGGGGGTAAGTAAGTCTCGCTGGTATTTTATTTCGCGTTTGAAATGAGTACGGAAACGGGAATTCATTTTTGACACCCTCGCGGTGGGATTCAAGCCCGAGATCTCGGCATGGAATGCAAGCACTGAACTGCTGCCAACTGAACTATTGACCAGACATGGTAAAGAAGAAAATAATAAGAATGTAAAACTTTTGGTTGCTTCATATTCGTGCTATGTTGGTATGTCGACATCTCGCAATAAGGACAGCAGCAGGGACAGAGTAAGGCTGATACATTCTGCAGATGTTGGTAGTTTCTGACAAGTGTACACAAATATACAGAAACAAGCAGATAAAAGCACTGCTTAGCTGTGTTGGTACAAGGTGAGCTCAAAATAAATACGCATATAAAAAAATCGACAAAAAAGTATGTTTCGCTTCATGTGTTTCAGAGATTAAACATTTTTTACACGGTGACGAGCGCCAGTTGTTCCTTTTCATTTTCATTGAAAAAGTCTACGACGGTACAGTTCATAAAACAGGCAGAGTAATCCATATTCTTGATCCAAAGTTATATACAAAAAATCTTCATTTGCTGAGACATCCCAGAGTTCCTATTTTTTTTTAAGGAATCCTGTGAGGGAGACTGCCTAGATTTCAGATAATCTAGAGGTCTACGACATTTTTTGTAGTGCTGCAGAGGTTTTGGTGATATGGTGATTAATGTCCTGATCCTTCGTAGCAGGGTTATTAGCAGCGCAGTGTTGTATTTTGTGATTAATTAAAAAAAAAAAATTAGGATGATTTATTTGGTGAGCGCTGTTTTTGTATGTATTCTACCTCAAGAGCCCTCTGCGAGCTTGGTCGTCGCTGTAGAAAGCGCCAATTCTCAAGCAAGACCCAGTTGTTGTAAGGCTGTATCGACCGTCTTTGGTAAAGGTGTATGAATTTTTCAACCCAGCGAAGAGCAAATTTGAAAATATAAATGGTATATTTTTTGTGCTCCGCCGGGATTCGAGCCCACGACCTTCCAGTTACGAGTCCGAAGTGCTACCATCTGGACTACGGACCGGTCAAATGATGGCTTTGTTTTGAGACACTAAAAAGAAGTGGCGATTGATGTTGGATTTGAATACGACAGGATTGAATTCGGGGGGGGGGGAATACAGTTCCATAAGCGGGCGGTTTGGCAAAGGAATGAGGCGTGAAAACACAGTTCTTATACTTTTGATATCGACTGCAAAGAAATGGATGTGAGCCGTTCTACGAGTTGCCCTTGTCGAGACGAGAAGAGAAGGTATGAGTGACGATATTTCATCAGAACAGACACCATTGTAGTAACTATAGGATAGGCTGATCATTCCAACTTTAGTAGTAGGTTGGCTGTAATTAGATTTATCTTAGACCGCCCCGTTAAATTATATCAAGAAAACATTGATAATAGAGGCATTCCAAAATATCATGATTTTGATACATTTACAGCTTTCATTTGTTTTTGACGGAATTTAAAAATAATTTTGCAACTAGCGTGAAGGTTGCTTTATCGCTTCTAGTATACAAACAACAGTTCCCTCAAATGTATGGATGTTTGCGGTTATAAATACTTAACTTTCAAACTGTCCCCTTCCACTCGCAGGACTACTTTGCACAAGTACCAGCAGATAGGGGACCAAATGTAACCTTTTCTCTCGTTATGGGACTTTATTGCCAACTGTTTTTTCATAAACAAAAACAACCTTTATGTTTTAAGGAGACTTTTAATGGCATTAAATGTAACCTACTTGTGCTGGGTTTTGTTTGTTTTGGGGAAAAAAAAACTCCGTTTCAAAAGATGACGGTTTGGTCGGTAATTCAGCTGGCAAAAAGCTTTGGTTGAATGTTAGGATTTTGTCATTGATAACACATACTGTAAAATTGATTCACTTTGCCAAAATCGACAAAAGTTGCAGGGTCTATGTTCATTGAAAATTTTGGATTTTATTTTGTAAGTTCACTTGTCTTGTCTTGTCTTGTATCCTGCCGCCATTCCTCTAGGGGTGGCCAGTACCTCCACATAAGTGCCTCCACTTGACTCTGTCCCTGCATACTTCTTTCATCTCATCTAATTTCATCACTCTTTTCATGCATGCTCTTCTCTTGTTTCCACTCTGTAAATTCCATTCATTCGCAATCTCACTTATCTGATCAATCCATTCTTTTCTAGGTCTTCCCCTTCCACGCTTACCTATTACATTCCCTTTATACACTCTTTTTGTCAGTCGGTCTTCATTCATCCTTTCAATATGCCCAAACCATCGCATCACACTTCTTTGAACTTTCACTTTCACGCTTTCTTTTACTCCGCATTCATTCAGAACCCATTCGTTTCTCACTCTATCTTTCAGTGTTTTTCCTGTCATACTTCTTAAATGAGCCATTTCTACGGTGCATACCTTATTTATTTCTCTTTCATTCACCGTCCATGACTCGCTTCCATACATCAGGGTCGGCAACAATATACAATTGTGTACCGCCATTTTCATTTTCACAAGCAGCATAATTATGTAAGCGAGAATTTACAAGTGCCTGCTATTGTGACACGTGCTGTCTGTTAGACTGGCTGAAAAATAAGGACATACAAAATCTCCCTATGCAATACCTACCTACACTTCAAGCACAGTGTTCATCAAGATCATCTTCATTATTGCAATTTCACGCTGAAGAAGCCCATCGTAAACATGGGCGAAATGTCTGGAAGCTCCAACTCCCACAGACTACGGCAACAGATCCCAGAAAACATCTCTTCAGCATCAATATAATTTATTATTATTCTTTGAAAACGTAGTGATCCGTCTATTCTTGGAGCGAGCACATTGATCAAGGATTACAATTGATAAAAAGGTTGCAAACGCGGTCGCCAGTAAGTTGTCCCGAAAACTCGAACCAGCATGCGTCACAATAATAATATCAGGAAGTAGTCATCTTCTGTTGGTCTCAGTAAAGAAGCGAGAGAGGGTAAAATGTTTGATTGAATCCTGCTAACTTTTTAAGTGTATTCAGGCGGCTAGCCTTCACCTGAACTCAATCGGTGCTATCCACAAAACATTTGATCCACAGTTGATCTACGGATCGTGGATTTTTTTGTACAGAATATTCACTGTAAGCTGTGGATAAGCCATGTCTTTGCTGAGAATAATAACGTATATTATTACCCAAACTTCAGTACCTCGAGTTAACGTTGAAACTCACACATAGCGTTTGACCTAAACTTATGGATACTAAAACGCTCACCGGTGACGCTTTTTTTAGTTTCCATGGATTTGCAATGGTTAAGTTTAAAAGTAACGTTTTAAACTTGGAAAATTTCAAAGAACTTCAATGGAAGCGTTTCATAAGAATCTGACTTATTTTGGTCCTTTTAAATAGGAAGAAGTAAATAATGATTATTATCGTATTTTATGAATATTGAAATGAGAATTTTGAATACAATTAATAAAAAAGCATGATTGCAAAAAAACTCTTAAAAAAAAAACACGCAATTTTGCATTTTTAATTTTTTTTTTAATCTTCTATTACTTCTTTTTACGAAGATATGCGATAAGCTTGATGATTTTAAAGGATAAAAGAAAAACAGCTTTCTTTTTGATTACTTGTGGTATAAAATATATATACTTAAGTAATCGAAAACAAAGCTGCTTTTCTTTTATCCTTAATGATGAACGATTACAAAGTTAATGCCTCTACAATCAATAAAATTGACGATTTTTGTTTAAATGGTTCGTATGAGACTGACTCCTAATGCTGTATAAACTTAGTTTACTTTTGCCAATCCCACCGCGGTTTCAGGGAAAGCTGACAGGAGTTGCAAGGTTTATGTCCTTTTTGTGTTTTAACTATAGAATTTGCTTGCAGCTATGTTTATCCAACTTTTTGCCATTTCTTCTTACCTACGGCAATCATTTTCAGGTCTTTAAATGATAAAAATAACCAATTTGTTAATTTTTCTGGTTCTTGAGATGCCATTTGGGCCTGTAGTGGCTGTTTCCAGTTAATTTCCACATCCTATGCCGTTGACCAAGAATGTTCTTTGGCCGGTTTTTAATCTAATTATTAGCCCTTTTGACCCGTTGCTGAAAGGTCGTGGGTTAAAGTCCCAGCAGAGCACAAAAAATAACATTTATATTTTCATACAATAAAATAAAAATTGCTTTGTTTTAATTCACATGAGTTTATTTTTGGACACGACCAGTTTCGGGAGAAGCAGTACCTCCCATCTTCAGGTGTAAATAGAAACTAACCCAGAATACAGAATTACGAAGCAAGGATTTAAATTACAGAAGGGGAGGGGGAAGTTGTATGTGGGCGGGGCGTAATAGGAAACATAGAAAGTAGAGGTGAAGTGTTAGGAAACACCTGAAGATGGGAGGTACTGCTTCTCCCGAAACTGGTCGTGTCCAAAAATAAACTCATGTGAATTAAAACAAAGCAATTTTTATTTTATTGTATTAAAATGAACTTTCACGAAGTTACTGCTGAAAATCTAGATAATTTATATTTTCAAATATGCTCTTCACTAGTTTGAAAAATTAATATACCTTTACCAAACACCGGTTATCAAAGGTCCATTCAGCCTTAAGCAGCTGGATCTTACTTAAGAATTGGGGCTTTCTATAGCGACGGTCAAGCTTGTACTGGGCTTTTGAAGTGAGATTCACAAAAAACAGCGCTCGTAAAATAAATCATCCTATTACAATTATTTTTGTTATTATTGGTCCGCTTTTGGAAATTATTACTTCTTTTTATAGAGATCCAACATTTGTTCGGTGAGACGAAAGTTGGTGGTCAGAGAATTCCAGCCAGTAAAAATTTACTATATTACAAACAAAAAATTAAAGTTACCTAGAGAAGGAGAAAAATCAAAATTTCTAAGTATTTTCTGTATTATTGTCACAAAAAAAACCACAGAAATCGTCACATGTTTCCTCCAATTAGGGCGTAAAGTGACAGATTTCAAGTATTTCCTACATGTTCAACCCTCTTTACAAGACCTCAGTACGTTTCAACTCTACTATGTCGTTAGCCAAAAAAAAATTAAAAACTAAAATGCTTACTGAAGGCGCTGTTTATACTGTCATATAAAAAAGTGAATCATCGTATTGTAATACATAATAATCATATTTGAATGATGTATTTGGTGAGCGCTTTTTTGTGAGAATCACACCTCAAGAGCGTTCTACGGGTTTGGTGTTTATTGATTTTTTTATATAAAATACAAACGTTAAAAAATAAATTTATTTTAAAAATTGACGCCACACAAAAATACTATAATTTTTCATTTATTCTCTGGCCTGCACACAATTACGGGTTACATTTATATACGTTCATACGGACATTTCTCGACTGTTCTCGATTTCTCGAACATAGTTCCTGGACTTATAGGTTGGTATGCGGCTGACCACCCATACTGTAAAAAATGGTTCACTTTGCCAATGTCATCCCTGTTTCAGGGAAGGACGGCAAGAGTTGCAGGGCTTAAGTTCATTTGAGTGGATGATTCCAAAGCGTTGTTCCACTAGCGTGGAGCAAGCTCGTTTTTTTTAATGCTACTAAGACAATAAAATTTAAGAAACAAAAACGACAGGTTTAGGGTATATAGCACTTTTAAGTCTTTTTTTAAATTCCATTTAAATGTTACAAAAAAAATGTACAAATCTGAAAGATTTTTTCATGAGAACGTTGCGGTTGAGTTTGATTGTGAGATTTTGTACTCGTGATTCTGAGTTCCTGTCATCCCCTCACCAAGTTTAACGAGAACAGCTGTCGATTCTTATTTGGCATTCCGCAAATGTAGAGAAATAGTTGACAGGCGACACTGGCTGAAAATAAAATTTCACAAATATATATTTCTCCGTAGAAGTTCTGCCAATTTCCCAGACAGATGCTTATTTTATTTTTGCCCGTGTGTAGTACATTTATAATGTGAATGTCTATTTTTGAAATCTGAAGAGTAAATATTAAAACGAAATATCGAGAGAGAATTGTTCACGAACGAGTAAAAATTATGTACATACTATATCAAAGTTTTGATAAGATTTTTTTTATACTTAAAATTTTAAGCCTTACCGGTAGCAAAACTTTAGTAAGAACAAAAAAACAATTTTGTAAGTGTATTTTACCGCCGTTCCACTAGAGGTAGCCAGTACCTCCGCAGATGCATCTCCATTTTTTCTGCCCTTGCATATATTTTTCTTCTCTTCAACGTTAATCACTTTCCTCGAACACACTTTTCATTTATTTACACTCTGCAGGTTCCATTCTTTTGCAGTCTCCCCTATTTGGTCTATCCATATCGGGCTTTTCCTTCCACGTTTCCTTCTGACATTTCTCTTGTACACTTTCTTCGTTAAACATTCTTAATCCATTCTTTTAAGATGCCCAAAATGTCTTATCTAATCTAATCTAATCTAAGCTGCAAAGATATATATCATTTAAGATTTATATTAAATGCATTCCCACAAGCAGATATGTATAATTTCGCGCTAACACATGCCGCATGTGGACCTACAATATAAAAACCCAATCTCAAATGAACATAAGCCTTGCAACTCTTGCCGTCCTTCCCTGAAACAGGGGTGACATTGGCAAAGTGAACCAATTTTTTTACAGTATGGGTGGTCAGCCGCATAACAACCTATAAGTCAAGGAACATACATGACAAATTACATTTTTAAAATCAATAAAATAACAATATATACATTGACATAAAAAACTAAATCACAAAACCAATTTTACTTTAACAAACCCCAGCCGCCAACATCACAGATCAACCGCCATTTCTTTCTATCCTTACATACTTCTTTCATTTCCTCCAGAGTCATAACCTTCTTCATACAAGCTCTTCTTTTATTATGACTCTGGATATTCCATTCATTCGCAATTTCGGATATTTGGTCCATCCATACCTTTCTCGGTCTTCCTCTTATAGTATTATATTATTATCTTTTATACCACACTCGTTCATCACCCAATCATGCGAACTCTATTATTCAGTGTTTACCCAAGATACAGAAAATCAAGTCTGGTATCCTCATCCTCAAACCTTATACTTCTAGCTGAAAACAAGCACTCTGTAAACTGAGCTAATGACTGTTGTACTTGAGGAATAAGAACAAAAATGATTATTGGTTGTTAGCCTCATTCTATTGTAGCAATCGAATCTAAATTGCTTTTCCATGGCACACAGTATGGAGCCTTGCTAATGGACGCGCTGTGTTTGTGATCGACCTAATAATGCAAAATCGATGTCACAGTTAATGATGGTAGGGGCTGTATCAATAATGGGAACGTCCCCCCAGTGCTTGTTTGGCTTATCTACCATTTCAGACCTTGTAAATATGGATTTGTAAAGAGGAATGCAATTTACCAACCTATTCTGCTTGGTCAGAAACAGGTATTACCATCAATGAATAATTCATTATTGTATATTTTAATGAAATTTTAATTAATTACTAACCAGTAACATCTGTTGAACCAAGGTCAAAGTTATGGTATGCGATAATGGACCCAGGCGATGATCGAACCAGCTTTATTCTATTCACCGCCATAACACCGACATGAAATGAAAATAACAACCAAAAAACATGAATTTTCACAGTGTTAATACACAAACCATAAAAAATATAATGAAATGAAATTGTCTTAACCCTATTTTTTACCTGATGATGGAAACATTGTTTTCGAAACTGCTCGTACATTCTTAAATTTTACTCGCCCCGTAACCATGCACTAATTATTTTTGATTTTTTAATAAAAAATAATGTTATATTAATGAATATACTTCATTATTGACCAGATTTTGAACCAGAAAAGAATCCGATCGATTACTAAATTGGTAGAGCGCTTGCGTTCAATGCCAGAGGTGCTAAGGATCGTCAACCCGACAAGGATGTCAGAAACGGTTTCCCTTATATTCAAAATACGCAAGATCACAACGGCGTGATCGTTGTCTCGGACTATTGAGTTTAATTAGAAACGACCTGTATCCAAATTAAACTCAACCGTAGCGTTACGCCAAAAATGTAAGAAAACTAGAACGCTCACGGGTGGCGGTGTTTTAGATTCCATGCATTATTTTGTAAACGTAAAGTTTATAGGTGAGATACTGAATATCCAATAGTCCATGGAGGGATTCAACTGACGCCTCCGCTAATGGAGGTAACGATGTATCTGTCGGTGGGACGCAATGACGCATGCCTGACGCCGTGACGCATGACGCTTGACGCAAGACTGGGTGACAGTTCAATCTCCCAATCAGGCGAACCAACCGTGTAGAACCCCTGGGAATTGTGTAACTTTAAAATAAGCAAAAAAGGTTTTTAAAACGAAAAACAATGAATAAAAGAGTCAAAAAATATTTGAAGAGAATGTAAAAAATATTGACAAGCAGGCACATGCAAGTTCGCGCTTAGACATGCTGCATGTGTACATACATAAACAAAAAATCGTCAAGAACGTGAAGTTCGCAACTCCTGCCGCCTTTCCCTGAAACCGGGGGGGCATTGCCAAAAAGTTAACCAAGATTGTACAGCATTGGGGGTCAGCCTCATACCAACCTTATAGTCAAAGCAATAATAAAAACTTAGTATTAACAAATTAAAATCTAGATCTTAAATGTTTAGTCCGTGTTATGGCCGCGGGGATCAAGTCAGGTTATCTGGAACCGGATAACGTTGGTTCGAATCCCGCGACGATAACTTCGACCCTGGTTCAACAGATGCCGTTGCATGCACACAAGCTTCTGCTTTCGCATGATGATAACTGGCCAGGCAAAATAGGTGAATTGCATTCCTTTCCACAAATCTATTTAAAAAAAAAGTCAAATCAACCTATTAGTCAAAGGATTATAAAATACTTTATCGACCGGACTATGACCTAACGGATATAAATTAATATAACTAAGTATGACAAGCTTTAGTTACCCCTATTAAAATAACGAAAGTATGTTTACACTTTTTTAGACATATTATCACCTTAGTGCGTGTTTGTATTATCTCCAAAATAGGTCGGTGTTATAGCCGCGGGGATCAAGACAGGTTATTTGAAACCGGATAACGCTGGTTCGAATCCCGCGACGATAACTTCGACCCTGGTTCAACAGATGCCGTTGCATGCACACAAGCTTCTGCTTTCGCATGAAGACAACTGGCCAGGTAAAATAGGTTGGTGGATTGCATTCATTTCCACAAATTTATTTAAAAAAAAAAAGAAGGTAATTTCACATGAGCAATACTTGTAGGTGTACTGTTATGAAAACTGGAAATTGATTTTAAAAACGTTTAAAATAACTCTGAAATTATCGTGTTTTGCATGATTTTCTTAAATCAGATTGTGGAGAATGTGTTTATTAAGACCATTCCATTTAAAGATCATCTTTGAATCAAATGATAGATAAGCCAAACAAGTACTGGGGGGACGATATATTTTTCGTGTAGCTGGTTAAGTTGACTGCGGCTTTTAAGGGAAGACAGATCTACGGTGTGAGTGGTATTAGTGTAAATGCTACAGTAACATTTTAAGTGCATTAGGGATGCACTTCACATTTACTGCTGAAATTGACGGTGACAATTGCATTGCGCCACGATGCACCGTACTTTTATTTTTATCTCATTTCAGTGAAAAGCGTTCTTAATTTTTTCTTATTTCAGCGTAGAAAGTTCTTAATTCCTGCTTCAGCATAGACATGTTTTAAATATTAAAATGGTTTTCTCAGAAATATTTTTTCATTCCGTTAAAACAGAAATCTCAAAAATCATATTTCTATATATCTATACATATTATGTTGAAGGATTTATGTATTGGGATTGTGAAATTTAATTTAAAATTCATAATGTAAATATGAGACATCAAGTTTTTTTGTGCTTTTGTTCAGGAGCGTGTTGTTCTCTTGATAATGGTGTGATAACATCGAAAGCGCTCGAGAAAATTAATGCACTCGTGAAGGAAAACTATGTGTTTTAGTTTTACATTATTAATTGATTATATATTCAGGTTTCTTTTTCTATATTTTCCGCCGAGGGTGTCAGAAATGATTTTCCCGTTTCGGTGTTTATTTCAAACCCCATAATAAAAAACCGGCAATGTTAACTCAGCCTTCACAAGAAATGAGTATCAGCCCCCTCGGGAGCTGGTACTCATTTCTTTTTAACCCCCACTTCACTGAAGTGGTTGGCGTAAGGCCGGCCCCCTTACCTGTAAAAATAAATAGGTTCACTCGCCACATGCAACCCCTTCGGGGATAGTGCGGCAAGGAGTTACACTATATGTGTAGCTTAGTGGCGTTTTTTTTTTTTTTCAGGTTTCTTATATCATTATTACTTCAGTTTTCTTTTTTATACCTTACTTTAATTTTCCTGTTTCTATTTTACTTTAATTTTCTTATTTCTGCCTTGCTTCAGTTGTCTTATTTTTCTCTTACACCAGTCTTCACAGACCTTTACATAGAGATGGGTCTACGATCCGTATAGCCATTCTCGTAGCTTCTACGGTAGTGGGATCGTAGCCGCGGTCGTTCCACAGCTTAGTCTACGACCGCTCTGAGACTTATATTACTCATATTAAATATAGTAATTTAAAACCTCCACACTCGTCATGCATTCACAACGGACCACTTTTTATGCATTATATTTTCATTTCAAAATCAACATGAGTTACTACAATGTCTGAACAAAGTGCTACTGTTATGAATAGAGCAAAAATGGATCCAAGAGAATGAAATGAGGAATCTTTTATATACCTATCTATTTCGATTGAGGTTGGTTTTAATTTTTGATTTATTGCTATTTTTAGAACCACGAACGGGTAGAACTAAGAACTACTAGGGGCGTTGCCCCTGGCTGCTACGCAGCCCAACCCCTTAACATTTGTGAAATGTTTATATTGCACATAGTTTCCTCGCGTTAAACTTCGTAGTATTAAAAAACATGTAAAATAAAAACACGCAGTTTTTGTAAAAGAACATTTACTTAGATTTGTTAGGCTTTGATAAAATAAATTTATGAAAATCCGCCATTACAAAAAAATACTGGGAATATCCCGCACTGTAAACGGTTATACCTTAATATAATAAATACATACATCGATAGTGTATGCAAATATTATTTTTTTTTACTCAAATGAACATAAGTGCAAAAAGAGTTGCACTTATGTTCATTTGAGTTGGGTGTTTATGTTGTAAGTCCACATGCAGCATGTGTAAGCGTGAACTTTTACGAGTCTGCTAGTGTAATTGTGTTATGTCACTGTGATTTTTGGTTAAAGTGCTGTTCTATCACTGTGCTGTTTTGACACTGTGCTGATTTGTCACTGTGCTGTTTTGTCACTGTGCTGTTTTGTCACTGTGCTGTTTTGTTACCGTGTTGTTTTGTCACCGTGTTGTTGTGTCACTGTGCTGTTCTATCACTGTGCTTTTTTGTCTCCGTGTTGTTTTGTCACTATGCTGTTTTGTCAACGTGCTGCTTTGTCACTGTGCTGTTTTGTTACTGTGGTGTTTTGTCACCGTGTAGTTTGGTCACTGTGCTGATTTGTCACTGTGTTGTTTTGTCACCGTCATTTTTTTTCACTGTGCTGTTTTGTCACTGTGCTGTTATGTCACTGTGCTGTTTTGTCACCGTGCTTTTTTGTCAATGTGCCGTTTTGTCACTGTGCTGTTATATCACTGTGCTGTTTTGTCACCGTGCTGTTTTGTCACTGTGCTGTTATGTCACTGTGCTGTTTTGTCACCGTGCTTTTTTGTCAATGTGCCGTTTTGACACTGTGCTGTTAGATCACTGTGCTGTTTTATCACCGTGCTGTTTTGTCACTGTGCTGTTATGTCACTGTGCTATTTTGTCACCTTCCTGTTTTTTCACTGTTTATTTGTCCCCGTGCTTTTTTTGTCACTGTGCTGTTTTGTTACTTTGTTATTTGGTCATGTATCGTTTTGTCACTGTTATATAACTATGTAATATAGCTTGGCAACTTAGATTACAGATTATAAAGAATAGAAATCAAAATAATTTCCTTGTCTTATAGGTTGGTATGAGGCTGACCACCCATACTGTAAAAATGGTTCACTTTGCCAACGTCACCCCTGTTTGAGGGAAGATGGGCAAAAGTTGCAGAGCTTATGTTCATTAGAGATTGTGTTTTTATGTTGTAAGGACACATGCAGCATGTGTAAGCGCGAACTTATAAGTGTGTGCTTGAGGGAATGCATTTAATATGAATCTCAAATGGTATGTATCTTTGCAACTTAGATTATAGAACTAAACAAAATAATTTCCTTGACTAAAAGGTTAGTATGTGGCTGACCACCCATACTGTAAGCAATGGTTCACCATGCAAATTTTATCTCTGTTTGAGGAAAAGTCGGCAAGAGTTGCAGGGCTTATGTTCATTTGAGATTAGGTTTTTTGTTGTAAGTCCACATGGGGCATTTGTAAGCGCGAACTTTTACCTGTCTGCTTGTGGGAATGCATTTAATATGAATCTCAAATGGTATGTATCTTTGCAACTTAGATTATGTAAAGAAATACACAAAATAATTTCGTTGACTTATAGGTTGGTATGAGGCTGACCACCCATACTTAAAAAAATGGTTTACTTTGCAAATTTCACCTTTGTTTCAGGGAAGGTTGGCAATAGTTGCAGGGCTTATGTTCATTTGGAATGGGTTGTTATGTTGTAAGTACACATGCAGCATATGTAAGCGCGAACTTATACATGTCTGCTTGTAAGAATGCATGTAATATGAATCTCAAATGTTATATATGTTTGCAACTTAGATTACAGATTGAAATCCATTTTTATTTGGCTTTTTTTTTTTTTTTAATTTGCATGAAATAAAAGAAAATGTAAAAAAAACTTTCACGTTTTGCCGCTAGATGTCAATATTGTTCCATACATTTTTAGTATGAACAAACAGATTTATTGCTAAAAGTTTTCATACATTTGTAAACACACACGCGAAAGCTCGCAGCATTGCAGCATATATACAAAAATTAATTTGCTATAGAGCATGAATGTGTTTCATCTGCTGTGATGGCATTGGTTTTGAAAATCGAATTTCGACGACGAAAGACGACGACGAAGGGCAATATAATAAAGTTTAATATGAATCTCAAATGGTATGTATCTTTGCAACTTAGATTATGTAAAGAAATACACAAAATAATTTCGTTGACTTATAGGTTGGTATGAGGCTGACCACCCATACTTAAAAAAATGGTTTACTTTGCAAATTTCACCTTTGTTTCAGGGAAGGTTGGCAATAGTTGCAGGGCTTATGTTCATTTGGAATGGGTTGTTATGTTGTAAGTACACATGCAGCATATGTAAGCGCGAACTTATACATGTCTGCTTGTAAGAATGCATGTAATATGAATCTCAAATGTTATATATGTTTGCAACTTAGATTACAGATTGAAATCCATTTTTATTTGGCTTTTTTTTTTTTTTAATTTGCATGAAATAAAAGAAAATGTAAAAAAACTTTCACGTTTTGCCGCTAGATGTCAATATTGTTCCATACATTTTTAGTATGAACAAACAGATTTATTGCTAAAAGTTTTCATACATTTGTAAACACACACGCGAAAGCTCGCAGCATTGCAGCATATATACAAAAATTAATTTGCCTTAGGTCATGAATGTGTTTCATCTGCTGTGATGGCATTGGTTTTGAAAATCGAAACTCGACGACGAAAGACGACGACGAAGGGCAATATAATAAAGGATAAAAAAAATATTGACAATATAAATAATGGTATTACAAAAAATGGTAAGTCTGGATTGATAATGATGTCTTCAATTGTTTTAATTTTTGTATTTTATTTATAACCTGTTAAGGGCCAGTGCTGGAAGTCCTGGAATCACCACGGTAATTCTTACCTTCCGAATTTTGGTAATATTTGTATAAGGACTAATCAGCTGTTCACTTGCGGCCATCTTGGATTGACAGGTCTTCATACAAACATTACCGATATTCGGTTGGTAAGAAATACCGTGGAGATGAGACATCCAGCCCAGATCCATAATCTTTAACTGGCAAACCTTTAAAAATCTTAAATCTTTAAATGCATACAAAATTTTGATTTAAATTTATAAAATCTATGTACTTTCAACGTTTGTTGTCAATTTGTACCCTCTGAGTGTTGTAAAAATTATACGCTGGGATGGTCGAGGGGTAAGGCGTTGAATTTGCGTTATTGACCATAGCGCCGCGTCGGTTCGAACCCCGCCAAACAATAACTTCGACTCTGGTTCAACAGAATATGTCATCGGGTGATTATTAATTTATATTTCGATAAACATATTAAACAGTGGATTATTGATTTATAATGTAAATCCTGTTTCTGGCCAGTCAAAATAGGTTAGTGAGTTGAATTCCTCTTCGCAAATCAACAAAAAGTAAAGATATTTTTTTTCAATTGAAAGGTAGACGCACATCAAAGCGTTCGAATACTAATGCAGCCTGCAACTCTACGTGGAAATTAAAGTACGTCGACGAGAGGACAGTCGACTGACACATCAAAATGAGGTTAGGGGGAAAGTTTAGCCGGGAATTATCATTCAGAGTGGTTATTTATTAAGAGTTAGTGCCGCTGCAGACTCAGCGCTAAGCGAAGGATTAGTATGCAGTTTTATGTTCACACTTATACGTGTGAATATAACAAGTAATTGCACTCCATTTCTTTAAATTAAAAATGCAATTTGCTGGTGTTATGGCTGAGCAGTATTGGGTAATAGTCTTTATTTCTATTGATTAGACTTTTTAGAATTTTTGTATTTACACAGTGAAAGATCATTTTTTGAGAGTAATAAAAATGTTTAAAAAACATAGGGATTGGTTGCCTTTTAGACTTTGGAAATTTATTTACGTAATAATTGTAATTCTTATAGTTTGCTCAATGCTCAAATTCCTACTGCTTCGCCTTTGTCATAACCTAATTGTACTCCTCTGTTGTTACTCATTCTTTTTATTTCCCTATTGTTTTTGTTTTGTCAATTTTGTAACAGTATCCTCTTGCAAATGACGTTAGCAAGTCGACAGTACTTGAAGTGAAATAAATGCTCAACTTGTGAAAAATAACCCTCTTTTTTAAACATTTTTATACTTCTCGTCCCAAATGTTTGAAAAAATCAGTGCTGGTATGATCCCCGCTTAGCTCGATTATGTAGAGAATAAGTATAAAAACGCAACTAACTTGCACACATGCAACTGCTGCAAAGGGGTTGTATGTGGCGTGTGAATATATATATATTTACACATAAGGAGGCTAGCCTTGAGCCAACCACCTCAGTTGAAGGTCACACCAGGACAGTTTCTTATTTTTTGAGTAGGCTGAGTAAACCTTGCCTGTATTTCATTTTAGATTTGAAATTAGCACCAACACGGGAAATCATTTCTGACACCCTCGGTGAAGCTCGAACCCGAGTTCCCCGCATGAAATGCCAGCACTCTAATAACTCAGCTATCGACCGGACTACGGTTTAAATGCAGCAAAAGTCCTTTGAAATCCTCTTTGAAATTTCATGTATGATTCAAAATACAAAGATCAAATCTTTTAAAGAAAAATACGCCAAATTTTCGTGGTTTATTTTAATATGAAAACATGGTCGTCGCGTCTTGTTTTTATTTTCCATTTTCTCTTGGTATTATCACAAAGGCAACTTTAATAATTCAAATCGTACGTCGCGCTTTCAAGGAAACGCGGCTTACATAGTAATCTGTGTGAGAGACGTTACAATATGGTAATATACAAACTGAAGAAATGTTACAATCATAATATCATGTAGAATAATTTACTTGGTGAACGCCGTTGTTGTTTGAAACACTTCAAAAGCCCTATGCGAGCTTGGTCGTCGCTATAGAAAGCGCCAATTCTAAAGCAAGACCCGGTTGCTTCAAGGCTTGATGAACCTTTGGTAACCGGTCTTTGGTAAAGGTAGGTATATGAATTTTTCAATCCAGCGAACAGCTATAATCTAAGCTGCAAAGATATATCAACATTCAAAACTTATATCAAATGCATGATCTCAAACACGTGTAAGTTTAAGTTCTTACAAAATTACATGTGTACTTACAAAATAAAAATCCAAACCTGAAATGAACATACACCCTGCAACTTTTGCCGACCTTCCCTGAAACAGGGGTGACATTGGCAAAGTGAACCATTTTTACAGTATGGGTGGTCAGCCTCATACCAACCTATAAGTCAAGGAAAATATAAATCAGACACTGTTGTGTTCTGCCGAGATTCGAACTTCAACTTCCAAATTTACTAGTCCAAAGTGCTTACCACTAGAATACGCCCCGGTTTTAAATACAACAAAAACTGTCCATGAAAAATGTACAAAAAAAAATATATTTTATACACTGTATAAGAGGCACATTTGGTGAGTGGAACCTATGTATTTTTATAGGTAAGGGTTCAACATTTTCCTTACTTTGATTAAAGACGGTGCACCCATATCTTAGAAAGATGAGATTTTAATTTATGTCTAGGTCGAATTTGCAAAATTTGAGTTAAAAAAAATACCGAAACTGAAAAAATAAGTCATATAGCTTTAGTGGGAATTTAACCCTACCACAATGGCTTTAAAAAAAGCATTTTAACAACTTAACTATTAACTGAAAGTGTACTGAATATATGTGTAAATTTGGTATTATAAAATATGCAAAATAAGGAGGATAAATAATTCAACGCGAAACTCAACAAATTGGTTGTTGTTTATCGTGTTTATATGTTGAGGGGATGTAAAACGTGTAACAAAAATATTCGTGCATGTAGCGCGCTAAGGACATCCGCTTTTTCAAAAGATAAAACACTTCGACGATATAATCTGAAAGATTATGTAAAAAGCTTCATCTTCGTCATTTACAACGGCTTACTCCTGCCATAGACTGTCAGTAAGGCGTGTCAGTTTTGAATGAGTGTTTTGAAGGTTTTTTGAAACGGTTTCCCAGCCTGTAGCTTAAGGCCGTTTTCCCACCGCGTATTTCGGGCCGAGTTTAATTGATGTGACGGCGATCGTTTGTCCGCCGCGACCGATTTCGCTGGTAATAGGTTATGTATTGTATTGCCTATAACCAGGCAATACAATAAATACTTTTCATGTACCCCTTCTTCGGCGCCCTCATCTCGTTCCCGGTGACGTGACGGTGACGGCGTGCGGTGGACAAACGGCCTAATGGTTTATGCCACGGATTTGTAATAAAAAGGTTGTGGGTTCAATTCCTAGAGAAGCATCGAAAATGTTATTTTAATTTCTCCTTCCCAAGTTGAAAAAATCATTTGCCTTTACGACAAACCGGTGACTAAATGGCTCATCTATTATCATCATCACCATCTGAGGTTCTTCATATTGCTATGAGCTTTGGATTTTGACTGTTCAGTAGATAACTCAGTTGTTATAGTGTTTGAATTCCATGTCGAAAGCCCGTGTTCGAATCCGACCGAGAGTGTCAGAAAAATACCGGCAAGATTTACTCAGGCAGAAAAATGTACCAGCCCCTCGGTAGCCGTGAGACCCCCACTTCAACTGAAGGGTTTGGCGTAAGGCCGGCCAACTTACTTGTAAAAATAAATAAGATCCACTCGCCACATGCAACCCCTTCAGGGCAAACGCGGCAAGAAGTTATACTAGATGTGTAGCTAAGAAACGTAGCCTCCTCAACTCGCCTCCATCTCCCTCTATCCTGGCATGTACTTCTCCAGTTCCTGATCCCAACGACGTCTACATCAATCCACTTGCTTTGAGATTCAATGCCACGCCTCTGACTTGGGGGTTTGTTTGTTACCGTGCCGTTGCTTTTAACATCACGGGAAGGCCTTCTGCCACTTGAAAATACATAGCCATGAATGAGCGTCCACGTAATGTGGGTCCTTCTGACACACACATGCGGGACGGGTACGAGGAGGACTTAAGCATAAGCCCCATCTATCGCCACGTCTATTTTATGGTTTCGCAAGGAGGTTTTTCTTAAGCACTCTTTTTTGTTATTGATTTACATCCAAAAGTCCATCTAGCTTTACAGTGAATGAGTCTTGCTTGAGATTTAGCGCTTTCTATTGCGAAAACCAAGCTCGTAGAAGGCTAGATAAGTTAAAATTTGATAGACATGAGAATTTTTTATTTCAAATTGTTAACAAGCCACTGTGATTTCATGCAAAAATAACAAACATAAGTGGTCATCTGTAGATATAATAAAAGAGAGTGAACCTTTCAATATTTCCATCATCCACGTTACAAAGAAATGTCATGATTCTTACATTAAGTAAATGTCACGTTATTGCCAAATTTCAGGTATTTTACTTTAATGACATTTTTACATAATCAACTTTATTTATAACGTCTTAGATTAAATTTGGACAATTTTACTCAAAGTTATTCGTTCATTCAAAATCTTAGAAAATAAAATGAAAACGTCAAAAAATAAATTGACATTAATAATTATTTTTCAACCTGTATCCATTTGTATCCATTGACTTATAAGTTATAGGTTGTTTTAAAACTGACCTCCCTTACTGTAAAAAAATGTTCAAATATACATTTGCATCGTGTATAATTGCAGGCGTTAATCTAGGATTTAGTATTTAAGTTGCAAAGATATATTGACATCTAATGCATGTCCACATGTAGGCACGTCTAAGTTCGCGCATACACATGCTGCATGTGTACATACACAGTATAACAAAACCTCACACGAACACAAACCTTGCAACTCCTGCCACCTTTTCCTGAAACCAAGTTTTTACAATATGGGGTTTGAGCCTCATACCAGCCTATTTCCAAGGAACTAGAAGGGAAGCATTATTTTCCAAAATGAGATTAATACATTTAAACAAAAGCAATATTTATTTTATCATTTTCATACATGTTACTCTGATTTTCGAAAAAAAATATACTAGATTGCCAGCTTTGGTGCCATACGGGTCTTTTAAAATGTTGCTTTGAGGGTCGATTGTATCAGCAAGAAAATTGGAAAGGAAGCGCCGAGGGAAATCGAAACAGCTCGAGAGCGGTCTACGACGAATCGAAATAATGATATTCTAGTAAATGTAGCGGAGCAAAGGAATAGTTTAGAGTTTAACAAATAATGCGTACATTCATATTGTATTAGTTGTCGACACAAATACAAGGCTCGGATTTTGCTAGCACACCTAGCGCAAGTAACTATGCCTCCTATAATGATCTCCGTGTTTGTCTATCGGCTGCTGTGTTCAGCCATCCTCTGCCTGCACTTCCCTTGATGTCATTCAGCCACCTCAGTTAGGGACTCCCCACTCCCCGCTTAGACAACCTGGGTCGCCACTGGACAATCCTTTTCGGCCAACCTGTTATGATCATGTCTTGCGACGTAACCTGCCCAGCGCCAGTTTAAGCAGGACATTCGCAGTGACACCAGTCTTCTTCTTTTTCTTCAGCCTGTATTGATCGTCCACTGCTGGACGTAGGCCTCCTCTCGCATTTTCCATTCATTTCTATCCTGAGCGATCCGAATCCAGGCAAGTCCCGCACTTCTCTGAACATCGTCGCGCCAACTCAACTGTGGGCGCCCAACTCCACGCTTTGCCGTCCTTGGGCACCAGCACAGCAGTCGCTTTGTCCACTTTTCATCTGGATCGCGAGCGACATGTCCCGCCCATCGCCATTTGAGGGTTGCGGCCATCTTGATGACATCGGAAACCTTTGTCCTGACTCTTATGTCCTCATTTCTGAGTCTGTCCCGCAAACTGACACCCAACATGGCTCTTTCCATTGCTCTCTGTGTGACTCTCAGCTTGTGGGCACTTTTTTGTGACATTGTGGCTGTCTCAATACCATAAGTGAACACTGGCAGGACACAGGCATTGAATACTTTCCTTTTTAAGTTGATGGGTATTTTCGGATTTTTCAAAATGTGACCAAGATTTTTAAATGCTGCCCAGCTTAGTCCGACTATTCTATTTAGGTCTGCTATCTGGTTATCTCGCCCGAGCTGTATTTTGTGACCCAAATAAATGTACTCATCGACAGATACAATGCTGGCATTGTCCAGTACAATTTGTACTGGTTGTGACGTCATCAACTTGGTTTAAGTGAGGTTCATTTTTAGGCCAACTTTTTTAGATGCTTCGTTTAACTCCTTTAGCATTTCCGTCAGTTGTGACACCAGTACGTCTACGGATCTCCCGGTTTGGAACCCTGTCTCTGAGACTGATTCCCAGCATCTTCCTTTCAATGGGTTTTTGGCACGTCTTTAGTCTGTGTTTCCACTATCCACCTATGGCTTGGAAACAAAAGGGCTCACTCAGTATAGAATTTTACAAGAAGCCATTTAAGAAAACCAACGGTGATATATTCACGTTTCTTTTGGTGCCACTTCAATCGACGATCAACAAACATCACGCTATTTTGACTTTGGATGCTGCGGTTCAAAACAGGGACTGGTCACGTTTAGCAAACCTAAAGCATGAGCGGTTTAAAACTGGATTAAAAAGGAAGTTTCTGTAAAACATTTTTTCATTTTTAATTATGCTACGGTTTCTAGTTCTTTTTTTCTTGAATAAAAAGCTATTTTGTAGATAAAGTTTTTTTACAAAATATTCATCATCTAGAACACAGGCTTTGCGCCTTTTAGAAAAGTGCACTCAATCACTGTCTCTAACTGACTGCAAATAGTAAAAATAATATGTTTCAAAAATATACGATATAAAAGCGTAGAATGTAAATGTTTTCGTATGAAGACGGTAATATTGTAGAACAAAATTCTGTTTTTACTTTGTGCGACAAAGTTGTCCATAAAATATAAGGAGGCTTATTTCTCACAGAAACTCCCTTACAATGCTAGGGGCTATTTTTTCAGCTGAACAAAAAAAGTCGGTTTCCTTTGGGAATCAACCTAGGACAGAATAATATAGAAACTTTTACCTGGAGGGGCTATTCAGAACTAAGGACTCTATGTTATTTTTGAAAATAAATAAATTTATGTCCTTCCAGTTAAGGAAATGATTTAAATTAGGATGATTTATTTGGTGAGCACTGTTTTTGTGTGTATCACACCTCAAGAGCCCTCTGCGAGCTTGGTCGTCGTTATAGAAAGTACCAATTCTCAAGCAAGACCTAGTTGCTGTAAGGCTGGATGGACTTTTGGTAAAGGTATATGAATTTTCCAACCCAGCGAAGAGCATATTCCACCGGGGCAAGAGTTCACGATCTGCTATTTACGAGTCTGAAGCATTAACCGCTAGACTACGGACCGGTCATTAAAAAATGTATGTAAGTACGGAAGTATTTCCCTATTCTGGTTTGTGTGAAATTTAAAGGAATTAAAAAATATATATTTTGTAGAGATCATGTCCACCTTTATGGCGCCCTTGAGATGGCCCTGGACCGTTAAATGGCGCCACAGGAAAGAAATCATGCATCATCATCATCATAACCTTTAGTAAAAAGACAATACAGTTAGAGTTAAAAAAAAACAATGTATGAAAACATTGGTATCAAATTAATTTCCAAATCTTGAATGAACACAATCTTTAACTTTTGCAAAGACCTGCTCTCATACTGGGGTGACATTGGCAAAGGTAATTATTGTTCACAGCATTGGTGGTCAGCATCATACCGGACTATAAGTCAAGGAATAATTGCAAAAAAATGTTGGGAATAAGTTGTAAGGGCTTAGGGAGAGGCGCAGGTGGTCATTTGCCAAGTTCTCTCGGCAGCTCGTTCAGGGACAAATCGGCAAAAGATAACTCGTACACACATAACGCGTCCATGGACAAAGTCGTGCACATGACTTTCCGGTCAAAGTCATTTGGGTCACAGATAACTCGGACACAGATAATTCATGCACAGATACATAGGTCGCGGGCAATTCGGTCGTACGACAGTTCGTCCACTCAACTTTTAGGTCAACGAAATTTCGGCCATAGACAGCTCGTCTACAGACACATAAATCCCAGCCAATTCGTTCATACAACAGTTCATCCCCACAACTTTACAGTCAACGTTATTGTTTCGGTTGCAGACCACTCTGCTACAGATAACTCATCCACGACCTAACCCCAGTTGTAACTGCGGAGAGGAGATCCAGACACTGGACCATGTGATGCTTGGATGCCCACTGAACCAATTTCTGCTGAAACTAAAAAGAGACTGTCCACTCCCAGTGAAAGCAAAATTTATTTTATTTTCAACAAAACACTTTAGGCATATACTTTCCTTTTTGAATAAGAACAATATAAATATTTAATTAAAACCCAAATTTCATCTTTACTCCAAAATAATAATAAGCTTCTAAAATATTTATGTTTGTAACATCGTAGCAATCGTCTAATATGGATGAAGTGCCAAACTTAAAAAAATAAATAAACTCATCCACGACACATAAGATCGCGGGCAGTTCAGTCCCATGACAGTTCGTCCTCCCGACTTTTCAGTCGACGACATTTAAGTTGCATGTAACACACAGGTAACTTCATTACTCTTCTTACTCTCAAAAAAAGTTTCTAATTACAATCGTTTAAGTAGTTTAAGTTTTCTTTGATGGCGCTGTCTGTTGACCATATCGCACGCTTAATCATAAACAGCAAAAACTCAAAAAATAAGAATGTTGGGAAATCACGTTTGAAGTTCAGACAACCAGTACAACTTGTATGGGATGAAAAAGGCGACCGATGATCTCGGTCATATTCGTCCAAATTGAACGGCTGTCGCATTCTACCTATTCTTCTCGAATTGTTCTTGCGTTTTATTACAAAATCTCGATTTTCCCAATTTTTGAGTTATTACTCTTTATTATTAATCGTGCGATATATTGTGTGTGACCGAAATGTTCTTGACCGAAAAGTCATCTGGACTGTCGTGTGACCAAATCGTCCGTGACCGAGTAATCTGTGGACGGGTTGTCTGTGACCAATTTGTTGTAGAACCGTTCAGGGGCGCTCGTAGAATTCTAAAAACACTGTATCCTCAGAGGAAATCTGATTTCCGCATTAGGCTCCATGTGCCGCCACTGCCTCAAATATAGAGGGAACCTAAAATAAACACCTGCCATATAAAACACTACAACAGAAAAGGGATTACCTGTTCTACGTTCCTATTTTTATGTTGGCAAATAAAAAAAACAAGCTGTACCTACTCAATTGAAAAATCTCATTTTTAAATTTGTCCAGTCGATGGTTCACTTTGCCAATGTCATCCCTGTGTCAGGAAAGGTCGGCAAAAGTTGTGGGGCTTAGTTCATTTGAGGTTTGGATTTTATTTGTAAGTACACATTCAGCATTTGTAAGCGCGAACTACACGTGTTGGTTTGTGGGCATACATCTGAGAGCTTTAAATGAACATATCCTTGCAATTTAGATTATAGATGGTTTAGTGGTAGGATGCTTGCAATCGATTCCGAGAGTTAGAGTTTGATACCCATTGTATGTGTCAGAACCGATTTTCCGTTTCGATGTTTATTTAAGCTCAAAATGAAATACTCAGCCTTCACTTCTTTCCGGTCCTTCAGTCCAGACCTTAAGCCTGATCGATAGCTCAGATGGTAAAGTGCTTCCATTCCATGCCGAGAGCTGCGGTTCGAAATCCACCGAGCGCGAGGGGAAATGATTTCCCGTTTCGGTTACTTCGAACCCAGAATAAAATAACGGCAAAGTGTACTCAGCTTTCACAAGAAATAAGTACCAGCCGCCTCGGGACCTGGGAAACCCCCACTTCAACTGAGATGGTTTGCGCAAGGCCAACCCCCTTACCTGTAAAACAAATAGGTTCCACTGGCCACATGCGACCCCTTCGACGAAAACGCGGCAAGAAGGTACACTATAGGTGTAGCTTAGTAGTAGCGTCATAACATCAGTTACTGTAAAACTCAAGAAAATTTCTTCGTCGTGTGAAGGCGCTATGACATAAAAGTGTCATTTCTTACATTGTCTGCAACACCCACACACTTTCATTCAACACTCAACGATGCTGCGTGAAATAATTTATATAATTTTTTTAATGCGGACCCACCTACACGCGATTTTGCATGTATAAAGTTTATTCTTCTCATTCTTGCCTTCGGCACATTTCGGCATGAATAAACCCTAATGCAACTGCAATTTCTACGGTTTTTATTCATTCACGATACGGGCTTTTATTTTGTGAGTAGGAACGCACGCATGTGTGCGCACAACCTTACAAATGCCTGCTTGAAGACATGGATTAAATATTGCTTCGATTTACGGATTCAATTTAATAAAAACTTCGCTTAATTTATTTCACACAATTTATTTTAAGATTCCGTTCACATTTGGTACGATTACTGAGTGGATTTTTAATTGTTCAACTCGGCTTCTTTTATACAAGTCTGCGCTACAGACGGCTTAAGCCCTTTATATAATATGACAAAAGGACGTTTTTCGATACATTGCGAACTGGAACGCGGGAGATTTTGCCAGAATATTAGAGAAAACACTATACAATTGTACTGTACAATTCTACAGTGTTTGTTCTAATATTTTGGCAATCCAAACACCTTTATCTAGAGACACACTCGTACAAATAAAAAAAAACAGAGAGACTCACAACCACAAGTGAAAGCACACAGACACACATTCGTAGCTATATGAACAGTAAATCTTAATATGCCTTTGAAACATGGATTATTCATGTATTTGACAAAAAGGTGACAAAGGCAACAAAAAAGTACGATGAGATGGTTCGGACATCTCGAAAGAATGGATGATGAACGACTAACGAAGAGAGTGTACAAAGGAAATGACAGAGGAAAGCGCGGAAGGGGAAGGCCGAGGAAAGAATGGTTAGACCAAATAGGTGAGATTGCGAAAGAATGGAACCTGCAGAGTGAGAATAAGAGAAGAGTATGTATGAAAAAGGTGATGAATATTGAGGAAATGAAAGTGGTTTGTAAGGACAGAAAAAAGTGGAGGCGCATCTGCGGAGGTACCGGCCACCCCTAGTGGAACGGCGGCAGGATACAGTACAGTACAGTGAGTCGGCATTTTTGCGTGACACAATTCTCTTCATTGTTTTCCTTGGCTAATCGTGCAAGACTGTTGAATGATAAACGATTGTGTAAGGGACACATAGCTAGCTCTATACATCGTATGTTAGGTTGTGAGACTGTTGCTTCAGTATGAATATTGGCTCATATTTCTTGAAAGCCTTTTAAAGTACAAAATCAAGTCACAATGACGTAGACATTTTTATTAAATTCTCCTGTAAAACTATAACTTTGTTTTCAACATTGCCACAAAAAACTCACACTGAATATTGTCATAAAACCAGCAACCCTAGCTTAATTTTTTACTAATTGAAATCTTTATCGTTCTCATAGTAAGTTAAAAAATGTATCACTTTTTAAATTTTAGATTCCTTGATTAATAAGTTCATATGAAGCTGACCACTCATCTGAATTGTAGAAACAGCTTCACATTTGTCAATGCCACCCCTGTTACAGGAATTAGAAGGAAGTAATTTACCTCGATTACGTAAATAGAAAAACTTAAAGAAGTTATAACATCACTCCTGGTGAGTGATCTAGTTTTGATACATTTCTTATAGCTACTGAAATTGACGCTGACAGCCCATAGATACTGTAAATAATGATTCATACTGCCAATGTCACTCTTGTATTAAGGAAGGTCGGCAAAAGTTGCAGGGCTTAAATTAATTTGAGCTATGGATTTTAATTTGAAAGTACACATGCAGCATTTGTTATCGTGAACTTGCAAGTGTCTGTTCGCCGGCATGCATTAAATAGGAATTTAAAGTGTCGATATCTTTGCAATTTAGATAATAAATTAAATATTAAATAAGGGAAATTCAGGCAATGTTTTATGCTTAAGTCTAAAAAGAACTCAATAATGTTTTTATTTATTAAGGCTTTTACTTATTTATAAGATCGCTAATATATTATTCCAAGTACTACATTGTAAGTGAGCACTATGCGTACACAAACACTAGGTAATCACTATTGATTTTGCATTAGGTATCCACATAAACTAAAGCCTCTGTACCTACGAGACGTGTTGACGTTTTGCTGCCGGAGCTGTCAGAATCTCCTTTGGTTGAAGCCTTATGTAGCTGTTCGCATGAACACTTTCCAGGAAAACTTAATCCCTGATGGGAGTTCCACAGAAAGCAATGTGTGTCAAATAAAGAGGCATACCGAACACGCTGTATTATTTGTACTGAAAGCAGTATTTAAGTCTACACAAAACAATGCGCCACTGCATATCTTAGAACTATGTATATGTGATTGATGCAGTAAGTGGGGGACTCTGAGATCTGCACCCAGCTATGATCTATCTATAATCTAAGTTGCCAAGACATTGTTTGCGACCAGTAGAGACTGTTTTTTTACGCTGATGCATCAGATTTATGAAGCATGCTTCAGCTAAAGGCTTTGTAATATTGTTACGAATATGTGAGATATAAGTAGTGGTGTTTGGTTTGTCTGTGTAAATTAATAATAAGTCTATGAAGTCGCTAGAAATGAGTATATGCTTAGGAGGACTTGTATGAAAAAGGTTATGACTCTGGATGAAATGAAAGAAGTATGCAAGGACAGGAAGAAGTGGCGGCTAATCTGCAATGTTGATTTCTAATGTTGGTGTATTCATTTGCTACATTGTTTGCATAGGAAATTTTTGACTTTTTTTTGTATGGATTTCTTTGTAAGGTTTTGTTCTTTTTTTATATTTAAATGTAATTTATTATTCATATTCCTTGACTTATAGGTTTGTATGAGGCTGACCACCCATACTGTAAAATATGGTTCACTTAGCCAATGTCACCCCTGTTTCAGGGAAGGTCGGCAAAAGTTGTGGGGCTTATGTTCATTTGAGGCTTGGATTTTATTTGTAAGTACACATTCAGCATTTGTAAGCGCGAACTACACTTGTTGGTTTGTGGGCATACATCTGAGAGCTTTCAATGAATATATCCTTGCAACTTAGATTATAGATTATTATAGATAGATTATAGGTAGGTACATAATAATAATTGGTATTTTTTTTAGATTAATTAAGTGTTGAATCGATTATTCTGGTGAAATCCAGCCAGGTGGTATGTGACGATTCTCCATGTTTAGATAATGATCTTTATAATCTGTATAAGTTAGGACCAAGACTCCTTGAAAGATCAGATGAAATCAACCGCGGTGCTGTTGACATGTCAAACTATGTCGGAACCGAAAGTGAATAAATAAATTGTGTAAAATAAATAAACCGCAATTTTGATTAAATCTATGTATAATCTAAGCTGCAAAGATTAGTTGTTAAAATATAAGGCGCGTATTAAATGCATGCCCATAGGCAGGCACATGTAGGTTCGCGCCAACACATTCTGCATGTGTACATGCAAAAAAAAACCTCACATGAACATAAATCTTGCAACTCCTGCCGCCTTTCTCTGAAACCGGGGTGTCAATAGCAAAAGTGAACCAATTTTTACATCAGTCAAGGATTAAATCCGCTTAAAACTCCCGTCCTTGTATCTGTGCCGAGAGTTCGGGTTGGCATCTCACCGATCGTGTCAGATATCCCGTTTATTTCTATATTTTAAGGCAGCAAAGCTTATTCAGCTTTCACAAGAAATGAGTCCCAGCCCCTAGAGAGCGGGGAAACTCCCCACTTCATCTGAAGTAGTTGGTGAAAGGCAGGCGCCCTTACCTGTAAAAATAAATAGGTTCCAATCGCCACATGTAACTCCTGCGTGGCAAAAAGTTGCAATATAATTATGCGTAGCTTAGTAACGCAGTGTTATAATTAATTTAAGTCATTATTAAAGTGAAGAAATTTCTCGGTAATTTTTTCTAAGTGCAGTTTACCGTCTGGCTCATTTTATAGTGAACCTGCAATAGTAGTGAGTATATTATGTTATCAGGTAATGCAGTTATTATCTCACATCAAATTATGCACTAGAGAAATGAGGAATTTAATTCCAGATGCAATCTGGAGCACTTAGGATAATGCAAGAGATGCGCTACTGAAAAATGCAACGGCTGGGTAACAACACAACGTCACAATGGACTCGGTAAAATGTGAGGTCACTCGGCCGGGTTGCCATAGAAAAGACAGCAGAAAAACACATCTTAAATGAACAAAAGCCCTGCAACTTTTGGGGAAATGGGATGGCCGTACCATTTTGTAGACTGTCTATTCTGTAAAAATAGTTCACTTTTCAACGTCAATCCTATTTCAGGGAAGGTTGGTAAAATAACAGAGCTTATGTTAATTGCAGATTCGTTTTTTTATTTGTTAAGTGCACATGCGGCGGAAGTTAGCGTGAATTTACACGTGTCTGTTTGTGGGAATGCACAATTGCACACACTAGAATCTTGAATTTTAATATTTCTTTGCAACTTACTTACCAGTACACGTGTCTCTTTGTGGGAATGCAAACATTATGAACCTTGACTGTTAATATTTATTTGCACCTTAGATTATAGGTGGTTAGCCTTTTTGAGTCATCTAGGTACTTATATAATTAAATAAAAAATTAAAATTATAAACAATATGAGAATGCTTGTACACGAGTTAAATATTTTCAAAAATAAGTATAAATAACGGAAAATATAAAAGAAAGATAAAAATAAATAACGGAAAAGAGATAATAATATAAATATATAAATTCTTGAGAAAAATGATCATTTATGTGAGAAAAATATTAAAGCAGTAATAGAGCATTAAGTATAGGTACACTGTTTTAAATGAAAAATAATAAAGACTCCGATGCTCCGGCTTATGTTTTAAAGCGCTTCAGAAGGAAAATAAAAACGTTATTATTTCTAGAAATTTAATCTGCAGTAAGGATACGAACGGCTAGTAGTCTAGTGGTTAATATCCTTGATATTTGTTCAGAAGTACGTGGTTCGATTCATGATAGGACTTAAATCTATTTAAGTTCTCTAATTCATCCAGGAGCAAGCGTAGAATAAAGGCAAGTGTAGACAATAAATGATAAAAATACATTTTACCTTAGATTTCAGATTAAAATTTTAGATTCTACTTCTTCTTTATGCATATTTTTCCAAAGGAGGTTCATAAAAATTTTTCAAATCGGCTAATGGATTCTGAGATGAAGATGCCCAGTAATCTTTCAACGTTTAAAGTATTGCAGCTGTGCGTAGACCTATTAGTATCTCATTAGCTTAGAAGTCTTTTATGACTCACTTTGAAGACATGATCTCTTAAAAATCATCCTCCAATGCACCTTCTTGCATAACTTTCATGAATAAGTGTCGCTAACAACAAAATAAATAACTATATTTTCAAGAAAATTTCTTACATGTAACAATTTGAAAATAATAGCTTAATCTATCAAAGAGACGTGTACACTGCCTCAAAGTGTTTCGTGGGAAGCCTCTCTGATATGACACCTACAGTAAGGTGGATCGAAATCGTTTTTTTGGGAATTTCGATTTCGCGTTATTGACAAAAGCTGCTCTATATCAATACAAACAATAAATTATACTCCCATTAGGTCGAAATATTTGATCTTATACTGCCCCAAAGGCTCGAAAAGTTAATAAAAATCATAAAAACTGCTATATACTTAACTTTTTTTTTGTTTACTAAGAAAAAAATAATTGAAGTAGGTATAATGAAGTTCAAATTTAAGCACAAAGCATGATTTTCTATAAATGATAGAAAAAATACCCTTTTATGGCAAAAAAAAATAAAAAATGGCAATCAACAGAAGTCTAGAAAAAAGTGATTTTAAGAGAATTGGTAATCTTTCTTTAGATTGAAAAAAGGCATTATTTGTCGCGATTCCAGGTTTCTTTTAATGAATTCATCTCTTCTGATAAGACCGCAAACAGCAGCTGAAGTTTCTGTTACATTTTTTACTAATCTTTCAGTGGCTAACGTGTAGCAAGGAAAATGGAAATGGCTTGAGATTAGTTCGTCAACAAGCAGTGGATTTTTTTAACAACGTGATGTTAATTCACAGTTCATAAATTTTGTAACAAGGGGCTTGGTGACATTATTTTCGTGCCAGTTAATAAGGTTTTTTATAATTGTTTGCATCAAAATCAAGTTTTGGCCGATCGTAGTTCAAATTCTCAAAATTGTTTCCTGTAGCGTTTCAATATTCTTCACAAGGCTAGAACTCATAAAAAGGCAAAGCAAGTGAGATATTTTTTGGATGATTGAAATATCCATTTCTCTGTATAACAGGATGTAGTATCTGCTTTAAATTATTATCTGTCTGCACTAGTTTTCATCTTGAATGCACTAGTTTTCCAGGGTTTCTTTTTAATAAGCTTTGAGAACAATATCCAGACTTTTTAGTTATTCTCCGTCCAATAGGTAGATAACATTGAATAGTTAGAAACGAGACTATTGGAAGCTCTTCACAACTTTTGAAAACCTTTTCTATGGGTTCAGAGTAACTTCTTGGTCTACTTGTACAACCATCAATATATTCAAATAATTGGCGCGGCAGTTCGTTGGCATGGAGTTGACAAATACACCACTGCAGCGGTTTTACTAGATATTTTAATTTTTTTGGAATAAATTTACCAATTCCATCTGTATTAACAATAGTTCTATCACGTCCGATTACAGCAAAAAGGATGGCATTGATATCTTTACTGATTAAAATATCCATATTTTTTCTTGTTATTATCGCTGCTTTTTCAGTGCTTAAAGAAATATGACCAATGTACCGTGACCTTGCGTCCTTAAGTAAACTAATATGCTCCTCTTTCATTATATTTCTCTTATGATCCACTACATTCAAGGTTTTTTTTACGTTCATCAAAGTATAAACCCAAATCTTACTAATCAGAATCAATGGTCACACCGCTGAACTTAGTTCTCTGCTTTTCACAGGCTCTTCTAATTTTATTTTGATCGAAAACTTTGGATGAATTGTTGTCTGAAATAATACCAACGCTTTGTTGCCAAAACAAGAGCAGCTTCAGCCTTATTGGAAATGCCAAATTTATCCACAGGTTTTTTCAGTAGGCCAAGGTCAATATTTTTTAATGAATATGAATATGAAGTTTGAGGTAGCGTTCTCTGAAGTACTAGTTTTTCTATTACTGTTAAGACTGGTTGTTGAGAGACATCAGTTGACAGATCAGACAGATTTGGCAATGAACTTATAGATTTTTCTTCGTATGGTTCATATTTCTGTTTCCGGTTCAGCTTTTTTTTTATTTCCCGCAGCAGTTTTCAAATCAACACTCCTTATGATCATTTATCTTTTGGTTCTTTAATCAATCAGAATATTTTTCAGTTATCGGTACTTTAAGATGTTTTTCATAGTTTAATGAAGCCAATCTGTTGCATTAACACGCTGATATACCAAAAATACACTTAGGATTTCTCGCAAATTTGTATGCGCAAAAAATATGAGTAGCGTACAACTATAGTTACATCTCTGAGAGCACTGAATTGGTGACGCGCGTCTGCGCGGAGTAACAAATTTAGGGGGTGCCTCCACCCACCCCTCTGAAATTACAAGATACCAAACACGTAATAATAACTATTTCATTCATTTTAAAGAAACAAAATTTTATTTCGTTTGATTTTATCTAATACTTGATTCTTAAACACAGGGGTAAAAATGAGTAGTTTTATGTATTTTTGTAATTTTTCTGATGACTTGGGGCAGTATAATTAATTAATATTTTGATAAGGTTTTTTTTTATATCAGATACTCACCCCATAGAGCAACTGTTCTGCACAACGCAATTACGAAAAAATGATTTTTAATTTTTTCCATACATACAGCGATCCACCTTAACCTACAGTCTTTGCATTATGTCACAGATGAGATGCGAAATAATTCCATAGACTGTGCACGCATGTCATCTGCTTCTTCCTACTGTTGCGAAATGTCCTATGAGAAATAACATGGCAAAATAAACCAGGCAATCATCATCATCATCAAGATTAAAAAGAAAAACAGAGATAGAGTTACTTCACCAGCCATACTCACAACGCAACGTTCAAAATTAAACCTTTTTTAAAGTAATCAACTGCGTCTCTTCAAATTCCTTTGATGTAACTTCTTACTGTGTTTTCCCCGAAGGAGTCGCATGTGGCGAGTGAAACTTATTTATTTTTTCAGATTAGGAGGCCTGCCTTTCAGGTTAGGAGGCCCGGAGGGGGCTGGTGCTTATTTTTTTTTTGTGAAGGCGGAGTAAGACTTGCAATTTATTTTGGGTTTGAAGTAAACACCGAAAAGGAGAATTAGTTGTGACACCCTCGGTGGGATTCGAACTCAAGCTCTCGGCATGAAATGCAAGCACTCTAACAACTAAGCTTTCAAACGTAAATTTCAAAAAATATTTTCAAAAGTGGTTTCAAAGGAACCCATGCTTGCTTAACAGCCTGCCCTAAAATGCGCTGATTTTAAGGCTTCCCATTTCCTTCTATGGGTCACCGAATTGAGCATGTTTTTTGCCAAATTGCAATTGACTGTATTGTTGAAGTAAGTGCTAAAAATCAACGTTCAAAAATTCCCATAGTGAGAATCTAGTCATTACGGTATTAATAAATCATAATATATTTAAATATTACATGGTTTCGAGAAGTGCTTCCCAACCTTTTGTCGCCCATCGCCATAAACAGATAAGCCCATCGCCCCTTTATGATTAAATGAAAACTGTCCACAAGGTTGAGAAGAGAAGGAAAGGGGGGAAAGAAGGAAGAGAGGAGGTGGGGAGAAGGGGTGAGTAGAATCACATTTCCAATAAAAAAATTAACGTCGATGGGGTAGAGCGAGTGAGTAGGCACACAATTGCCAAAGTAAAATCTTGGCTCAAAAAAGCCGTCGACGAGTGGGGGAGATTCACAGTTTTCAGAGAACTATCGCCACCCTAATCTAATCTAATCTAATCTAAGTTGCAAAGATATGTTACATTGGAGATTCACATTACATGCATTCTCACAACCAGACACGTACAAGTTCGCGCTTGCACATGCCTCATGTGAACCTACAACATAAAAACCAAATCTCAAATGGACATACACCCTGCAACTCTTGCCGTCCTCAAGGAACATACACGACAAATTACATTTTTTACCCTAAGGGCCCAAATCGCCCCCTGGTTGAGAACCACTGGAGCTACGAGGTTGTTATCACGATTTTGCAATAAACACTCAAGTAGAATGATTTTATTATCTGTTTGCATGTTAAAGCAGTACTCGCTAGATAAATATGGGTATGGCTATAGATAAAAACATTACTAGCTGGTTTTACGAATATAGTATTACATGATAGCAATAAAAATACACGTGCTACGATTTTTGTAGAATATAATCTAGTAAACAATACCTTTTATCATTTATTTTTTTTAATTTGAGATGGGTAAAAAAACGAACGATAATTTAGGTGTTGGTAAAAAAGGAAAAACTTTCATACCGCTAACTTCTCATACAAAATAAAAATAAACATTAACAATTTTTGCAAATCTATGTTTTTGAATTTCATTGACTGTTGTGTCATAAAACTCAAAGAACCAAAAAAGTATTGAATTTAAATAGAAGTAGTTTTGTTCTATTTGACATGGCAAAGAACTACGAGAACTGATTTTAGCGCTTCGAATTGTATTTTGGAAATAAAAAAAATAAAAGCACTAAGCACCATGCAAGGTAAACGACAGTTTGTACTTAAATGTATGGCAAAAATGAGGGAGTCATGTGAGCTGCATAAATAAGTTACTCTGTTTGTATTTATACAATAAATAATAAATAACTCTTATCTTCAATATTTTTTTTTTTTAGTGTTGATCTGTTAACACAGTGAAAGTCCATTTTTATAAATATTTAAAAATATAAATGGTAAAACATTGTTTTAATTCACTTTATTTTATTTGTTTATGCTCGAATATTTTCGCCTAATGAGGCATCTTCAAGAGCAGAATGGTTACAAATATATTTTTATAAAATAATTTTCAAAACAATTTTCAAAACAACTTTTTTTCCCAAAACAAAAGCAAAATTCATAGACAAAAATTTTTTTTAAACACAAATGTAATCTTATCTTATCTCTCTTATCTTCTTTTACGAGTTTGTAATACTAACCTGTTTTCTTTAGTTTGACTATTATGGTATAAGTAAGTGCAATTTAAAAAAAAACCTATAATTGCCCTCCTTATGGGAATAAGGCGACAATAAGTATTTGCAAGAGCTTCTGTATGTGTAGCTTAGTAAATTTGTGGATTAAGCTTTGTAGATAAAATTACTTAATACTTCCTCACCTGTAATATTCCGTAGAAGATTTTGATGCTAAGGGAGGTTTCAGGGGGTGAATGCACCTCGTGTTCGGGCCCCAGTCTCGCCGACCAATCACAGCGCGAGTTGACCGTTCGGGAAAGTTCGGGTTTCGAGCCACGCGACGATGCGTCACTTCGGGTACAAGCGAAAGCTTTTCACCCTAACGCATTGCAAACGGGTGCATTATCAGGACAAATATATAATAATTTATCTAAGTTTACAAATGCACATGTAATTGAAAAGTGGAAGGTACGATAAACGACTAGAATTATTTGGACACACAAAAATAGGATTAAATTAAAACAATCTAAATATTTAACTTTGTTTTATTCTATTATTTTTTATATTTTAATTTGTTAAAAAAACAAACAAAATATCGAGTTGACCGGTTTCGTCCTCTTGACCATCTTCAGAGTAACTACATCAACTCGATATTTTGTTGGATTTAAAAAAAAAAAAATATAGTAGAATAAAACAAAGCTTATTTTCATTTTTTAAATTTAAAATGGAGTTCTACAAAGTTTCCGCTGAAACATTTCATAAAAAAATAGGATTGCTTTGTAAAGTAGAAAAATCGTTTTTCGATCAGTAACCGATTTAATTAATGGAATTAATGTGTGGGTATTTAAAACGGGACCTTTATTATCCAATTAAAGTTAAATAGACAAGGTATATTTTTTTTGTTGAACTACGGAAAGAAAACTTTTTAATCTTGGATGCTTTGTAAACCATGAACCGATCATCACACGATGATGATTTATAAATTGCTTTGTATCATGTATTGTGTAGACTTCTAAATTTTTAATTTTCATTTACATTGTTTCTTGAGTCATAGGTTGGTATGAGATTAAGACTGGTGCTGTAAAAACTTGGTTCACTTTGACGAATTGCAAAGTGAATGTTCATGCGAGGTTCAATTTATTTTGTATGTTCACATGCAGCATGTGTAATAGCGTACTTACATGTGCCTGCTTGTGGGCGTGAATTCAATATCAACCAAATGTCAATACATCTATGGATCTTAAATTATAGATGCTTATTGCACATTTGAAGCGTCGGTCGATAATGTGTTAGAAAAGTGGAGGCGCTTCGGCTAAGTCCGTTTTTCAGTATGGCAACCGACGTGTTTCCGCGCAGATGTGGAATCTGTCATAATAAGGGAAACCCTTCCAAAAATAATGTGAGGAATACGACCCTCATAAGAAACTGTCATCAATTAAAAAGGAAAACACATATCTCTAGAATAATCATACGTCCGGTATTTCAAAGTTTTGTGAACAAATTAGAGTGTCAATCTTGATGTTTGTGTGATATAAACAAAATCGATTTTCACTTTTTGAGGTTATGTGTTGATTATATTTGTTTTGGTACCATTATAACCTTAAAATGACATAACATCAGATTGCATTTGTTTTTCTTTGGATTATGTGCATAAAATAGTTGTCCGAACTCATTTGTTTACATTTTAAATTCATCTTTTTGTGGTGTGGAATACAATTTTGTGTTGTGAATGTTATAATGTTGTTACCTTTGGCATTCGATTGAACAAGAAACTATAGTCAAGGTAAGATACATAAATAAATCTTTTGATTTTACAATAAATAAACAATGCATTGAAGATTTATGCAAAGGAATTCTAGATTATGTTGTATTATTTATTTAACATGGCTTACGTTTTATAATCGTGAATTAAATTTACAAAGATATATTAAAATTCAAGGCTCATATTCAATGCATGCCCACAAGCAGGCACATGTAAGTTCACAGTAATACATGCTGCTTGTGTACATACAAAATTTAACAAACCTCACATTCATATTAACCTTGCAACTTCTGTCGCCTTTGCCTAAAACCAGAGTGGCATTCTTCTGCTTCTTATTTTAGTGCCACTTCTATCGAAGATCGGCGATGATTATGGCCATTTGGACCTTGGATTTTGCGGCTCGGGGTTCGATTGGCAACAGTTAACCAAGTTTTTACAGCATGGGGGGTCAGCCTCATACCAACTTATTAGTCAAAGAACTTTTGACTTATTACATTTTACTTTTGGTCTTGCGTCCCATCACATACGTTTCCATGTCCTGTAACCAAACTACAATAATTAAACTCCAGGAAAAAGTATGTCAACTTAAACAGCTCCTCTTGTTAGCGTTTAAGTTCATATATAATATATATTTTATGAAACGCAATGGTTGAGTTTAAGCGAAATATTTTATACTTGGGTTCTGCACACCTGACAGATGTCCGGCTGTCGGATAAACAGGACAAGGAAGGACCAAGATAGGAAGGGAAGGAGTAAGGCTGTACACTTAATCCAGATTATGACGTAACAAGGAGATTCTGTCCATAGATTGGCGACGTTGAAACACTGTAGGATCTTATTATTTATTTATTTTGTTCTATGTTTTCTGAAAACAATACTTTTCTTGCAAAGCTTTTTTAAGTATATTTTTGTATTTAATCTAATCTACAAACAGGCGTAAGTCATGCTTACAAATGCGCCATGTGTACATACAAAATAACAATAAAACAAGGACCTTGTGTGAATATAAACGCTTACACTCTGGCCGCTTTCCCTGCAACCGGGGTGGCATTGGCAAAAATGATTCAAGTTTTTACAGAATAGGGTCAGAAACATACCAACCTATTAGTTAAGGAACTTACAGGATACTCATATATTTATAAACATGTATTTGAAGTTACCCGCCTAAATACTTGATCATATAGGAAAAAAAGTTATATTTATTTTTATAAATAATTTATCTTTGCAACTTAGATAATAGATTATATAGATCTATTAATTATTTACAGCTCAATAAATAACATAACTTGATATTTATTTTTTAAGTATAAATTACTTTATCATTTAAATATATAAATCCTATATTTTTAGTTCAATATATCAGGTTGTGCCACAATTTGTTGTCGAGAGCAAACAATGCGGCAATTGTTCTTCTTCATCTCGGAAGAGAATAGCTGGATGGCCACAATACAAACATAACTACAATACTCAACCAGAAGTTTATAGATTTTACGTTAAAACACTCTCAAAACGTTTCGCCAAAATCTATGAAAACTGAAACAGCTCTCCTGGTGATTGCTTTAGTTTCTATCTAGTTTTGGTGAAACTCTGTGGTAGTGAACATACTGGAGGTATGGAAGACTGGAGATCCATAATGTTGGAGAGATAAGGCAGACTGGAGAATTATAATGCTGAAGATGGAGCATCAGAATACTGGAAAGGAGATTAAGCAATTACTTATCAGCTTATCCGCAAACAAGCAGACATGTTGTTAAGTGAATTTCATTTGACTTCAGAGACTGAAACAATGGTAATTGGAATACTGGGTGTTTGGAAATTTTTAACATAAATAAACTTTAATACAAGCTGCAAAGATATGTGAACATTTCAAATTTATATTTAAGTACCCTCATAAGCAGGTACGCAAAAGTTCGCGCTGACACATGCGGCATATATGCATAGAAGATATATAAAAACAAATCTCATGTGAACATAAACTCTGCAACTCACCAACCTTCCCTGACTCAGGAGTGGCATTGGCAAGTTGAATATTTTTTTGCTGTAAGCGCCAATTCTCAAGCAAGACCCATATGCTGTAAGGCTGGATAGACCTTTGGTGAACGGTCTTTGGTAAAGATATATGAATTTTTCGAGAAGCATATTTGAAAATATAAATGGTATATTGTTTGTGCACCGCCGTGATTCGAATCCGAGACCTTCCGTTTACGAGTCCGAAGCGCTAACCACTAGACTACGGACCGGTCATACAAACCTATAAGGCAAAGAACTTGTACTGTGCACTATTGTTTATTTTACTTTGCGATTTAATGATAGTGAATACGCTGACGTATATGTATATAATTTGTGCTCTTTGTAAAAAGTACTGCTTCAAAACGAGTTTTTGACGGATGGGAAAGATGCAAATAAACGAGCAAAGCCCCGCGAATAATCAGCAGGTTTGACAGCTCGCAGTTGACAGCATAATCATGTGCGTGAAACTCACCAGCGCGCCGTGGCTATAAAAGCTCAATTTTATAAATTACTGAACCAGTCTTCATCCGGCATGCGAGCTGGATGGAATGATCTTTTGGAGGAAGCGAACATGTTTTATAATTATTGAAATTTAATAGAATTACTCACGTTTCAGTTAAGAAATTAATTTAAATTATGAGGAAATGGCAGATGCATGCAAGGACGTTGTGTCGGTGCTTTGGCCTGATGCGATTTAGAGTATTTTTTACTAAGGCCCGGTATTTTGAAGTATCGTAAAGTTAACTAAAATGGAATTTTAGTTAAATCATCATAATATTTCACTCACCGAATTTCGGCAGTAAATATTTAGTAACTTTAACTTACGATTTTCAAGATGGCGGCGCTTCACTGACAGCAGCTGTTCTTTTTTAATGTAAGGATACATCAAAATTGTCGCAAACTGAACATTTTTTGTGTCGTTTTCTAGCTTAATGAAGGTTAGGCATATGATTTTTATGAATAGTTGTTTGTTTTAAAGCTTTTGAATGGCATTTTAATTATTTCCAAGATTTGTGGGCGTGGCCTCATACTTCGGTAATGTTCGGTTTTAGTTAACTCAAGATTGAGTATTTTGAATGAAAGTTCAAGTAATAGTTAACTAAAATATTACTACAGTTCAATATACCGGGCCTAAGGCATCACTTTTTGATAATATTCTCGTAAGCCATTTTGATAATAGCGTTTTACTTGTACTTACCTGTATGTAGTATATTATTGTGAACACTTTTATTTGAAACGTTTGTACATATTAATTTGAATAAAATTAATAAGCTACTGGAAATAAAACAGTAGATATATCATTACAATTTTTGATTCTTTAAAATTTAGTAGAAATCAATTTTTATTTAGTTATTTTTTCGATTTTACAAACCCATACGGTGTTATTCTCACACAGAAAACTCTGTGAGCTTGGTCATCGCTGAAGAAAGCACCAATTCTCAAGCAAGACCCAGTAAGGCTAGATGAACCTATTTATGGTGACCGTTCTATGGTAAAATCAGATTTATTTTTCAATACAAGCAAAGAGAAAATTTGAAAAATTAAAAAATTTTTCGTGCTTCGCCGAGATTCGAAACCACTACCATCTAATTACGAGTACCAAGTGTTAACCACTAGACTACCGATCACGATGATTCGTAAATCAGCCGTGGGTCAAATGTTTTGTGAATAGCATTATGTTTACAGAATAGTAGCTCATTTTTATGACATCAATTAGCGAAGGTTTGTAAAATATTAAAGGATTAATATTATGAACAATTTTAAATGTATATTTTTTATTAAAAATACAATGGCTTTAGTGTTGTTGAAAGGCATTTTTTCCTGGAAGTCACTTTGTTAAAAAAACAAAATATTTGGTCAGGCTTAAAACCCGTTTGGTATTTTTAAGTAAATGTTATGTGTTTGACATCATAATAATACTATCTATCGGTGTCCAAATATTAGTGAATAATATTTGATAACTATGACCTCACAAGGACGTCTAGTGAGGTGACAAAGTAAACATTAACATGGATATTTTGCTTTTGGCATTCTTTAAAAGGAATAAGGAAAAATAATATAAACGAAAAACATTAAGATTCACGTCGAGTAACTGTGAGCTTGCTGTTTAAGCAAATTTGGATTATTTGTTCCGGTATTCCCCGGTATTGCATATATATATTTTTTGGAAACATTGCTAGAATCACTTGCCATCTTGATTTGAATAACCTTTACAATTTATTATTAAGCAAGATACGCAACCAAGCTGCTCACATAGTGTCACTTCTTTCCGCTTTTTTCCCGGCGCGGTCACATGTTAAGAGTGGATCCTTCGTATATTCACATGTAAAAGGCCAACCTAATGCCCACCATTTAAATTGCATTGGAAGTTTCCGTACTTGCGTGAAGAGTGAGGGATGCAGGTTCTCATTGCTTGTGAAGGCTGAGTACGCCTTGCTGGATTTTGTGTTTAAAATACACACCGAAACGGGAAACAGTTTCTGATAACCTTGGTGTAGATCAAATTCTAGCCCTCTATCAACTGAATTGTCGACCTGACAGCTATTACATATTTGAATTTGCCTTCAATCTTTGTTTTTTTATTGTAGTATCATCAACTTTCCGCATCAGTTCTTTTAAAACCATAATTTATTACCTCAATCGCAAGCATTCTCCATAGCCTGTTTCTCTTGTAAAAGGATATTGTATCCCACAATTTTTATTAGTTTTATTAGTACATTGATCTGGCATTTGTACACACGAGTGGCGAAGGGTGCCATACAAGCCGGTTTCCCGTTTAAAATGAGGCAGAAATGATAATAAAGTATACTGCATGGTTTCAATGGAGGAAAAATACGTATTGTTTCTTTGGTTTTAAATGTATATTTTTACTTTGTGCCTATATTTTTTAACTACTTTGTTACATAATTTTAAAAGGGAAGCCGATGGAAACCGGCTTGTATGGCACCCTTCGCCACTGGTACACACACCATTTATTTTCGATTCCCCGGTATGTCGAGGCTTTGACTTTACACACCACTACCCAAAGCAACATCTGTCCTACAACTGTTTCTACCGTACAGAATTGACAAACGATCTCCTAATAACCGCTCGGCATGCACGCCACGCAACACTTCCAGTAGCCCGAGTATGAAATTACGTAGATCTCGCCTCGACTGCGTAAATCGACAATTTATACCGGTCCATAGTCTAGTGACAACGCTTCGGACTCGTAAATGGAAGGTCTTGGCTTTGAATCCCGACGGAGCACAAAAAATATACTATGTATATTTTCAAAAACGCTCTTTGCTGGGTTGAAAAATACATATACCTTTACTAAAGACCGGTCCCCAAAGGTCCACCTTCACAGCAACTGTGTCTTGCTTGATTATTGGCGCTCTCTATAGCAACGACCAAGCTCGCAGAGGTCTCTTGAGACACACAAAAAAAACAGCGGGCAGTAAATAAATCAATCTTATATTATTATTATTATACTATGGCACTGCTAAACGTAGCTTTAGTTATCATGCAATTTTTTGATTTACGCAATCGAGGAGAGTCTACGAAATGTTTTATACTAGGGGCACAGGTTACAGGTTCCGCTAACCGCCGATCAACTGGCACAACTGTTTACAACTGTATACAACATTACTCTTAATTCTTAGATTAGTATTTGCACACATTTCATAGTGATGACCACTACAGACTTCACTCATATGCATACTAAAATCTACCATGCAGCTGTCACGTTTGAATGTGCACATTTTTCATAGGATTAAGGCTTACTCAGAAATTATAAGCTACTTCCTCGCGAGCAAAAAGTCATCACTTCAAATGAAATATTTAACGTAAGGTCGGCGCCCTTACCTGTATAAATAAATAGGTTCCACTCTTTTCACGCCATCCCTTCGAGGACAACACAGTAAGAAGTTAATCGGTCCGTAGTCTAGTGATTAGCGTTTTAGACTCGTAAATGAAAGGCCGTGCGCTCAATTCCCGGTAGAGTACAACAAATTTATCATTATGTTTTTAAATATGCTCTTTGTTGGGTTGAAAAATTCATATGCCTTTACCAAACCAAAACCAAAGGTCCAAAAGCCCTTCCAGCTTTACGGTAACTGGGTGTTACTTGAGAATAAGCACTTTCTATAGCGACGACCAAGCTTGCAGAGGGCTCTTGATGTGTGATTCACACAAAAACAGCGCTCACCAAAAGAGTCATCCTAAATATATGCATGTATGTTTGTGTTGTACTACATATGTAGCTTAGTTGCATTTGAATGACACAGGTATTGTGGATAAATGCATAAATGACACTCACAGATAACCGTGTGTAGTGGGTTATAGATTATTTGCACATATTTAGAGTAATGGCCGGTATTGGAATCGTATGGAGATAACTGTTAGATGGACTGTACGCATTGACTGGCTAAAGTATTAGATTTATCATATACAACGGTGAAAATACATACCAGTATAGTGCTGTAACGATTTACTTAGGGTTCACTTTAATAAAACTTCGCTTGAATTTAATTTACACAATTTATTTTAGAATTTGTTACGTATGGTTCACACTTTGAATTTTGTACTGGTGGCTTCACGGCTTGGGTATTAATCGAGTACTCACTCCTCCTTCAAAGTACCGCAGTCCGTATTTATAGATGGCTTAATCTTATTCTCACATGTATCAGATCATACGAGAAGCTTCTCGAGTGGACGCTTAGAGCAAATACGGGAAGTACAACTATCAAATACTTACGTCTATTCATACATATATACAAGCAAGTAAAAACATATACACACGCAATCATAAGAAAGTAAAAAAACACACAGACACAAAATCATCGGTAAGCATGCACAGACATGAACTTATACATTCGTAACAGTGTTATTCTCACTGGAAATTTTGGTTGTCGACTTATTATGGTCTACATTTGGCAAAGCTTGTGATCGATGGAACATAAAAACGCCTATGAAAAATAATGTGAATTATGAATGAAATACAAAAAGTCTTAACAATTTTTGAAGGCATTTTTAATTTATAATTTACGTTGCAAGGATATATGAACATTTAAAATACACACTTACAAAAAGACACGCGTAAGTTCGCGCTTACAATATTCTGCATGTTTACTTACCAATCGAAATTCAAACCTCAAATGAACGTACACCCGGCAACTTTTGCCGACCTTTCCTGAAACAGCGGTGACATTGGCAAAGTGAACCATTTTCTATAGAATGAATGATCAGCCTCATACCAGCCTATAAATAAAAGAACCATAATGATTTGTTTGGGAAAAAAATTGAGTGATTGAAGCTGAACATACACTGTACAAATTGATTCATATTGCCAATATCACCCCTATTTAGAAAACAAACTTAAATTATATATTATCTGGTCGATTCATAATAATTATTATTTGTAGCGTCTTATGCATGCACATGAAAGCAACGGTCCCAGTGTGACGTATGCAAGCCCAAAACGCCGTATAGGAAGGTAACCTACGTGCGAAATGACCGGTTCTTGGTTCGTTGACCGGCTGACTACACACATAAAATAATATCTAGGCCCGTATCGAGTCTCTCGGGGCCCTGGTGCGGGTAAAACCTTGGTGTGTCTCAAAAGTTTTTTTCTTTCCAATGAAAAATATGAATTTTAAATTATACACAAATGAATAGTCTTAGGGCTTCCCACTGTCAAATCCAGAGAAATGAAAAAAAACGCTTAAAGAAATGTATAATCACAGAAATATAATAAAAATATTCATAGCATTTTCTCACTTGTATGTGTTTCGCACATGTGCCTCAATTGTAAGCAATGATAAGTAAGAGGAAATAATTAATACTATTAGAAATTGTTTCAGGTTTAAAAATTACATCTGATGTGAAATATCCAGTTCGCTTAAAACCTGAACATACATGTGACAAGCTGTCAGGAGAAATAAGTTTTCAAAGAAGTTTGTCCGACGCCATTCTAGACACTTTAACAACCATCTCTGACAAAAATGACTTTATCATTCTCAAATAATCAAATTGAATCCGGCTATATTCAAAACCAACATCAATCGCCACTTCCTTGCAGCGCCTCACGACAGAAGCAACAAATTAAGCAACACCTTTGTAGCACTCTTCCACGGTGACAAAGACCCCGGAGTCTTGTAAGAATTGGACAGCTTTCCGCACAGGATTGCTTAAAAAAAGTGTTTCTGGGACATTTTTAACCAAGGTGGCTTTTTAAAAATATTTGTTTAATTAACATTTATTGAGACCTTCGCAACTAAGGCCCTTTCAAATATGTTTTAATAAATGTTTGATTTTAAGTCTTTGGGGCCCCCCGTGCAGACGCAATGCCTGAACCTCCCTTGATGCGGGCCTGCTAATATCAGTCACCACCTGATAGAGTCTTGTAGCGATGAACGAAGAATTTGTTTACTGTTTACTTCATCTATTTGCACGTATAAAGGTCATTATGTGCAGAGCATTTTTAGATGGAGATTGACTGAATTAAACTAGGAGTAAACACCTTATTGACAATGGGCATAAAGACTATACTTGTGTTTTAGTCAAATTGGTATTTGAATCCTTAGAATTGGCACAACGATTTGTTTTTGGAATTGATCTAGATAGTTTCAGCATTTTTTAGCGAGTATGGTTGGTTGATAAACGTGATTTCTAACATTTGAATGATCGATAAAAATAGACGTATTTAACAGAAAAAAGAGGGAATACAAAGATGAGGAGGTAAGACATTTAAGTATTATCTAAGGTCGTAATGTTTATACCAGCTTTTGATCCGGTCCGGTTTCAATTTAGTTTATAGCTCCATTGGTAGAGTGCTTGCATTTCATGTCTCGGATTCGAATCCCACCGAGGGTGTCTGAAAGGATTTCCCGTTTCGTTGTTTATTTCAAACCCAAAATAAAATACCAGCTAGGTTTACTCAGCATTCACAAGAAATGAGTTCCTTTTTTTTATTTTAGTGCTTATTTGTCTTATCTCCAACAGACGATAGTTCAATGTTTGTGTGTGTACTTGACCAATGTGTCTTATGATTTATGAATGCTGGAAATTGATTTTGAAAATATTATAAACAACTCTTAAACTATTTTTTGTACGGTTTTTTCTAGAAGGTGGGCTTTTCAACAAAAAAAGTAGATAATTTTGTAGTTGTCCCCACAAAATCACCCAAGCGCAAGCCTATGTTTTGAATTTTTCGAGCATTTTTATTTATTAAAATAAACATTCAACCAATCAAACAAAACATGCATGCATGTCGGTATGTAGCTAGTTATGTGTTGAACACGGTCCAGTTTGTTTATTTTAAAATGATTGTTCAGTGAATTATGAATATGCCGCCATTGTCAACACATTTCAATACATTTCCAACAGCATTGCCATTTGGGGCAAACAAATTGCCGACATGCTCTCCTAGGTACAGAGCCAATGTATGAGTACGGGATATAATATTTAATGTGTTTTGTATTATAAAAATGTATTTCAAAATTAGTGTGAATATAGTTTATTTGGTGAGCGCTGTTTTTGTGTGTATCACAACTCAAGAGCCTTGCGCGAGGTTGGTCGTAGCTGTAGAAAACGCCAATTCTCAAGCATAAGTTGCTGTAAGACCCAGTTGCTGAAAGGCTGGATGGACCTTTAGTGACCGGTCTTTGGTAAAGGTATATGAATTTTTTACCCAGCGAAGAGCACATTTGAAAATTTAAATGGTATATTTTTTTGTGCTCTGCCGGGATTCAAACCCACAACCTTCCATTTACGAGTCAGAAGTGTTAACCACTAGACTACGGACTGGTTTTTAATCTAAGCTGCAAAGATATGTTAACATTTAAGGCTCATATAAAAAGCATGCCCACAAACAGGCACATGTACGTTCGCGCCTACACATTCTGCATGCGTGCATAAAAATAAACAAAACCTCAAATGAACATAAACCTTACAGCTCCTGCCGCCTTTCCCTGAAACCAGGGTGGCATTGGCAAAAGTGAACCGATTTTTACAGCACGGGGGGTCAGCCTCATCCCAACCGATATATAAAATCGATCTATAAAAATTGAATGATTTCTTATTTTGTTAAACTTGTCCAATACTTACCACAGTATCACATCGGAGTCCTAGAAAATTAGTTCATAACATGTTTTATTTAGTTCGATTAACATTTCAATCGAGTCAGGGAGCACCATGGCAGAAATGTCTTTCACATGAAAACGTCAACTGTGGGAGGAAGGTAGAAACGCACTCAATCTTTAAGATGACCGTCAAATTAAAATTGTCTACAGACTAAGAAGAGGAGAAAGAATACACAAATAATGGGACGAATGGGAGACTCTGATTTTGACAAGTGGCGGAAAGGGATCGTCCAGTGGCGGCCCAGGATGTCCAAGCGGGGAGTGGGGAGATCCCAACTGAGGTAGCTGGACGACATCAAGGAAACTGCAGGCTAAAGAGGGCTGAACATAGCAGCCGATAGACATAAATGGAGAGGATTGGAGGAGGCCTACGTCCAGAAGTTAACTTAGAAAAGCTTGGGAACAAAAAAAAGATTAATATTTTAAGACTTGTCTTTGTCTATGTCTTTGAGATGAATGTGAGAGTTTGTGCGTGACTGGAGTCATGCTTGGGTGCGCTGGTGTGTGTGTAAGAATTCAGACATGCTGTAAAGAGCTTTCGACCCTTCTTTAGCGTTTTTACATAAGGCAGGTTATGGGTCAGAGAACAAGCGTCTGAATATTATCATTTTTATCTTCTAAAAAATAAAAATCACAAGGTATGGAAAGGTTTAGAACCTGACTGACTGACAGGATTTTTTTTTACTTGTGTCCAATTTGATTAAAACCAATGTTTTGATGTCGCATGTCATGAAAAATAATTATGCATTACAAAATAACAACATTAAAGTCAAAAAGAGCACAGGAAGTGCGGATTATATCCATAGATGGACAACCGGAAAAATCACACATACATAATAATAATTTTGTGTGACAAAATAGTAGCTACGAGGTTTTGTATTTTCTAGAGTTGGGGCAAATTTATGCCATTGTGAAATCGTAGTACTGTTTCACGAAAAAAAAAACATTTTTTAAATAAACGCCATTTTAGTTAAAAACATATACCCTTGTTTATGGGTGGAATATGACATAGTGTTGTCAAGAAATTCTAAAGAATAAATTATTTGTAGTTTCTACATTTCCTTGAGAAATCTACGCATATAAATAATTTGTTGTGTTTTAAAATAAATGTAGCAACGTTCAGTTAATTAAATAAAGAAAACTCGTCTCTAAAACGCAACAAAAAAATAAATAATACAAAACTATAAGAAAACATGGTTCTTTGTACATATTTGTTTTGCGGTATCATTTTTTAAGTTGAGCTTTCATTTTTTTAAACCTTATAATTTAATTTAATTATCAATGAACACGCCTGATTTTTTTTTTTTTTTTTGTATTTATCTTATTTATTATACTTATAACATAAAAAGTTGAGATTGAAAAAATAACGTCAATTTTAGAGAAAGTAGCCGTCTTTAAGATAGGCCAAAATTCTTAAAAATCCAAAACAGTTATGTTTCACATTTAAAAATATTTTAAGTGAATTTTTACCGTGTTTGCAATGAATTACAATATATTTTTGATTAATGATATGTAAACAATCATAGTTTGAATTTATTTTGAAAATATTAATTGTTAACAAGTTTTTTTTATCACAATCACCAATGGCATTATCAAAAATGTCCGTGACACAAAAATAATTCACAACAAAACATGCCTCGATAAGTGTTTCCGCAAATTTGCACCACATCCGTTTTTTTCATACAAAATTACCATCCAATAAACACTGAATGGGATAGCGGTGGGTGTTCATTTGTCATTAATGCAATATGATAGTGATAAAAAAATGATGATGTAAATATTAATATTGGTACACTATAACATATTGTTACCGACTTGATGTATGGAAATGAAGCATGTACTACGAGTGATAGTGATATGAGTAATGTGTGTACGATGGAAATGTTAGAGGAGTATGACGAGAAAAACTGTACGCCCGGGGTGGAAGTCTCGACGGCCGTCGGTAGATCTTACCGTATCTATTTGAATTAAACATGGCGGTGCTTGAACGGCTGATCATCATTCCATATAAAATTGATCAGCTGTTGATATTTTCAACGCCGTCAGACCGGCCATCGGACCGATCGGATATGCGGACTTTGTGGCCAACAAATCTAACTTTGAGGCTTTTTCAAAGGTTTGTGCCAGCTATGGCGAGAACTCGTCGGTCTAATTAGACCGACATTCTTTCTTCTTTTCTTTATTCTTTCCCACCTCTATGGTAGCTGGCCAGTTAGTCAGGAGAGCACCTCCCGAACAGTCTCAGTAGTAACATCTCGAATTTAGGCCTTAAATCATATGTTAAGACGCTCAGAATCACTTTGCATTTTTTTTGTAAATTTAAAATCCTCGAGCTCTAAACCCTCACAGCTATAATCTTTCAGTGATTTCTGATCCTCCTTTGCTTTGTGTACACACTTGGAAAAGTGTAGCCACTCGCTTCTCACATAATTTTTGCATGCGAGTCCTGTGACACATCCCCGGATGGGATGGATATACAGGGCGTGGGTCAGTGGAGGGGAGACTGACCCCTGAGAGAAGGTGTGTTGATATGCCGCCATGTTTTATTTCGTCCTATCTTCAAATGGGTTCGGTAAGATCTATCGACGGTCGTCGGGACTTTAACTCCATGACCGAAAGCCTACATCTTACTAATCGACTATAAGAGATATTGGGACGGCCCAGATCGGTTCCACGACAAGTTGTCCAAAATGTCCAAAGAACAATGCCCATCGATAAAATGTCCACGCGACAAAATTTCCACCCGAAAAAATGTCCACGCGACATAATGCCCACTGACAAAATGTCCACCCGACAAAATTTCCACGTGACATGATGTCCACTGATAAAATGTCCACCCGACAATATTTCCACGTGACATGATGCCCACTGACAAAATGTCCACCCGACAAAATTTCCACGTGACATAATGCCCACTGACAAAATGTCCACCCGACAAAATTTCCACGTGACATAATGTCCACTGACAAAATGTCCACCGACTAAATATCTATGTAATATGATTTTGGTGGGCATTTTGTCGGGTGGACATTGTGTCGGTGGACATTCTGTCAATGGACATTTTGTCGTGATACGCTAAGATTAAGGTGGCTGTACGGAGTGTCGCGGTATGAGTATGAAACCAAGAGGCCAAACCCCATCCTAATGATGGTGGAAACAAATGCCTTAGGTTATTTTTTCTTGTATCACCACAATATTATGGTGATAGCAATATAAATAGTTTGGTGATAATATGAATATCATGATGATAACAACATTATTATTGCGATGAACGTAAACGCCCACTTTTCAAGGATTTTTTTGCATCTAATCTAATCTAATCTAAGCTGCAAAGATATATATCACTTAAGATTTATACTAAATGCATTCCCACAAGCAGATATGTATAATTTCGCGCTAACACATGCCGCATGTGGACCTACAATATAAAAACCCAATCTCAAATGAACATAAGCCTTGCAACTCTTGCCGTCCTTCCCTGAAACAGGGGTGACATTGGCAAAGTGAACCAATTTTTATATTATGGGTGGTCAGCCGCATAACAACCTATAAGTCAAGGAACATACATGACAAATTACATTTTTTAAAATCAAAGAATAAAAATAACAATATATACATGGACATAAAAAACTAAATCATAAAACCAAATTCACTTTAACAAACCCTAGCCGCCAACATCACAGATCAACCGCCATTTCTTTCTATCCTTGCATACTTCTTTCATTTCCTCCAGAGTCATAACCTTCTTCATACAAGCTCTTCTTTTATTATGACTCTGGATATTCCATTCATTCGCAATTTCGGATATTTGGTCCATCCATACCTTTCTCGGTCTTCCTCTACCACGACATCCATCTATTCTACCAACATATACTTTCTTCGTCAGTCTTTCCTCATTCATTCTCTCCATATGCCCAAACCATCTTAACAAACTTCTTTTAATCTTCACTTTCACACTTTCTTTTGCACCACATTCTTTTCTTACAAAATCATTCCTCACCCTGTCACTCCGTTTTTTCCCAATCATACTTCTTAGAAAGTCCATTTCAACAGTATGGACTTTACTAATTTCACTTTCATTCACCGTCCAGGCCTCGCTTCCATACATCAAGGTGGGTAAAAGTATGCCACTGCGTACCGCCAATCGAGCATTTTTAGAAATGTTTTGATTTTTGGCGATACAAGCTGTGGCACCCAGTACACACCTGCCCTTCATTACTCTTCTTTCAAGTTCACCTGTCATTCTTCCATCTTTCTCAAACTTACTTCCCAAGTATACAAACTCATTTACCACATCAACATTCATTCCGTTTATTCTAAATTCGTAGTTCGTATTTTCTTCATTTCTTTCAAAAATCAAAACTTTCGTCTTACTTGCATTCAATTTCAAATAATTACCTAGCAGAGCTTCGTTCAATCTAGAGAGCATCGTTTGCAATTCTACTGCTGAGTCCGATACAAGAACAGCATCATCCGCATACAGTAGAACACTCACTTTGCTCTCTCCTATCATTAATCCACAATCATCAAGTCTAGCATCTCGAACACACTTGTCCATGACTATGTTAAATAGCCATGGGCTCATCACACATCCTTGCCTTACACCCTTAAAAACTTCAAACCATTCACTATACTCATCATCAATACGAACACATGCTGTACTATTTTCATAGTTTGCATGCACCGCACCTAGGAGAGCCCCATTCACTCCGTATGCTTTCAAAACATCCCATAACATACCTCTGTCTACTGAGTCAAAAGCCTTTTCCAGATCTACAAAGGCCGTGAACAGCTTCCGCCTCACCGACAATTGTTTTTCAACAAGTTGTCGTAGAGTAAAAATCTGATCAACACAGCCTCTACCGGCCATAAAGCCGGACTGTATATCGGAAATCCTTTCACTAGTAGTCAGAATCACATTTTTTATAATCACCTTACAGAAGACTTTTCCTGGTATACTGAGTAGACTGATTGGTCTGAAGTTCTGACAGTCTTTTTTGTCCCCTTTACCTTTGTAAATGGGAACAATGACTGCCTTCCTCCAATCCATCGGTACTACTCCTGCATTCACACAAAGCTTACATAATTCGTACATCCAATCTATCACGCATTCACCTCCTGCTTTCAACATTTCACCATTTATTCCATCAAACCCAGCAGACTTTCCATTCTTCAAACATTCAATAGATACTTTTATTTCTTCTTTCAAAATCCTAAATTCATTCTCTTCTGTCATTTTTCTAAACAAAATTCTTTCGCCCCGACCAAAAATCCCTTCAAAATATTCTTTCCATCTCTTACATACTTCATCCTTCTCCCATACCATCTCACCAACAGCACTTTTGATTCCTGGGGTGGTCAATGCAGAATCTTTATTCCTATTGGCACCGACCCATCTCCAGAATTCCTTCCTACTGTCGGTGAAACTCCTGTTCATTTTTTCATCAATCTTTCTCTGTTCATTCGCTTTGCTTTCATAAACTACATTCTTCGCCATTTGCTTGGCTATCTTATATTCATCTTCTAGCTTTCTATCATTCCTGTCGTTCAGCCACTTTTTGTAACATTCCTTCTTCACTTTCACAGCCTCTTTTACTTTAGCATTCCACCAGGCATCCCCTTTCAATCTTATTGCATACAAGAATATAATAAAGGAATATTTCGTAATATGCAATTATGTACATATTATATTGTTAATGAATTTACTATAACGACATGTCATTATATTGTACATATCGGTGTACAGACCGGTCCGCATTCTAGTGGTTAACACCTCTTACTCGTTAATGGAAGGTTGTGGGTTCAAATCCTGGCGGAGCACACAAAAATATACCATTTATACTTACATATATGTTCTTTGCTAAGAAAAATTCCAATACCTTTACCAAAAACCGGCCACTAAAGGTTCATTCTTACAGCAACTGGGTCTTGCTTGAGAATTGGCGCTTTCTACAGCGACGACCAAGCTCGCAGAGGGCTCTTGAGATGTGATACTCAAAAAAACAGCGCTCACTAAATAAATCATCCTAATATTATGATTATATATCACCACCTAACGTGCTGATTCACTGTTTTAGGAATGCTGGATAAACATTATACTGCGTGTAACTTCTCATAGTACCTAAGTGAACTAGTTATAAAGAAGTGCTCCGGTCGGCTCAGTTGGTAGAGTGCTTGCATTCCATGCCGTGAGCTCAGGTTCGAATCCCACCGAGTGTGTCAGAAATGATTTTCCGTTTCGGTGTTTATTTCAAACCCCAAAAAATACCGGCAAGGTTTACTCAGCCTTCACAAAAAATGAGTACCACCCCCCTCGGGAGCTGGGAGCCCCCCACTTTAAATGAAGTAGTTGGCGTAAGGCCGGCCCCCTTACCTGTAAAAATAAATAGGTTCAACTCGCCACATGCGACCCCTTCGGTTTTAACGCGGTAAGAAGTTACACTATATGTGTAGCTTAGTTGCATTGCGTTGCATTGCGTTGACATTTTTAGTGTTTTCTCTCGTAGAAAACAGGAAACATGGTGCATTTATCTAAGAAACCCATGCTAGCTTAACATGTCACTTATTCAGTTTTACCTTTGAGGTATCAATATTATGGACACAATCTATAGTTAAATATTTTCCGTATAATTTGACTTATTGAAGAACAAATATTATGAATGCATAAAAAACATTGGAAAAATTTAACGCTCGGTGGGGATTAAGCCCTAGCCCCCTGACTTTGAACGCAAGCGTTCTACCAACAGGAGCTACACACTGTACCAGAGATGATACAGCTAAAGTAAATTCGCTATTACACCAATACATTATAAGTATCTATAATCTAAGTTGCATGGATATATTGGCATTCAAGGTTCATTATTCAATGCATGTCCACTAGCAGGCACATGTACGCGTACACAAAATTTAAACCAAATCTTATATGAACATAAATTATGCAACTCTTACGCCTTTCCTTGAACCAGGGGTGGCATTGGCTAAAGTGAACCAAGTTTTCACAGCATGCGGGGTCAGCCTCACACTAATCTTTTAGTCAAATACGAGCATTTGAATTCCTGTCTTTGTATGTTACTCGCTAAGACAATGGCTGAAAACGAAAGTAACTGGAACGCGACTCGCGATCAAAAAATGTATCTGATACTGGGTAACACGTATGTACGTGCATGCACATAATGCGAGAAGAAAAACTTTTACTCTTATTCAATGAAATATTATTATTTTAAGAGCCCGTGGGAAGAAAGAACGATTATCTGAGTTTATTATACTTCTTGATGAGAAATTCACACAGTAACACAGACACGATAGCAAGTAGGTACTCCCGGCTTTGCACGTAACGGAGGCAAAACACACACGTGACGATTACTTCTTATTTCTCTTCTAAAATAAATTCATCAAGAGGAACGCTATTCACAAACCTATTTTTGCCTGCTTTCGGTACTTTGATATCGCGAAGAAATGGAATGGATGCATTGCAAGCAAGTATGAGGGAGATAGATAACAAAATGGAATGCGTTCAAAAAAAATGCGTGCGTTCACATTTTGCCGAAAAAAAGAACAATGGAGCGAAAAATACTCTCGACAGTGCGGGTCAAAAAATGTGTAAAAGTCATATTCTCACTCCATAAAAAACCGCCGCTTTCGGTGCTATCAAAATTACTTTACTGCTCACGGGTCCGTAGTTTAGTGGTTCCACTTTGGACTCGTGAATGGAAGGTCGTGGGTTAGTATCCCAGCGGAGCACAACAAATATACCATTTATGTTTTCAAATGTAATCTTCACTGGGTTGAAAAAATCATAATCCTTTTTTAATACAGACCGGTCATCAGAGGTCCATCCAGCCTTACAGCAACTGGGTCTTTCTTGAGAAACGGCGCTTGCAGCGAGGACTACGCTTGTAAAATAACACTTGCATTCCATGCCGAGAGAAAGGATTCAATCTCCACCGAGGGCATCAGAAATGATTTCCCGTTTCGGTGTCTATTTCAAACCCAGGCTATACCCAGCGTTCACAAAAAATGAGAACCAGTTTCCTCGGGAGCTGCGAAAACCCCACTTCCACTGAAGTGATTGGTGTGAGGTCGGCCCCCTTACCCGTAAAAAAATAGGTCCTGAATTGCCACATGTGACCCCTTTGGGGTAACACAGGCAAGAAGTAACACTATATATTCGCCCTCAGCACACACAAGAGCTTTGTCTCTTTTTGGTGAGGTTTAGCGTAAAAACTGAATCTAGAAAATGTATCACAATTTGTAAATTAAATATTTTTTTTTATAAAATGTTTAGCTTAGTTGCGTATTTTTTTTTTAAATATTTTACGATGTTTTGAATTTTGTTGGTTAGCATGAAACTTCTATCTAAATATGTATCTTCACTTATCTGGCAGTTCTGAGATTTGCGTATCTTCAATTTGTCATCGATTTAAAGTTTCTAGAGCTTTCGTGACGCCTACTTATAAATTCCAGATCCTTCCGAGACTTCTCTCCATACGAACTCCACTCCAAGGCCAAAACAAAACGTTTCATTCAAGCATAACGCTTACCCAAAAATATACATGGAAACTAAAGCAGCGCTGCTAGTGAGCGTGTTAGTTTTGATTTTATTTTGGTAAAACGCCATGGCTGAGTTTAAACGGAAAGTTGTAAACATGGAGAACTTGTTATCCGTGCTAAGCCCAGTTGTGCAAAAGTCGGATTTATTTTAATAATATAGCAGTTGTACCTCAGTATTCAAATAAACTAAATTATAAGAACGTACTCGTTAACCAAAGCATGCCAAGTATTTTTTCTTTATTCGGATATAACTGGCTAAAAAATGTGCATTGTAATTTTATTACAAAAGGGGAAGAATTGATTTGTATAAGTCTCTTATCAATCGTGTTCCTCATTGTTGAGGGTTGTGAACTTGTGGAAGCAACCAGTCTTCTCCAGTTCGCCCCCTAAGTGCTTGTTTGTCTTATGCCCATCAGAGGTAATTTCACATGAGCAATGTTTGTAATTATGTGGAATGGACCAATTTGGAATTTGGTTTCAAATTTTTTTGTACACATGCTGCATGTGTACTTGCGAACTTACACGTGCTTGTGAGCATGCATTTATTATGGATTTTAGATGTTAATGCATATTTGCAACTTGGAATGTAGATACATTATTATAAAGTTGGGTTGAGGCTGACCCCTCATGCTGTAAAAACTTGGTTCACTTTTGTCAATGCATCCCCGGTTTCGGGGTGCAGCGGCAGGAGTTGCAAAGTTTATGATCATGTGAGGTTTGGTTTATCTTGAATGTACGCATGCATCAGGTGTAAGAACGAACTTGAATGCGCCTGCTTGTGAGCATGCATCAAATAATGAGCCTTGAATGCCAAAATATCCGTGCGACTTAGATTATGGTCCGGTCAATAGCTCAGTTGGTAGAGTGCTTGCATTCTATGCCGTGAGCTCGGGTTCGAATCCCACCGAGGGTGTCAGAAATGATTTCCCGTTTCGGTGTTTATTTCAAAGCTTAAATAAAAATAAAACCGGGGCATGGCGGGCCAATTGAAAAAGAAATGCAAAAGGGAAACCTGACAGAGGAGATGAGCCAGGATAGAAAAGTTTGGCGTCTTCGAACAAGGAGGGCCGACCTCAAATAATGGGATAAGGCAAAGGGAAAGAAGAGAAGAAATAAAAATAAAACCGGCAAGGTTTACTCAGTCTTCACAAGAAATGAGAACCAGCACCCTTGGGAGCTGGGAAACCACCCCCCTTACGCCTTACGCCAACCACTTCAGTGAAGTGGGGGGTTTCCCAGCTCCCAAGGGTGCTGGTTCTCATTTCTTGTGAAGACTGAGTAACTTACCTGTAAAAATAAAAAAGGTTCACTCGCCATATGCGACCCCTTCGGGGATAACGCGGCAAGAAGTTACACTATATGTGTAGCTTAGTTGCGTTTACGTTTTTTTTTAGATAGTAGACTATCGATACTCACAATATATTGCTCTAAGAGCGAATTTTACTTTGAATCTATAATCTCTGGGACGGTGTGTAGCTCCTGTTGGTAGAACGCTTGCGTTTAAAGCCAGAGGGCTAGAGCTCAATCCTGTATTTTCATGTGAGGCTTGGTTTACACCATGGTTGCACCATGTTCAAGCGTGAAATTGTATGCGCCTGCTTGTGGGCATGCATAAAATTTGATCCTTAAATTTCAAGGAGACTATTTGTTTACACTTAGATTAAAGGTATGTAGATAGATAGACCTGAAAAGGAAGTACCATTGTTGAGGTATACAAATACTGAGGCGTTTGTGTATTATTTTGTTCGTCCAAAAGCTATTACAAGTTGTGGAGTGTTGCCACAAGGGGCGGGGGAAAAGAATGAAGAAAAACCGCGGCGGAAATTAAATTTGTTTGCAAGCAACACTAGAGAGAGAAAGATGAGGGCAGGAAGAGATGGGAAGGGACCCCCGGCAATGAATTGTTGTTTTGTGTGTGATTTCTGGGGCACTGTTCAAATAAACAGGGGTTTTCAAAGTCACAAAATAACATTTTGAGAGTCACTTCTTTGCAAGTTTTTCATAAAAATACTCGTGTACAAGTTTTATTTTATAATAATTACAAAGTTTACATAACACCGTTCAGTAGCAATAGTCTCCACAAGGGCGCTATGTTGAATTTAAATATAAAATGTAGTGCGTGAGTTATGCGAAAAGAACTCAAGGACGCCGAAAGGTTTCATGGCTGAAAACCCTGTGGCAATGGCTTAACAAACGCACCAAACCCCTATTTTGAGCCGCAGCATCTAAAGCGAAAATACCCGTGAAGGATAGTTAAATTATTGATTATTATAAAATTTACGGCTAGTAAAAAAAATTAAGAGCGAAAATTTTGAGATTAATTTTATTTTTACATTTACAAAAACCCAGCATCCCTTATTATCTTGGACGTAGGTAGGAGTTCTTTAAATATTTTTTTTGTACAATTTTTCACTAAATGTAATTAAACTTACACAATAAGGGTAGGTTTTATATTTTATTAATTACACTTATATTTTTACGGCATTTTGTAAAACATAATTCAAGATGAAAAATCACAAATGAGAAGGCAAGTAGGAACGGAATGATGAGGAAATATGCGGAATTTATTCCCGACGGAATAACAAGCCTTGTCGCCACCAAGTTTAAAAGTATTATTTATTTTTTGCAACGTTAATAATATCGCAAGGGGGGGGGGGCGCCATCTTCCATAAAAGAGAGAAAAAATCCTTCCGTTTATTTCTTTTTTTTATCAAGATTGTAAATAAAAACCCCAAAAGAATTCATTTAGATCTGAAAACTTTTTTAATTAAGCAATTTTGTAAAACAAGGTTTTCGTTAATTAATTTCTGAAAAAATATTTCATTTAATGTACTCAGCACAAACGAGGTCCGCACGTGAATTGATATAGACACAATTGTGACTTCACCTGACCGGGTTGCTAAGGAACAGGCAAGCGTGTATTTTATTATTGAATGCTTTGTTCGGCAGGCCCATACAAGACTGAAGATTGTTCTCGTTGAGGAAAAAATGGCAAATTCAATGATGTTCCGCGTCCGTTTCGTGACTGCAGAATTGTAACGTCTCACACCTGGGTCACCAGAGAAAAGGCAAACTAATATTTAGTATTGGTTGCTGAGGGCACTAATCACATAGACCTGAGAAGGTCATAAATGAACTTGAGAGCTTAAAGGTGTTAGCAATATCATAGTCCGGTCGATAGCTCAGTCTCAGTTAGTAGAGTGCTTGCATTCCATGCCGTGAGCTCGGGTTCGAATCCCACCGATTTCCCGTTTCGGTGTTTATTTCAAATGCAAAATAAATAAGTTTTATTCAGTCTCCACAATAAATGAGTAGCAGCCCCCGCGGGATCTGGGAAATAGCCCCACTTCAACTGAAGTGGTTGACTTAAGGCCGCCCCTTCTTCTTCTTCTGCCACTTCTAACGAAGATCGGCGATCATCATGGTTATTTTGATTTTTGATGCTGCGGCTCGAAATAGGGACTTGGTGCTTCTGCCGAACCACTATCGCAGGTTCTTCAGCCACGATGTCCTTCGGCGTCCCTGAGATCTTCTCCCCTCAATCTTACCCTGAATTATAAGATGAAGGAGACGGTACTTCTCATTTCTCATAATGTGACCGAAGTACATTAGCTTTCTCTGCTTAATGGTAGGCAGGAGCTCCTTTGTAGTGCGCATTCCATTCCGCACTTTGAGGCCGCCCCCCTTACCTGTAAAAATAAATAGGTCCCACTCGCCACATGCGACGCCTTCGGGGAAAACGCGGCTAGAGGTTGCACTATATGTGTGGCTTAGTAGCGTGTTTTAAGTACCAACCTTATGCACACGTATTTGAGACACCTTATGAAGGTTTTACCTTGCAGGCTTACACCTCTATCTTACACGTAACCACACGAGGCTTTGGTACAAAATGGTAAAGACGTGTTAGCGCTGTAACATATGCAACATAAGATCTCAAACCTTGTTTCCTAAATTAAACAAAACAAGTTCAATTTTAGTGAAAGATCATCACAAGTAAGCAGCTAAGATGCACCCTAATGTGGCATTTGTTACCGAGTTGCTCCCGAAGGGGTCGCATGTCGCAAGTGCTACGCTTCTAAACTACACATGCAGTGTAACTTCTTGCCGCGTTTTACCCGAAGGGATCGCATGTGGCGAGTATAACACTTTTATTTTTAAAGGTAATTTAGCAAACTAATTTAGTTTAAATGGGGGTTTCTTAGCCCCCGACGGGGCTGGTACTCATTTTTTGCGGGGGCTGAGTGAAGCATGCAGGTTTTTTTTTTGCATTTGAAATAAGCACCGAAACGGAAAATCTTTTTTGACAAACTCAGTGAGATTCGAATCCGAGCTCTTAGCATCGATTGCAAGCACTCTACCGCCTGAGCTATTGACTGGACTATTCGGACGTATTCACCTGCAATTAATTATTGAATTTTTTTTTAGCTTTGCACATTAACATTGGGTAATTTAGCAACTTTTGTTAAAATATTATTCACTTTTGAATATAGTACAAATATATACTCAAAAGTGAATAAGACGAGAGCTTATTTTTTTTTTTTTTTTTTTTTTTTTTTTTTTTTTTTTTTTTTTTATTAGACAAACAAACAGTTATACATGTAATATATGGGATAAACAACATAGTTATACAATTTCAAAAACCAGCAAAGTTTGCAAACATAATGTAGTATAATTTAGTTTACAGCTTAATTAAGAAGGAGAAACAAGAAAAATTTGGAAAGTAATATGAGAAAAATGAAAAAGAAGAAAGAAAAAAACAAAGAGAAAACGACTATTAACTTAATCATCACATAAAGAGAGGAAAAGGAATGGGGGGAAGAATAGGAAAGGGAAGGAAAAAGAAAAGGAAAAGGAAAAGGAAAGGAAAAGGAAAAGCATCCAACGATTAAACCCCATGAGCCCCCGCTGTCATAAGGGATCTTTTTACAGCTTCATTGAATTGCAGTATGGTGGTGTTAAACAGATCAATGTTGACAAACAAATATTGTAGTTATTGCAGGCCCGGTATATGAATGCGCTCTGTAAATAATTAGTTGCACAGGTAGGTTGTTTAAATGTAAGCAAGGATCTAGTTCGTCGTATGGGACAGTTCAAAAAAATTTTTTTAAGCAAGTCGGGTGAATCGATTGTATTGTTCACTATTTTATGTAGAAATTTCATGTCAGTAACGGTACGTCTATTTTCTAAGGTCATTAATTGATGATATTTGGCAGAAAGGCGGTAGTTGTCAAATGTGACACGACATCTATAATTAAGAGACTTTAAAAATTTGTTCTGGACCCTCTCTAGTCTATCAATATACGTAGTATATTGAGGATTCCAATTTCCAAACAACCGTGGCATATTCCAGACATGTCCTTACGTACGTATAATAGAGCAATTTTATTGTATTTAGTAGTTTAAATGGTTTAGAGATTCTCAGAATAAATCCCAGCTGCCTAAGGGCCCCACTCACTCTCCAATTGATATGAGCCCTGTACGTCATTTTGCTGTCCAGAACAACACCCAAGTCCTTTACCTCACTACACTTTCTAAGGGATATACCGTCTATTGTATAGTTAAAATAGTAAGGGGTATTGCTTAGATTACACAAGTTGAAAAAAAAGGCTTAGCAGGTTGTTCTGTCCACGTCAATTAAGCTAAACCTTTTCCAGGATATAAAAAAAAACAAAATACTAATGGGCGTTTTAATTTCTTCCATAACTTTTAAGATGTTACTTTTTGAAAAAAAAACAGAAGATCCTTTATGTTAGTAGTTGCCAACCTTGTTTAATGCAACATTTCAGACTGCAGTTTCAAGCAGGTGCAGCAACATTACAAGCAGACGCCCTAAAGGCTGGTTCGGACAAGGCGAGTAATTTAGTCAAGTAACGAGTAATTTAGTGGCTAAACGTGTGCGAACCACAACAATTTAGTCCAGTAGTTAAGTCAATGGTTTAGTCAAGCCGATCCATTTCATTCTATTTTTTCGGGCAAGTAGCAGCCCCGCCCACCGTCCGTGGGCGAGTGTTGCCGAGAAGCCACGGAAAAGTCCGAGTCCGAAGAGCCACGGAAAAGCCCGAGTCCGAGTCGAGTTTATTAGCGGCCGCGCCATTGGCCGCTCACTCTTGGCGGGGAAACGGAAATGCAAGAATGGCGGCAATTTAAATTGGCTGCAGTTTGAAAAGATAATGCCCGTTTTCAGCAAGAATATTTAAAGATAAAGTGCTGTTTAAAAATATGAACTTCTTATATTTGCGAGCCCGATGTTCCGCTCCCTAAACTTAGCGACCTGTCAGTGAGGTTATGTCATGTTTAAACTGTAAATAAGTGGATATGCACACCGATATCCTTGGTTTTTTAGAAACTCTTGAGAATATAGAAGTTGCTAGGACTTATCTACGTCCAAAAAGTTTTGAGAAAGGTAATTTTTTTTCGATAAGAATAGTATGACATCGATTTTTGGTGCGGATATCAGCTGTCAAAAATACTATCATGTAGCTCCTTGCTGGATGAAATTGTAGTAATTTTTATGTTTTCGGACAATAGAGCTGTACAAATATAGTTTTGGTAAAGATGTTGTGGAAATAAATATTATCGTCCATGAATTTATTACGTATTTAAAAACATCGATCTTTTACATTGATCGATGTTTATAGGTACCTACCATAAATTTGTCATATCACAGGCCTTATGATATCCTTCAGATGGATTGTTACTTATTGTTTTGTACAGAAACAATTCAGTGACACACGAGGATAACTGATTAGAGGCATTACAATTTTATGCCACTGTAAGCCATCAACTGGTATCTGTGACAGACGTGAGAGGCGTATGTAGCAGGATTGAACAAGTTTCTCGCGGTCAGCCTCTGAAAAGTTGAACCATGTTTCTTCTTTAACTTGATAATTGATTGGTGACCGCCGTGTATTTGAAAATGCCGATTTTACATGTCGAATATTGATGTTAATTGTCAACAACGAAAAACGCAACAGAGAAATGCATCTGAATGCAGCTGCAGACTACGAGCCGTATTATAGTGTGTGCATACAAAATATACTTTGTACACATCATTGAAAAGATAAAAATTCAATTAAAAAATAATGTTTGCAGCGTAAATGGTAGATATTATTATAAACATCAAATAGTCATGTGTTGTTTTTATTTAAAATGTGTATATTATTTTATAAACCATAAAATACATTTCGAATTTACAAAAGTCGAGTTTCGAAGTTGTTTGCTAAACAGGCTCCTAGCTAGGTGGCCGGGCATAAATCAGTTAATATTACCAAACCATAGCCAATTTAAAGGGCTTTATAATAACATGATTTTAATACTCAATTAATATTTTCAAACTGCAGCCAATTCAAATTCTCCGCCATTATAGAAAGGGCTTTCTGCAGCCAACTTCGCACTTGTGTACTGTACTGGACCGTAATGCGAACGCTTCACGGGCGAGTAGCGCCCCGCCCACTACTAAATTACTCGTTACTTGACTAAATCAGTGGCCTCGTGCGAACTAGCCTTAAGAGATAAGACTTAGTGTTGCCAGTGCGTTAAATTATATTACAACACCGTGGGTGCGACGTAAATTCCCCGTCAACTTAGCGTAGTTAAAGCCCGCAAAATGTACGATCTTCTGTTGCAGCACTGGAAACATTGTTCGACCTTGGAAATAAGCTGCTTTCTCATTGGGTGAGATTCGGCAAGTGCTGTAATTTGACGAATCAAAATATTTATGTCATTACTGATACAAATAAGTAATTTAAAAAATATATTTTAGTAGTGTAAGGGTTTGGTTTTATTAAAGACTGGTTGCAGAAGGACCATCCAGCGTTACACTAACTGGGTCTTGCTTGAGAATAAGCGTTTTCTGTAGCGACGACCAAGCTTACAGATAGCTCTTTTTGATTCACACCAAATATAATAATAACAATAATATTAGGATGATTTATTTGGTGAGCGCTGTTTTTGTGTGTATCACACCTCAAAAGCCCTCTGCGAGCTTGGTCGTCGCTGTAAAAAGCGCCAATTCTCAAGCAATACCCAGTTGTTGTAAGGTTGGATGGACCTTTCAGTGAGCGGTCTTTGGTAAAGGTTTATGAATTTTTCAACTCAACGAAGAACACATTCGAAATATAAATGGTTTTTTTTTTGTGCTCCGCCGGGATTCGAATCCATAACCTTCCATTTACGAGTACGAAGTGTTGCCACTGGACTACGGACCGGTCCAAGATGCCAACGACACGCGGTGTATCTGAGCGGTAACCCATCCAAGTACTATCCGCGCCCAATGTTGCTTAAAACTTCAGTGATCTATGGGAACCGGTGATTTCAACATGGTAACGTCGTTGACAATAATATCGATACCTTAAAGGAAAAACGGAATAAGTGGTATATTAAGCTAAATAGTTTCTTAGATAAATGCAACTTTTTTCCTGCTCACATTAAAAAAATGTGAAAATCCAGTAGTGTAGAAGTTTTTCATTAGCACTTTCTTATAATTAGTTTACTTACTATGAGCGCTTACTCCCGATATAACGCTTTTTCCACGATTTCTCAAATCAGTGAATCGGCACTTATTCAGTTTTACCTTTATGATGGCGAAATCATCTTTATATACATGTTTATTTTATCCATTAACAGATTTTTACAAAGTCTTTATGTTTTATAATAACTTTCGCTATAATAATAATTTAAATGAAAACACTCCATCAAAGGGCCCCAATTAATTATATTTAAGCGCAATTGAAATTGTTCCATGGCTCGCGCTGCAATGAATATATTTAGTTCATGGAATCAATACCTGAGCAAACAAAGGTTTGATGGAGTTGCATTAACATATAGTATGGCTACTTGCAACGTATAACCGAAAACAAATTTACTGAGCGTGGATGATGAACGAAATTTTGCGGGTTTCACTGCAAATAAGGGACCTTAAATCAATCGAGGAATGTTTTATATATTTTCAAAATTAATATCCAGTTTTTATAAGACACATTGGTTCAGTTCACATACAAACATTGCTCATGTGAAATAACCTCTGCTAGAGATAAGACAGACAAGCATTAAAGGGACGATTTCTCAAATGCTGGGATAAAAATTATATCAGGATGATTTATTTGGTGAGCGCAGTTTTTGTGTGTATCATACCTCAAGAGCCTTGTGCGAGCTTGGTCGCCGCTGTAGAAAGCGGCAATTCTCAAGCGTAAGTTGCTGTAAGACCCACTTGCTGTAAGGCTGGATGGACCTTTAGTGACCGGTCTTTGGCGAAGGTATATGAATTTTTCAACCTAGTGAAGAGCGTATTTGAAAATATAAATGGTACATTTTTTTGTGCTCCGCCGGGATTCGAAACCACAGTCTTCCATTTACGAGTCCCAAGCGTTACCGCTAGACTGTGGACCGTTCAGGAAAACTGGGATATTACAAGGCTAAAAAATATAAATAATGTTACGTTTTTGAATTCTTAAGTTTTTAAAAAAAAATTGAGTACTGTCGATAGCTCAGTTGGTAGAGTGCTTGTGTGCCATGACGAGAGCTGATTGATTTCCTCTTTTGATATTTTGTCATTGTGATGTACTTTCCTGTGATGTTTTGTCATGTGATGTTTTTTCATGTGCCGTTTATGGTATGTTCTGTTTTAGTTATGTGATGTTTTGTCATAGTGATATTTTTACATGCTATGTACTGTCATTGTGATGTTCTGTCATGCGATGTTCTGCCATGTGTCATTATGTCATGTGCCATTTTCTCACTGTGTCGTTTTATCATGGAACCGTTTTCAGGGAACCTCAAACCCGGCATTAGTAGGTAACGGGATGCAAATGAGAGCATCGTTTAATTCTAGCGAAATATAATTACGTAGTAAAGTGAATAAATTCAATTTCAACACCATTTCACGTCCGACTAATAATTGAAATGCTCTGTCCACAGATAACACCATATCTGAAACCAGCGACGAGCATTCCATTCAGGCAAATATACCTATAAGGTCGGCAACGTATGCATTAGTGGCGAATACTCAATAAAAGCAAATAGTTATTGCCATATTCGCCGTACGTAGTTATTTACGTTAAAAATCAAAATTGCAGTACTTCTAATGGATCAGAAATGATTTTAAGCTTCAGAAGACCTTAACACGTAAAGCCTGTACCAGCATAGATTTGCACGATGAATTATTGTTGTTTTTAAAAAAAATGGATAGTCAATATATTTGCCTATCCATGCTCGGAATCCCGTGCACGTTCCTGAAACATAAAAAGCAGTAAAAATACATGTAAACTTGGAATTAAGCGTTAAAATTAAAGTTTCTTAATTTAAATAAACAATATTAGTATAATTGAAGTTGTAAAGATATATTAACATTTGAAATTGCTATTAAATGCATGCCCATAAACAGACACGTGTAAGTTCGCGCTTATAAATGCTATATGTGCACTTACAAGTTAAAATCCAAGCCTCAAATGAACATAAGCGCTGCAACTGTTACGAACTTTCCCTGAAACAGAAGTGACATTGAAAAAGCGAACCATTTTTTACAGCATGAGTAGTCAGCATCATAGCAACCTACAAGTCAAGGAAGTGATTGTTAGAACTCGAATTGATTGCTTACGTGTTAAAGGCAGAACAAAATGTATTTGTTCTGAAATGTCCTGTGCACAGCTCAGTTGCATTTTTTTTCATCATACCTGTATCGTTGTTGACGGCACATGCATTGTTTGTCCAGAATGTGGTTCGTTAGGTATTCATATGCGATGCACACACGATGTTAACGCAGCGTTTCACTAATCCCCACAAACAGTGCCACAATGTTGTGCTGAAAACGTGTGTGCATCCTAAAGCATGGATTTGCAGTGTCCCACACCTTGTATGCATGTGCTTTCACAGAAAATGGATATATAATGTAAAGTACGAGTTGCAGGCATGATCACATATTGCACCCTCCGCGTGGATAGGCTGTAATAGAGTGATCTCATTATTACATTTATTACTAGCTTTTGTAATCATCTTTTTCACGGAGCCAGCTTTTGACAACAGCATGAACGATCTTTTACATTTTTTCGTTTATTATGCGATCGACGTCAAAGTTTACACGATTCTTTTATAGGGTAATCTACACGTTTTCTGAAAAAATGTGAAGAGCGACTTAGCGAGGCATGGGGAGCAACTTTTAATATACGCCAATTTAATACTGAATTTTATTTGTTAGAGTTGGATGGTTCATACAGTGAAAGTCCAGTGTATTTATTTATAAAAATACACAGTTTAAGTTCACTTACAAAGTTTTATTTTTTACTCAAATATTTTCACCTGAAACGCATCTTGAGGAGCCCCAATAATCATCAAGGATATATTACATTTCATATTCATATTGCGTGCATTCCCATAAGCAAACACGTATTTATACCGCATTTGGAATTACAATATAAAACCCAATCTCAAACAAACATAATCCTGCAACTCTCCAACTTATCTTAACTGAAAATTAACCACTTAATAGATAAAAATCGTAAAAAAAAACAATATATACACCATTTAGGGCCTGTTGTACCAACCTCCAATCAATATTTGATTGAAACATCAAATTTGACTGCTTAGTTCTGGTAAGGACCTCGGTTAAATATTTTTCGAAAGTTGGTAAAAATGTGATGGAATTTGAACAGGAAATATGATTCACATCAGCTGACTTACGTATGTATATACAATCAATTGTTTGATTTGAAAGGGAGAAATCACACTTAATTTTGATTTTCGTCTGATTGGAGTTTGGTGCAACAGGCCCTTAGTCATTTACTTAGCAAAAACAGGAATACAAAAAATAAAATAACATTAAGAGGTGACATGTTTAAATAGAAAATACAGAAATAGGAATTATACATATATACACATAGATATATGAAAAAAATAACAAAAATAATAATGATAAGAATAATATCCAAAAAACCAAATAAATATAAGCACTCAACTATTTACACCTCCTTCAAATATTTGCTGATCATATACTTAATGGCCTTAGGATCTGCGTGCTTATCATGCTTATACCGGGAAAAAAGTGCATTGTACCACCTTACACCCAAATAATCGTAGTGATGTTAGCCGGTTGCTGTATTCTTTCTAGGAACTTTGATTAGAAGCGACTCTCTACGCGATCTACCACTCGGGATTACAATATCCCCCGGATTATATCCGTGGATAAAGTAATCCTTATGAACTTGGTAGAGAGCCGCTCTCTTGTACAATTGGTCAATTGTTAGCACCGGAAAGTCATGATATAATTGCAATGTGGAATAGTCGAAGGGCTTCTTTAACATTATTTTGATAACCATTGTTTGGGCGAGCTGTTAGGTAGATTTGTTTATAGGTAGCTGGCCATAAAATCCTGTGTCCTTAAGCCTATAAACTGACCACTCCTACTTTACCCAATCACCTGTCTCCAGCAGTACTTCTTCATACGCGGCATTGGATAGACGTGTCCATCGCAGTGTTCATCGCGCGCGACAGAAATAAAGGAGAAACCACACACAAAAACGCGACCAGTGCTCCGCGAAAGAGGCATCCATTGGAGATAAGGTGAGTCCAGACTTTGATTCCGTGACCCCCTCCTTTGCTCCTTTGGTTGGCTGCCTGGACAGATTTGTTGGGCAGTTCGTCCGAACGCGATAATCGAGAACCAGTACGATTAAAAAGCCTCCCCCACGCATCCCTTATGATAACGTCAAACTTGGCGTTGTCATAATTTTGGTCCTTAACGAAGCCAGATCGTAAATTAAAAAACTAGATTCACGCAAAATTAATTCGGATTCCTCTAGTTTGAAATCGGATTCATAAAATTATTAGCCATTTTTATTGCTACAAAATTGCAATTCGTGACGCGTTCATACATTATTATCATAAATATCGCTTTGGAATCGAAGTGCGGGTTAATTCTTTAATTGCCTTGTAAGTATACCTATCTCTTGCATTTTAGGTACATTCGAATTAAGCCCGCGGTATAAGTAACTACCTAGGTACTTGCATTGTTTACTTTCTTTGTTTACATTATTTGTTTACATTTTGATAACATTATTATAACCTTCTTTTTTCTTTGCTAGGTACTTCAATTTATAAGGACTTGTACGTACGGGATTTGTAAAATTTATTATTAATTTTATCAAATTTAATTTATTAAAGCCAAATTAAAACATGACTTCAGAACGCGACAAACGAGCATTTCAACGACGTAAGGAGCGCCTCCAGAATGAGATAGAGACGTACTTGGAACGGGCACAATGCATTTTCGATACCATTAATTCAATTCATTTGGGAGAAATTTATTTGCGTAAATTTAAAGCGCACGCGGCAGGCATTGACAACTGGCGTAAAGAATTTTTATTACTGGTGAAAGAAAAAAATGATTTAATTGCAGAAAGTGAGGAAGATGAAGCAACAGATAATAATATTATTCTGTCATTTGAAGACTTATACGCTGAAATTAAATATACTTACGAGAATTTAAAAGACACAACAAAATCCTCAAGTGCAAATGATATTCCTTTAAAAAGGAGCATCCAACTACCACGATTAGAGCTGTGTGCCTTCAACGGAGATGTAAACAATTGGCCGGTGTTTTATGAAAATTTTAAATCTATGGTCCATGAGAATGACAGTCTAACGGAAGGTGAAAAGATTCAATATTTAGTTGGAAAACTGGTAGGAAAAGCTCAAAGCATTTGCCAAGGTTTATTGCCAACTGCTCAAAATTATACAATTTTATGGAATTCGTTGGTCAAGAAATACAACGATAAGCGCGTTCTGGCAACAACTTATCTAGAGAAATTGTTAAATATTCCTGCAGTAAAGGAACCATCTGCCTCAAACTTGGAGGACTTTATTGATCTATTTTCGGGTTTGACTGCTGCAATCAAACAGTTGAACATAGAGAATCTAGAAGACTTTATATTCATACACATTGCGTGTAAGAAACTCGACATGGATACGATTAAGGCTTTTGAAGTTTCTATACAAGATTCTTCAGACTCAGTAGATTCAATAAAATTTGTGGAATTCATTAGAAATTACTCGCGAATACTACAGCGCGCAAACGGAAGTAGAAGCAGTAAAATTAACAATCAAATTAACGCGATGCCGCGCAAGCCCTCAGCTTCCCAGAAAAACGTTAGGGCATTTGTTACAGTTAATACTGACAAATGTTTGTTGTGCGGAGATAACAACCACTCAAAGTTGTACCAGTGTCCGAAATACACTATCCTGGACGCTCGGGAAAGGTACAATTTTATAAAATCAAAGAAATTATGTGTCAATTGTCTAAGTACGATGCATAATCTCAAGAATTGTAAATCAAAGGGAAGATGCAGCGTTTGTAATCGATCCCACCATACTAGCCTGCATTTCAACTTGAATTTGCAAGCCGCGGCCGAAGAAAAGGCGGAGCCCCTAGCGCTTTGTGCTATGGGCCCTAATTCTAGTGAGGTAGAATCTACGGTTTTACTAGGAACTGTTTGTTGTGTAATCTTAGACAAGCGGGGTCAAAGACACACTATTCGCGCTTTATTAGACAGTGCTTCACAGAGAGACATAATAACGGCCTCCTGTTGTCGAGAACTTCATCTTGATGTAAAGACGACGCGAGACAAAGTTGTTTCAGGAATAGGGGATATTGTGAACCCTATCAAGGGAGTGACAACAATTACCCTTCTTTCGAGAGTTGAGAAATCGGTCAATTTTAAACTATCGCCTTTGGTGGTTAATCAAATAACTGATAAAATACCCGTCGCCAACATTAATATTGAAAATTTAGAATATTTAAAATCATTACGTTTGGCTGATGAAAAATATTTTATTCCCGGAAAAATTGACATGATTCTGGGTGCAGATGTATTCTCCCGTGTGATAAAACACAACACTGTCTCACGAAATTTAGGCGAGCCAGTTGCACTGGATACCCTATTTGGGTATGTGATACTAGGGAAAGTTCCAGTGCTACCGGCAATCAAAACAGATTATTGTTTCTTTTCAACAATTGAAATTGAAATGAAAAATATCCTGGAGTTGGAGGACGTACCGGACGTCTCCACTCCGCAAATCGAGGAGCTGGTATGTGAAGAGAAATATACCAACACCACCACGAGAGACAAGACTGGTAGATTTTCCGTAATGCTGCCTTTCAAGACCGATCCGGGGCAGCTCGGTGACTCTCAGAGAGCGGCAGAGCGGAGATTTTACGCGTTGGAAAGGAAACTGCTTTCAAACTCTTCTGTAAAATTGAAATACGACCTTATTTTCAAAAATTATACACAAGAAGGGTATTTAAATCCTGTAAATATAAATTCGGATCAATGCTTGAGCTTGCAATACATAGCACCGCATCATGCAGTGATACGTGAAAATAAATCCACAACTAAGGTTCGCGCAGTAATAGATGCTAGTATGAAAACTACATCAGGATTATCGCTGAATGATGTTCTACATACGGGTAGAAATCTTCAAAATAATCTATTTAAAATAATATTACACTTTCGCTTGTTTCCAGTTGCTCTAAGCGCTGACATACGTAAAATGTATATGCAAATTCTGGTAAATAAAGAGCATAGATGCTATCAGAGAGTTTTATATCGGTTTGATAAAAATGATCCACTTCAGCTTTTTGAATTTACACGCGTACCATTTGGCTTAAAGTGCAGCCCATACCTTGCAATGCGTACCGTTCGTCGTTTAATTGATGATGAGCGAACACGTTTTCCATTAGCGGCACTTGTAGCAGAGAGAGATATTTACATGGATGATTTGGTTTCTAGCTGTTTAAATGATGAAGAGGCTATCGCACTTTCAAACCAATTGATTAAATTATTTCTTGCGGGCGGTTTTGAATTGGTGAAGTTCTCGAGTAATTCACCATCAGTCATGGGAGGCATTCCCTCAGCTTGTCGCATTTCTGAAGCTGTGGAGTTCAGTTCAGAAGATCAATGTACCATCCTTGGTTTGCATTGGTTGCCTGGAAAGGATGTTTTTACCTTTAGTGTCACTAACAAATTTCGTAAATGTACAAAACGAAATATTCTGTCGACAATTGCGCGCTTCTGGGATTTGATGGGGTTTGTAGCACCCGTGATTGTAACAGCTAAATTAATGATTAAATTTCTCTGGGAACATAAAATCGATTGGGACGATTGTCCTCCTCAGAGTATAATTTCAACTTGGGAAAATTATGAATCGGAACTCCCACTCCTTCAAAGTATTCAGCTGCCACGTCATACAGGTGTAACGCAGGAGTCGATTATATCCCTATTGGGATTCGCGGACGCAAGTGAGAGAGCATATGGAGCGGTGATATATATTCATGTATATAATCCTCCAAGTTAACGCGGAGAAATAAGTTTAGCTTGTGCAAAGTCGCGAGTAGCTCCAAGTCGTACAATATCTTTAGCAAGACTTGAATTATCGGGAATATTGATATTGTCAAAATTAATGCGTGTGGTCATTGATACATATTCAACTCGCTGCCAAATTAATAATGTATACGCCTTTTCTGATAGTACAGTGGCACTCGCTTGGGTTCATTCACACCCATCCCGCTGGCAGACTTTCATCGCGAATAGAGTAACTATAATTCAGGATAATATACCTCCAAGTCAGTTTTATCATATTGCCGGGAAAGACAATCCCGCGGATTGTCTCTCACGCGGCCTGACTCCCGCACAATTAATTGACCACCCGCTCTGGTTTAAAGGCCCTGCCTTCGCGCGCTCACCGATTGAAGAATGGAATTTTTGTAAATTTGATCCAAATACTATTGAAAACCCGCCGGAACAAAAAATAAAGGTTATGACTGTAATGGATAACTTACCCAAGCAACCAACTTTATTAGGTTCACTCGCTGAACGAATCTCTTCCTGGAGTAAATTGTTAAGAGTTGTTATTTACATACTTCGTTTTATAAAAAGATTGTCATCAAAATTTGAAGTCTCTCACCTACGGTTTGCAGAAATCGTAGTTATAAAAGACTTACAAAATCATCATTTTTCGAACGAAATTAAAAACGCGAAAGCCGGTAAAGTCTTATCTCCTGCATTTCGTAAGCTTAATGCCTTTATCGACGCCGATGGGTTGTTACGAGTAGGAGGGAGACTTATAAACGCTGACTTAGCTTATGACAGTAAACATCCAATACTTTTACCAGGTCGCGGTCATATTTTGAATTTAATCATTGATTACTATCATAGAAAATTCTTGCATTCCGGACCTCAGTTACTAATGTCCCTTTTGCGACAAAATTTCTGGATTTTGTCGGCTAGAAATATTGTGCGTAAACGCGTCCAATTATGTAATACTTGTTATAAGGTTAATCCAAAATCACGCTTCCCCCTCATGGGGGATTTACCTGCCTGTCGGGTAAATGAAGGTAAGGCATTTTTCCACTGTGGCATAGACTACGCGGGCCCCTTAAGTGTGATTCCTTATAGAAAAAGAGGTGTGCACAAAATTAAAGCATACATTTGTGTGTTTGTGTGCTTAATAACGAAAGCGGTTCATATCGAACTCGCATCAGATCTAAGCACGGAAACATTTATTAACGCTCTTAAGCGATTTTTGTCTCGACGCGGGCCGGTAAAAATAATGTACTCAGACTGTGGGACAAACTTCATTGGTGCAAAATCTCACCTCGATGCTCTCTATGGTCTCCTGGAGTCTGAAGCTTTTCAAAATAAGTTCGACAGGGAACTAAGAGACCATCGGATAGATTGGAAGTTCAATCCCCCATCCGCCCCGCATTTCGGTGGAATTTGGGAGAGTAACGTGCGGAGTATCAAACTCCATCTGAATCGAGTAATTGGTAAACAATTATTGACATTCGAGGAAATGTCTACAGTACTTGCGCAAATTGAAGCAATTTTAAACTCCAGACCGCTTTCATGTTTGAGTGCCGATCCATCCGAACCTATTGCTCTAACCCCCGCACATTTTCTCACATTGACTCCTCTAAAGTCACTTCCGGCGACAGATACCTCCTCTAGAGACATTAGTTTACTGTCTCGTAAACAGTATGTGGACCATTTAGTTCAGTCTTTCTGGAAACGGTGGAAGGTGGAGTACCTTCACACTCTCCAAACGCGTCAGAAATGGAACACGGAAACAGAGCCAATCAAGATTGGATCTGTTGTCTTGTTAAAAACTGAAGGTAGTGCACCTCTTAATTGGCCACTAGGAGTTATTGAGGATGTCTTTCCGGGAGCGGACGGTATAGCTAGAGTAGTTAATGTCCGGACGAAAACTGGAACTTATAGGCGTCCAGTTGTCAAGGTTTGTCCGTTGCCAAATCAATAACATTACAAAATAATATACAGTCCACTCGCTAAATTAAGTAGATTTAAATTATAGTAATAAATAAATAAATAAATCGTTGTTTTGAAAGGACTACGTCCTCTCAAGCTGGGGGGCATGTTTGGGCGAGCTGTTAGGTAGATTTGTTTATAGGTAGCTGGCCATAAAATCCTGTGTCCTTAAGCCTATAAACTGACCACTCCTACTTTACCCAATCACCTGTCTCCAGCAGTACTTCTTCATACGCGGCATTGGATAGACGTGTCCATCGCAGTGTTCATCGCGCGCGACAGAAATAAAGGAGAAACCACACACAAAAACGCGACCAGTGCTCCGCGAAAGAGGCATCCATTGGAGATAAGGTGAGTCCAGACTTTGATTCCGTGACCCCCTCCTTTGCTCCTTTGGTTGGCTGCCTGGACAGATTTGTTGGGCAGTTCGTCCGAACGCGATAATCGAGAACCAGTACGATTAAAAAGCCTCCCCCACGCAACCCACATGATAGCGCCAAACTTGGCGTTATCAACCATTCTCTGCACCACCCTAAGAGGCTCGAGTGTTGTTTTAAATGTGCCGCCCCATCCGACGATTCCATACTGCATCAATGACTGTCCAAGCGCAAAATAGGTAGATTTCAAAGTTTTTACCTCTAGAATATCTCTGATACATCTCTGAGACATCTTCTAAGAATTATTTTTTTACAGTATGAGTGGTTAGCCTCACACCAACCAACAAGTCATTAACAGAGGTTGGTATGTTATGTGCCATATACAATACCTTCGGAGACAGCGCGGTAAAAAAATGCATTATATGTGCAGCTTAGTTACAATTACGTTTAGAATCGGCTATATTTCGGAAACGCTTCGGACTCATAAGTGGCTCCGAATGCCGGCGGAGCCCAAAAAATATACTAATTATATTTACAAATATGTTCTTCATATTTGTTAAAAAAAATAAAATGATATACATTTCTCAAAGACCGGTCACCAAAGATCCATCCAGGGTTCTATTACCTCTATCTCCCAACTATTATTATTATTTGTAAAAGTTGCAGGTTTTTCATTTAAGATTTATATTTTAATTTGTTACACATGCAACATTTGAACTTACTCGTGTCTGTTTGTGAGAATGCATTTAATATGAATCGTAAATGTCATATATCTTTGCAAATTAGATTATAGATAACATATTGTTGATTGCGTACGGCAACAACTATTTGTCTCTACTGAAGTTTCGCCACTGCTATTTTAAGCATTCCTCTGAGTTGCCCACTGACAATGCTAGTTTATGCAAATGGAAGTAAATAAACCAAAATACAAACTTTTCCATTACATCAGCTCTACATTTAATTGGTGTATGGAGCTTCGAATTGACCCATCGGCTGCATTAGCCCAGTGGCTCCGAAACTGCACGCCTATCTTGGTCCTCATGAGGGCCAACAATAAGTCGGGTGAGATGAATTATCTAAAAAAATTAAATTCAAATGGACCGAGAAAAGAATGGAGTGATCAGATTGAGGAGATTGTGAAAGAATATGATGTACTAATTAAGTGAGTGTAAAAGAACGAAATGTATTAAAAAAGGTGATGGATATTGATACCCTCTCTTAAAAATGAGGAAGACTTGGTTTAGTAATATGACTTTCGTTTTTATTTTTCTCTCTTTTCAGTTACAAGTTACAGGTTAGAGACAGAATCGGTCTTCGGGCCAACAGGCCGACAAACAATGTGACAATTATTCATCTTTTTATTACAATAAAACACATAAAATTTTAACACTAAATTCGGATCGGCCGGTGTCTTGCCGAACGCCGGCCAATCAGCGTGTAGGGTTAAGTTTTGTCAAGGAGTTCGGCGGGCGGCGAAATCCAGGGCCTTCATTACTTGAGTGTGGCGTATCAATATAAATGAATTGAAAGAGGTATGTAAATATAGGAAGAAATAGAGGCAGCCATGCAGACGCTGTGGCTACCCCTAGCGGAATGGTGACATAGTTACAGATCTGTATTTAATAAAAATCTTGTTAAATTCAACACTAAAACATTTAAAAAATCTGTTGATCTATAATCTAATATGCAAAAAAAATTAACATTTAAGATTCATATTACATGCGTCCTCACAAGCACACAATACACATGCTGCATGTGGGCTTACAATATAAAAACCCAATCTCGAATGAGCATAACCCCAGCAACTCTTGCCGACCTTCCTTTAAACAGGGGTGGCATTGGCATATTCAACCATTTTTTACATTATGGCCTATGGGTGGTCACCCTCATAGTAACCTATAAGCCAAGAATAATTACGTAAATGAGTTATTTTTTGAGTGCTGATTGGTTAGAGTAACACCCCAAAAGTTCTCTGCAAGCTTGGGCATCGTTACAGAAAATGCCAACTACACAAGCAGGAGCCAGTTGCTGTAAGACTAGATGGACCTTTGGTGGCAGGTCTTTTATGAAGGCAAATGATTTTTCTTTTAACTCAGAGAAGAGAACATTTGAAAATTAAATTATAGTTTTTGTGATATGCCGGGAGGCAAACCCACGACTTACCGATTATGAGTCCGAAACAATAATCATTAGACTACGGCCCGGTACGTACATAGGTGACGAATGCTAGAAAACAAAAATTTAGATGCTTAGATCCTGATATTTTTTTCACTTTTACAATCTGTGAAAATTAGGGAAGAAAAATGTATAAAATTAAATCACCCATGGCCTTTGTTTCTTATCCACTATTATGTTATGTTAAACTTTCTTACAACATTATATACAAGGAAAATGAATAGGTTGTGATGGATGTAAGTCACTTTCATAAAGGGGCGATGGCCCACAAAGGTTGAGAAGCACTTCATTAGCCGTTACAAATAAAACAGAACCGTTGGAAATAGAGCTGCATACAACCTTATAGTGCAACTTAATTATAGCGTTTACCAAAAATTGTGTATAAACTTGAACAGCGCCTTCTAGTGAGTGTTTTGGTTTCTATACATTGTTGATGAGACGGTAACGTAAAGTTTATAGTTGAGGTGCAGGATGGACAGACTGATCAGACTGATAGTGTCTTCGACAGTGCCTCCCCTTAGTGCTTGTTTGTCTAATATCTATGTGAGGTTATTTCACATGATAAATGTTGGTATGTGTAATGTGTATTGTGGAAACTGGAAATTGATTTTAAAAATATTGAAAACAACTCACTTTATATCGTGTTGTATGTTTATTTTTTAAGCTCAGATTGTGCAGAATGTGAATCTTAAGACATGTCATTGAAAGCTCATTTTTAAATCAAATGGTAGAAAGCAAAACAAGCACTGGAGGGACGAATGGTCATCGTCTAGTGCAGCCATTAGAAATGTTCTCGTTTGTTACAATGTCTACCCGCACTGTAACGAGACCGGCCCGAAGTCTAGAGGTTAGATTAGAACTTGGGCCATAAGAATCACATTGTACACAATCTGTGCTAAGAAAAAAACTTAAAACACGATAATGTGAGGGTGGTTTTAAATATTGTTTATATCATTTTCCAGTTTATATAAGACACATTGGTCCAGTACACATACAAACATTGCTCATATCGACGGTTAAAAGGAAGTATAAGCGACAAAAACTAAATTGTTCAGGAGAGCAGTTTAAAGTTTAAGATTGCAAAAAAATGACAAGACTTTTTTATTTTTTATCATATCGTTAAAATCAAAACAGCTCTAAAATTAGAGAAATAAAAAAAAATATTGGCATTCCTATTTATGTGGTTTTATGAGGTTTTACTATTTTTTATGTCACAAGCGCTTTTAAGACAAAAAAGGCCAAAAAACTTGTCGGTTACACCAAAACCATACTTCGAAAACACAGTTGTTTGCTTGGGCGTAAACAACAAAAAAATCATTGTAGAGCTATGGTAGTTAGCGCATTAGAAAGAGCGGAAAATTTTAAGTAGGATAGCATTCATAACTCATTTTTGACCAAAACGTCGCTTACGCCTACGATGGATACAATACAAACAAACACGAAGGGGACGACACATCAATGGTTCTTTATATTCTCCGGTCATGAATTTATTCGAAATACTTTATTTTGTAAACATAGAACGCACCTTGTGTGATTATTCATAAACTTATCATTAAAATCAGGGCTGCGACATCAAATTAAGTCCGGGGGTCTTCCATAAGGCCGTCGCAGTACCATGATAAGGCCATTACAGTTTCGGGGGTCTTTGGAAGGTCCTTGAAGGCCTTTGGGGAGCCAAGGCCCGGCTTGCGGCCTCCCAGGAGGGATAATGAATCTCATATAATTAAATCTGCGTTAATCAGGGTACGGGCACATGTAGGAGCTCCCATATTTATTACTTACGCGTCTTAGGATGTAAGACTCAACACTCTAGCAACCGCCACTGCACTTTGAATTTGAAATAGTTTACTGTCTCGGCTTTAAGTAAATTTGGTAACATATATAAGTCATCTAAGTTTTTTTTCTTCAATCCTTTTAATTTAATATAATTGCTTTGTTCTTAATTTGAGCTTAATTTTCTTCCTTGACTTATAGGTTGGTATGAGGCTGACCATTCATAATGTAAAAAAATGCTCCACTTTACCAATGTCACCCCTGTTTCAGGGAAGGCCGGCCGAGTTGCAGGGCTTATTTGAGATTGGGTTGTCATGTTGTAAGTCCTCATGCAGCATGTGAAAGCGCGAACTTACACGTGTCTGTTTAAGGGAATGCATTTAATACGAATCTTAAATGAAATATATCTTTGCAAATTAGATTATAGATATAGTACCTAAGAAAAGCTGTAAACTTTTGATACCAAATCGAAGCCAAGATACAAAAAGAAAATATGCTAGAATGTCATAATTATACTCCATTTCGTTCACACACAAGGTAAGTTGTACGAAGATTAGTAAGGTGGATAAACTATACATCATTTTGTGAATAAGTTTTAGTTGGAATTGAGTTACTGCTTGTCGCCCGTACTTAGTGTGTTAAGGGCATTATCAAACTTACCCGATTAGTGCGACTTCGCCGGTGAGGGGGAGGGGTGGGGAGGGAGGAGGGACCTACCCGATCAGGACAGCAGTAGGCAGTACGCCTGCTTTAATTGCTGCTTGGATTAGACTAAGAAAAGGATGATCCCTCAAATTTTATACAAGATAGGGGTGGAGCCTTGAGATTAGACGATATATACAGGGATAGCGAGGCTAAAGTTACAGCTTTGTACTACAGATAAAAAGACTTTTTAAAGTTTGTGTATTCACACAGTGAAAATTCATTTTTATAAATAATTATAAAAAATTATAAAAAACACAGAGTTTTATTTTCACAAATTGAGTTTTTATTTCCACCTCAAGTACTTTCGACTTATTTACGTCATTATCAAGAGGATACTAAATTACAAAAATAAGACAAATACCATAGAGAAATAAAATAAAAATAATGATTTAGGTACGACAAATAGGTACAATAAGGAAATGACACATAATATAATTACAATATTATATAATGATATAACAAATTGACAAAACAACAAACCATAGAGAAATCTAAATAAAAATAATAATTTATGTAAATAGGTACAATAATGAGATGACACATATTATAATTACAATATTAAAAAATTGACAAAACAAAAACCGTAGAGAAATCAAATTAATAAGTCACAATAAAGAAGCACAATTAGTTAATAACAAAGGTGAGGCAAATTCCTGCTGCCTCACCTTTGTTATTAACTAATTGTGCTTCTTTATCGTGACTTATTAATTTGATTTCTCTACGGTTTTTGTTTTGTCAATTTTTTAATATTGTAATTATAATATGTGTCATCTCATTATTGTACCTATTTACATAAATTATTATTTTTATTTAGATTTCTCTATGGTTTGTTGTTTTGTCAATTTGTTATATCATTATATAATATTGTAATTATATTATGTGTCATTTCCTTATTGTACCTATTTGTCGTACCTAAATCATTATTTTTATTTTATTTCTCTATGGTATTTGTCTTATTTTTGTAATTTAGTATCCTCTTGATAATGACGTAAATAAGTCGAAAGTACTTGAGGTGGAAATAAAAACTCAATTTGTGAAAATAAAACTCTGTGTTTTTTATAATTTTTTATAATTATTTATACAGATAAAAAGATTTACAAATTAAGTAAGGGCAAGTATTTTATAAAGACACATCTACTTATAAGGTAGGCAACATAGGTAAACGATGTGTTTAACCCAGAAATTTCAAATAAAAATAAAAATTTATTGTTCAATGGAATTTGATGAGGTTCGAATGTAAAAGAAGGAAATTTATGAAAAAAGTGATGGATGTGAATGACTTTAAAGAGGTTTTCAAGGATACAGAAAAATGGAGGCAAATCTGCAGATGCTCTGCCCCCCTCCTTCTCCCCTAGCGAAATGGCGGAATGACGCCCTTGAAATGGTCCTGGACCATTAAATACCGCCACGGGAAAAAAGCATCCATCATCATCATCCGAGTAAGTTACAGATCGGAGTTACTGCTAGCACTCAAAGTAACTTCTAATGTGATATTTTGAAGACAAAACCAGAAAGAAATATTTATTTACCATGTATTTGCTTCTTTACTGTGCACACGCCTTGAAAAAGAGCACACATGTTAGCGTGTATCCTTGTTATGCAAGGAGAAAATAAAGTATTGTTTTCTTTAGCGGGCAAGTTCGGAAAAGATGCTATATGAGGTAATTAGTATAAGAACCAAATGTTACGTTGAAAAATTCCTACATCAAGGGAAAAGGTGGTGGAGGCAAAGCTTTTTTACCAATGAAAATAAATTGGTTCTACAAATTACATTCTTCTTAGCGGATAACGCGGTAAGATGCTACCTACATGCTTGGCTGTGCATCTGACATTAAATTTCCATTACCCATTAAATTGTTATGTTTTTAAGCAGGTTATATTGAATTAAACTGTAACTTATATTTATTTTACACAATTTATTTTAATCACTTTCGGTTCAGACTTACATTTGCACAGTATAGTAAGACGGTTGGTGGATTTCTCAAGCTACATGGGATTTCTGTTCTTAATTTATCCTAAAAATAAAGATCATTCTCGAAACATGGATGATGATGATGATGATGATGATGATGAGTTGATGATTTATTTACAGCGCCGTTTCGTGATGTAGTCACTCCAAGGGCGCTGGTGCAAACGATGCCAGAAATTGCTTGTCTTCAGTGTGTTCCGGAACTTTCCATGGTCCTCTAGCTCTCTCACATGATGTGGCAGGGGGTTCCAGGCTAGAGGACTAGCAACTGCAAATGCACGCTCTCCAAACATTGTGTCAACTCTTCTTATAGGTTCTTCAATCCTTGATTTGGCTCCAGTTTCAGCCGAGCGCAGAGTTAAGAATGGAGAATCGCTACCTACCACCTTGCTAGACTTTACTAGAACATTCGATTCGACACTTAATTAATCTCGAACAAGTACAAATTATGTACAAAAATTACCTACCTAAGCGTCTGTTTTTTTCTAGAGAGACTTCATAGACATAACTTCTAACTAACACAGAGAAACGAAACACAACTACTCATATTCGTAACACTATATCAGCATCAGTATTTGAAAGTGTCACGTATGGAGAGCATGCTCTACTCATAGGGGATTGTATGGAGGCTCTATATGGCAGAGAGATGAGAGAGTTGCTTCGGCACGGCGAAATTAGCTTACTTTGCGCAGACAGAAGTGCGCACAGCATACCTACCTAACCACAATCATTTTATACCGACAGGGGCGCATGCAGAAATATAACAAACATATAAAAAAAAACAAGTTATTCTTTACTCTTAACGATATTTATTTTCAGTAATTTTTTTTCAAACGTTTTCTACATATGGCACGCTTAATAATAAAGAGCAATAACTCAAAAAGTGGGAAAAGCAAGATTTTGTAATAAAACGCAAGAACAATGCGAGAAGAATAGGTAGAATGCGACAGCCGTTCAATTTGAACGAATATGACGGAGATAAAACATTTTTCATCCCATACAAGTTGTACTGGTTGTCTGAACTTCAAACGTGATTTCCCAACATTCTTATTTTTTGAGTAATTGCTCTTTATGATTAAGCGTGCGATATTATACCTGATAAAGGATCCGAAGACCGAAAATGTTAGTGTAAAAATAACTTGCCATTTTCTTGAAAACTCTCCTCAATATTTTTTTTCAGTGTTTATGTTATAAAAACCGATAAACGTACGTAAAAAATAAGTCTTTCATTTTTCTATATTAGTAATTATTAGCTCAGAGAATAAAAACATAGGTTATGTGAAGAGCTTTTTGAAGATTGCTTATTAAAAGATTAATTTATAAAAAACAGCACGATTGAAGAAATCATAGAACCGTTAATATTTTTATCAAAATATAAATTGTTGTTCTTAACTATTTACACGTTTCAAATATTTCAATGCGAGGTTAAGATATAAACAAATATCTCGTTGCACACACGAGAGTTTAGCCTTTTTTTTGTAAGCTATAGCGTAGCAAAAATTTAATCAACAATGTAACAGACTTAAGAAAATATTTTTTTGAGAAATTTGTGTCAAGTAAAAAAAAAATGGTTGAAATACAGTGAATATATTGATAACCTGTTTTTGTTCTACAAAATCTATTAAATTTGACTGAATGTGTTTCTTAGCGTGTTAAGACAAATCGGTTGAAGATAAGTTGTCCCCAGACAGCTCATCCATAGGCAAATTGGTAACACGACAGTTTGTCCACATAACGACATTTTGTTCACATACTCATACAATATATGTAGGTCCACAAACAGCTCATTGAAAAAATCTTTGTATTTACTGTTGTTAGAATTAATTGTGTTCTGCGATGGAGCTGTTTGTCGAATTATATTGTATGTGACCAAAATGTCGTGTGGACGAACTGTCGTGTGACCGATTTGCCCATAGTCAAGCTGTCTGCAGACAGTTCGTCTATGACTGATTTGTAGTGAACCGTTTCTTAGCAGGGGTGGAAGTCTCGACGACCGTCGATAGGACTTACCATATCTATTTGAAAAAAGACGAAATAAAACATGGCGGCGTATCAACAGCTGATACATTTTATATGGAACAACGATCAGCTGTTTAGGCACCGCTATGTTTAGGTTCTATCTTTAAATAAGTACGGTTTTATCTACTGACGGCCGTCGAGACTTCTAGCTGAGGTTAATAATATGGTTTTGGTTGTTCCTGCGCCCAGTACGCCTCTGCGTAGATCTAGACTGCGCTACTCGCTGTGAGTAGCTGGGATGCACTGCTTTATAATGAGTCCGCAGATGTTGGCAGCGCGTCCCAGACTTTCTCTCACAGGCTGATGTATCGATGCCTGGTGATTTATCGACTCATGACCTTGATAACGACTAGCTATAATCTCTAATCTGAGCTGCAAAGATCTATTAATATTTCAGATTCATATTGAATGCATAATGCATATCATAAATAGTCACGTGTAGGTTTACGGTTACACATCATCCGCCTTTAGTTGAGTATTGTGACAATATTTACGATGATGTCCATGTCTTTAACTAGGTGTTTGTTTAAAATCTGCTTTGAATCTAAAAGCCCCGCTCGGAGATTTTTTCATCGCAGATTAGAAGTTCCTTCTAATCCTTCTTATTCAGGTTAGTTTACATGCGAAACTTTCCACTGGCAGATAAACGACACAATATGTAATAGGTACAACAACCACATTAAATGTTAAACTTTATTTGTTTCACCATTATAATAACAACATGACACAACCATTTATATAATAACAAAATTCACCAGCTGCAAGCCGGGCGAGCCGATCTTTTTTTCTTGTCTTGTCATCTTTTGTTTTTCTATTCCATATTCAAAATTTCGCCATAATCTTTATTTTCCCTACATACCGATTAAATCCTTCCGTTACAGTATAATATAATCGTAAAGTTTTATACTTGTAGTAGAACTATCGTTGCCCACAGCAAACAATGTACATATTATGTTGGATGGTTGGTGCATTAACACTGTGAAAATTCATCTTTATTTAGTTATTAAAAAATCTGTTTTCTATTTCTATTTTCACTTTTTTTATTATTTATATAAAGGACACAAACGTTTTCGACTACTTCGTAGTCATCATTAGGTGATAAAAAAATTATAATTATTATAATTATATTATATAAAGATTATAATTTTTCTATCACCTGATGATGACTACGAAGTAGTCGAAAACGTTTGTGTCCTTTATACATATAAATAATAAAAAAAGTGAAAATAAAACAGATTTTTTAATAACTAAATGTACATATGTAGTTGATTGGTGTGTGTCACTTAACGCGTGAGGTGTGCAAGTTAGTTGACATTCCTGCCACTTGTGTACTCCTGCTCGCCTCGTACAAACATTTACTCGGTAGTATGAGTTTTTACTACGACCAAAAGTAAGTGAGTCGAATACCCGGAAAAACTTAGAGCGTATTGTGTCATCATACTTTTGGTAATGATGATGATGATTTGTAGAGCGCCGTTTCGTGACTACTGTCACTGCAAGGGAGTTTGCTGGCTTTAAACTCTACATGCAATACTCTCACACGGTGTCTTCCATCCTTGATTATTTAGGGAGCGTCTTATTCTTGATGACTGATGATGCGGTCCCTTTAGGAAATTTGTAGAAGTCTTCTGTAGGTACACATCTCAAAAGCTTCCAGTCTCCTTGAACTCTTCAATCGGGTTCCATGGATTTATTTACAGAGAATGGGAACTACATTCAAATTATGCCTTTTTCATCTTCACTGATATAGAAACTGGCTGTGAAAAAGATGCTGGCTGTAGTTTGCAAGATTCAAGCTGCTGTAAGACTGGATGGACCTAATATGGTAAAAATATATATATTTTTCAACCCAGCGAAGAGCATACTAAAAAAATGAAAATTTTATATATTTTTTAACTCCGCCGGGATTCGAACCCACAACCTTCCATTTACGAATCCGATGCGTTACCTCTAGAGTCTAGACCAACTCCTGTGATGACCACCAAAAAAAGGACAGAACTTTTGAAAGTAAGATCGATAGTAGTGTAACTATGGTGACTAAAAACAGGTCATAAAAGTGTACTGGCATCACACGAGCATGTTTCTGAAATACACTGATATTACATTACATGCGTACTCAATGTCAGACGTGTTTTGAACGCGTTTACATATTATTATACTCATGTCCATCAGTAGCGTAGATTAACGATACTTAAATTACGAAAAAAAATAAAAGATAAAGTTTAAAGAAAATATATTCGTTTTTAAATGCACTAGCTTAGAGCCTATAATATAGCATCTATGAGGCTCCCAGACTTAATGTATATGCTAAAACAGACTAAGAGAATGCAGTCTTCACGGGTACCAAAAAGGATCCTTGAGGGACATCCGTGTGGGAAAAGAAGAGTTGGAAGACGTAGGCTGAGATAGGAGGCTGCGGCACTGAGGTGAGGAAGGACGCAAACCAACAACTGCAGGTGATAGACCTAAAAGCTGCAGCGGTAGACAGGAGGAGTTGGAGGCCAAGGCTCGATATGAGCTGTAGGGCCATCGAAGAAGAAGCTTAGAGCTTATAGTCTAACCGTCTAACCCTGCGTTTTATATTAATTCCTGACGGCATCTTCTGGCTTATATGCAGCTTCGTTAAACTGAGGTATCAGAGGGGGAGAAGTTGGTAATGCGGGGAAGAACCCATCCCGTCTAAAATTACGGAAATAAGCCGAACAGGACTGGAAGTCTCATCACCACGGTAATTCTTACCTACCGAATATCGGTAATTTTTGTATGAAGACTAATCAGCTGTTCACTTGCGGCCATCTAAGATTGAACAGGCCTTCATACAAATATTATGGATATTCGGTAGGTAAAAATTACCACGGGGATGAGACTTCCAGCCCAGGCAGTGGATTACGTTTTTATTGCATAAGCTCAAGGTGAGAAATCTTTAAAAAAGTACTTTTTGTGATTATTTTCGAAAAAAATAGGTTTTAAATTTTATGGATAGGAGTGAAATTTTTTGCCTGAATTGCAAAAGCGGAGCAATTTTTTGAAAATAAATAAATAAATTTAAAAAATCATGAATTTTGACGGCATTCTTTTGTCTCAACTGCTTAATCTAAAATCTAAGTTGCAGAAAGATAAATAAACATTTAAAATTCATATGAAATGTATGTCCAAAAATAGGCTCGTGTAAGTTCACGCTTACAAATGCTGAAGATGTACTTACAAATTAAAATCCAGACCTCAAATGAACATAAAACCTGAAACAGGGGTGACATTGACGAAGTGAACTATTTTTTACAGTATGGATGGCTAGCCTCATACCAACCTTTAATTCAAGGAATAACTTTCCAAAAAGTATCACACTTCACCCCTGGCTTACATGGTAGATACTTGTCAAATATGATATTGTTGCATATCTTTGTGTCACTGTTAACTCAAATTGCTCCAAGATATTTGACAAAAAAAACTCAAAAAGAGAGCCCATTCGTTTTCAGATATTTTTTTTATGTTTTAGTGAGAAATAGGATACCCATCTAATCTAATCTAATCTAATCTAAGTTGCAAAGATATGTTACATTGGAGATTCACATTACATGCATTCTCACAACCAGACACGTACAAGTTCGCGCTTGCACATGCCTCATGTGAACCTACAACATAAAAACCAAATCTCAAATGAACATACACCCTGCAACTCTTGCCGTCCTTCCCTGAGACAGGGGTGACTTTGGCAAAGTGAACCATTTTTACAGCATGGGTGGTCAGCCGCATACCAACCTATAAGTCAAGGAACATGATTGTTGAAAATAGGAGTAGGTAAATGTTACGATGACATTGTACGCCGACACGCAACAGTCTATCATCTCTTGAAGTTCAGAATAGAAGAAGTGCCCCAGAAGTCATATATATCGATTATATCAACAGATAACAACCTTCATAACATGGCTACGCGTGAACAACTGATAAGGCTGTCAAACGTCCTCCATTCAAATTGCAAGGAGGACATTTGACCGCAAAATTAGCTGTTCCCGCACTGCCATGCATACCAATTTAGCGTTTACCTCTAGACTGCAAAGTGGTCAAAAAGAATATTGTGAAAATAAAACCTTTATTTAAAAAGAAATCTAGACTCCGTTTTTATATTTTGCGATTCGTAAAAAATATCTTTATAAATGAGACACCTAATACAGTTCACTTATAGACTGACAGCGTTATCGATGTGCTCATATACCAGGTTCGGTTGGTCGGATAGACGATATCATAACATGCACACATAAATAGGTTACATATAACTACGCGCGCACCTCCAAGTAGATTCAATCAGAGCAATCACACATATCGGATCTAATTTCAGTGGTCTCAAATGTCAAAGGTCTGGTTTGGTAATTGATTAAAAAACTTAAATCTATTTTGAGCTTCCTACAGTTTCACCTATGTCTGCGTTGGGCTTCTTCAGCGTGATGATATTTTAATGTGATGTTGATGAAATAAGAGAATGCAATGTAAATTAGATATAATCACAACAGCTTCATCAACCTCATATCACATCATCATTACGCTGAAGAAGCCTATCACATATATGGGCGAACCGTCGGCCGTGTAAGCCTAAAGCACCTAGTGAATTGCAGTAAAAGTTGATTTTATTGTTACTCTGCCACCATTCCGCTAGGGGTGGCTAGAGCCTCTAAAGATTTACCTTCACTACTTACTAGCCTGGCATACTATTTTCAATTAATTCTTATACATCACCGTTTTCATACATTCGTTTGTTTACCTTTTACTCTATAGGTACATAACATTTTTACGATCTAAGTTGCAAAGTTATCTTAACATTTAAAATTCATATTAAATGCATGCCCACCAGCAGACGCGTGCGAGTTCGCGCTTACAAATGCTGCATGTGTACCTACTTACGAATTAAAATCCAAACCACAAATGCACATAAATCCTGTAACTTTTGCCGGCCTTCCCTGAAGCAGGTGTGAAATTGGTAAAGTGAACCATTTTTTTACAGCATGAGTGGTCAGCGTCAGCCTCATACCAATACATAAGTGAAGGAATAACTATACAAATAAACAATGCCAATCTGATTCATATATCAGTAAATCTAAATAAAATAACGAACAAAAACAAAATTATAAAGGTTTCGGTCACTAAGGTATTATTTTCCATTAAATCAAAACTCAATCCGCCTTTTGTGAGTCAAAAATATTTCCTTTTTTCAGTACTATGGTACTAGTGGTACTAAGTAACTAGAAATGTCCTTGAAAAACTTTTTTTATCCTTATCGTATTCTCAAGTCTCCGAAATTTAAAAATCAAAAAAAAAAATTAACAAGAAACTAGAAATGTCCTTGAAAATCTTTTTTTATCCTTATCGTATTCTCAAGTCTCCGAATTTTTAAAATCAAAAAAAGAATACCTTTTGTTCTATTTTTGGTTGCTTTGAAAGAAACTCACCACTTTATCTATATAAATAGGTATTTTGAAGAAAACTTTTTCGTTTTCTCTCTCCCCCTCCCTCCGTACAAAAAAGTCTACTAAATTTATAACGGTCTTTTTAAGAATAAGAAATGACTTTGTTTTTTTGAATCGCGAGAACTTTAAATTTAGAATGTTCTGATGAGATTTGAAAATTCAAATGTTTTAATGAAGCTGTAAATTTACGTTCCATAATAACAGGCCATCTTTATCTGTAATCTTTGTTGAAAATATGTATTAACATGAAAGATCTGCATTCATTCATCGCAAATATTATCAAGTTTGCACACATACGAGTATATGTTGCATACCTATATATACTTAGCATTTACTAAAGAAAATCCTGGAATGAAACACTTTGGATCTCTTACGAACTTCCATACCTGAAATGGGGTGGTGTAGGCAAAAGTAAGCCCTTTTATAAAAGTAAGAATGGTTTGCTCGTAATAGTTATAATTCAGAAAAAAATGCAACTAAGCTGCACGTATAGTACAATCCTGACGTTTATCCGAAAGGCTACCATTTAGCTAGTGAGCATTACACCAACCATTTCACTTGTTCTGATGTCTCTCAGGTTCTCATTATTCGTATGGTGCCCTTGCAGTGATTTATCACAAAACTGCACTATAAATATTGTCTTTACTGCTATTATTATTACTATTATAGGTTGAACAAACCATGCCAGAATTGTGATTTTGTATTTTTAATAATCGGAAAACCCTTTTTCACCCTTAATATGAGGCAGACCACCCATACTGTAAAAATTGGTTCACTTTCCAATTTCACCCCTGTTTCAGGGAAGGTTGGCTAAAGTTGTAGGGCTTAGGTTCATTTGAGGTTTTAATTTTATTATGTAAATACGCATGCAGCATTTGTAAGCGCAAACTTACACGTGCCAGTTTATGGGCATGCATTTTAAATGATTTTTTAATGTTAATTTTTGCAGCTTAGATTATAGATTAATATTATAAACAAATATGTGTTGAATTGTTTCCATTTTTTTCCTTGTACCTCAAATGAAGGCCGCACGTTTTATCCAACCACTACAATATTATGAGGAGACGCAACTTTAATTCTACGTACAAACACGAATGATTATTATTTAATTGGTTTCTGGCATTTACTAGAGTCAAGGCTGTAGTTAATGTTGCTTATGGCACTGTGGAAAAAAATCATACATGGCATCACGTATAGAATTCACGATCCTCTTTAATCTGGGTGTATTATCTACAATTCTCAATATAATAAAAATGGAGAGCCTCGCCTTACAAAATAAATGTCAGTTAATACAGGTAAAAGTCAAGAACTAATGAACAGATGCACATCATATTCACAACAAACATTATTTGAAACCTCGGATGTGTTCTCTTCTAATATATCTATTTAAAAAAAAAAATCTAGTATATATTTAGGTACCTAACCATTCTGCTCCTAAAGATGCCTCATTAGGCGAAAATGTTCGAGCACAAAAAATAAAGAAATAAGTGAATTAAAACTGTGTTTTACCCATTTGAATTTTTAAATAAGTAAAGATGGACTTTCACTGTGTTAACAGATTAACACTAAAAAAATATATAATTTTTTTAAATGTTGTTATTTTAAAGTAACTACGTATGTATGATCGATAAGGACACCTTTATTATATGAAACCAAAGTAATTTTGACATTTGATTTTAATTTTTTTAATAAATAATAATCTGTAATACATCTTGAAAAGATATATGGCAATTTAAAATTTGTTTATAATGCATGCCTACAAACAGACACGTGTAATTTCGCACTTTCAAATGCAGGATGCGTACGAACAAATTAAAATCCATGAATCTCAAATGAACATACACCCTGCAACTTTTTATACACAGAAAATGGCATTTTTTCTGGTTAATTTAAATTTTCTTTTATTTTTGTGCTCTGGGTTTCATACCCATTACCTTACGACGCCAAGTTAAGCCGCTAAGCATTGCGCTACGACCATTCTTCCATCAGAATATTTCATTTATATAAAAAAAAAACGCAACGCAACTAAGCTACACTTATAGTGTAACTTCTTGCCGCGTTATCCCCGAAGGGGTCGCATGTGGCGAGTTGAACCTATTTATTTTTACAGGTAAGGGGGACGGCCTTACGCCAACCACTTCAGTTGAAGTGGGGGTTTCCCAGCTCCCGAGGGGGCTGGTACTCATTTCTTGTGAAGGCTGAGTAAACCTTGCCGGTATTTTTATTATGGGGTTTTGAAATAAACACCGAAATAGGAAATCATTTCTGACACCCTCCTCGGTGGGATTCGAACCCGAGCTCACGGGGTAGAATGCAAGCACTCTACCAACTGAGCTATCGACCGGACTGCAGCCAAGTATTCTAAGACGTCACTCAATTTATTAATTCTTATCTTTTAGATTTCTAAGATGTTTTCTTTAGGGTTCAAGAAACTTTGTAAAAGGAACAAATATTTACTGAAGGATTTATGAATCTCATTAAACAATTTTCCAACAACAAACAGTACCCAGATTATTCAACGCAATCCAACTAAGCTGCACATAAAGTACAATATTGTAACCTGTTGTTTTTTAAGGGATTTTTCACAGATTTCAGGGCTGGCCTTACGAATGCTTAAACTGTCGTTTACCCTGCGTGGTATTAAGAATTAAAAAAAATTCCATCTCCTAGTGTTTGGAGTCTAAACTAGTTTTTAACACGCAAAAAGGTTTTTGCTGACTTAGGGAGGATTTAAATTATTTGCCTTGTCTTACTTGTAAAACCAAGCTGCATGCTTCGACCACAATTGAGTATTTTGGTACGTAGTGCCTTTTTGAAGTCGACCATTCACATGTGATATTTCGTAGTATTATTAAAAATTAAGTTAGTCTTTATGCATAAGAATTAACGCGACTATTTTCGCACGATTTCGCCGTACACGGGTGCTCTCTATGGCGGTTCTGTTTTTCTTAAAACAAAGGTAAACGCTCTTGACTTTCAAAAATGTTTCTGTGAATGAATACAAGCCATTTGTTTGAATAATCCTTATTTAAATAAATTGCTTACGCAACGCAAACATAACCAAGCTACACATTTTTTAAAAATAAATTTGTGAAGAGGAACGCAATTCACCAACATATTTTGCCTGGCTAGTTGTCTTAGAAGCTTATGTGTATGCAATGGCATCTGTCGAACCAGGTTCACAGTTATGGGCCTGACGTGATTCGAACCAACGTTATTGTGTTCCAAATACCATAGTCGATCAAGCGACTTGACCCCCACGACGATAACACCAACACATATAATGTAACTTCTTGCCGCGTTCTCCTTGAAAAGTTTGCATGTGGATAAGAGAACCTTTTTATTTTTACAGGTAAGAGAGGCCTTACGCCAACCACTTCAGTTGAAATGAGGGTTTACCAGCTCCCGGGGCGCTGGTACTCATTTCTTGTGAAGGCCATTATTAAGATTCAAGGAGTGGACTGAGTAAGGCTGAGAGAGTGAAATAAGAAAGAAATCGCTGAGCTATGCTTTAAACACCCCAGTCTTCATTTATTGTAATAACATGGCAAATTAAGGTAAAAATGTATACAAATTAGCATCTTTCGCCACAATAATACAATTAATTTAGATTGCACAACATGAAAATCAGCTGTTACTGTGGGAAAATTTATACAGTCATGGGAAAACCATTGTCATGTGTAAAAAACAAACTCGCATGCTATCACATGGAGCGGTGTAGTGGAACGGAAGACTTTATATGTGCATGAGCATGACAGACCATTCAGTATAATGAACCCATTAACGCGACTAAGCTGCACATATAGTTCAACTTCTAACCGTGATGTAACCAAAATCCCAATTCAATTTCAGTACGGTTTCTTTACTCCAGGAAGGGGTTCTCATTTCTTTTGAGAACTGAGTAGACCTGGCCGGTTCTGTGATTTATGGGTTTGAAATAAGTACAGAACCGGGAAACATTTCTGACCATTGGTGGGGATCGAGCCATAGCTTTCTGGTTTTGAACGCAAATGCCCTACCAACCGAGCTATCGACGAGATAAATTATACGGTTTTTGGCACACTTAAATCAAAGTTATTGGCGAAAGGCTAGCCCCCTTATATGTGAAAATATATAGTCCTATCTGCCAACAACACGACACATATGGGGACACGCAAAAGTTGTACAAATTTTGCAGCTTAGTTGCGCTTTTCTTTATTGATTGAACATTGATTTTCATGTAAATAATGTTTTACTTATCTGTGTACATATACGTAAAGAAATGTTTCTGGTTACGACAAAATACGGTGTTGCATGACATTATTTTTCACATTTTTAAGTTTTTTTTTTAAATCGTTAAGATTTTCGGCAGTAACTTTTAGCAAAGTTAATTTTCATTTTTTTTTGTAAAATAATCCCTTATGGTTTTATTTCGTTTTTTTTTTGTGGCTTGTTCGTTTCATTTGAAACGTGAAGATGGGAGGTAGTGCTGTTTGAGGATAAAATAAAACCATTACTGAATTCTAACAATAACTTGTATTTTTATTCTAAATTTATACAAAAAACTCAGATTACATATTGCTGTAGAAATATTTTCGTACCTAAAGTAAATAATATAATCCTGTAATATTATTTCCAAGCCCAAAAAATGGCCGAAACGATAATGCCCGTTGACAATGGAGACTGAAGCTTTTACTTCGACAAAGGAGAGAAATGTATGTCCCGGGCAATACATACGAGGATTAATATTTTCCAAAGGCAGAGCAGAAGAAAATAATGTGAGTATTATTGTTTGTGTGTACATTCTCTATTCTGGCGACATTTTTTCGTGAAATTGAATAAAAGAAAAACGTACAGCTTATGGGGAAAGAAATGTGTGGAAAGGAAACTTTTTTCTTTGTGTACAATTTTTGGTGAAACTCAAGCATGACATCATCGTCATCATCAATGGCTCGACATACCGGGGAGGGGGGGGGGGGGGGGGTTTGGCCTCCTACATCAACCGCAATCGCTTTTGTCCAACACCAATGTCCATATTTCCTACGCCCCTTTGGGCCCTTCATCACAACCATCTCTGCCAGGCTCCGATATTCCAATCGCTGGATATGACTCAGCTTATCCAGTATGTTTTTTTTTTTGACCGTGGGTACCACATTGACGTCCTCGTACAGCGCATTTAGTTCGAAGGTGTATCTTCTTCACCATATTGTCACTTTAAAGGCAAAACTGAATAAGCACTGATTCACTGTCAGTGAACTAAGTATTAGAAAATATGAGAAACTTCTCAAATACAGGATTTGTACACTTTTGTAGTATTTTGTGTCGTAGAAAATCGGAAAAAGGTGCATTTATCTGAGAAACCCATGTTAGCTTAATGTGTCACTTATTAAGTTTTACTTTTAAGTTATTTATATATAAGTTTTCAAATTGGTTAAGTGAAACGTTGTGGTACCTACGCCATTTTAAAAATTATTTATATACATGTTCCCGTCTTTAACTTATTGCAGCAAACCTATGGCTCATCCGCAGTGAATTAACAATATTAAAAAAAAACAATGATCTGTAGATCAGCTATGGATAAAATATTTTGTGAATATAAATGTTTTTAGTAAGCTTTGGCGTATGGAAGTATAAATTTGATATAATTTAATATAAATCTCCTTCATGCTTACAAGGATATTTTATGAACTATAAATAAGCACTTACACCCATTCCTAATGTGAACACTCCATTAAAAGCACCTAATATTTGTACCTACCTACATAAATTTCTGTCAAAAAACACTCGTAATTTTTTAAAGTACACTTCACACCGCGTCAATACCCAAGTGTACGTTAAGTTAAATTGATTTAGTCACACACAAACAGCATAGGCACATAAAAAAATAATATCTTTTAAATTGGTTACATGAATATTGTGCAATGGTTCTGTTTAAACCAGCATAGGCTAAGTTAAATAAGTTGAACCTCAGTATGAGAGGGCTTCGCTTTACGAGCTATATATTTGGCTTTGTTTAAAAAATCTATATCCCAATCAAGAACGTACTACATTGGTTCAATTTAATACAAACTTCGGTTTATTTCTTTTCACACAATTTATTTTGAGATGCCGTTCATATTTGGTTCGATCTGAGTTAAATTTTGCCAGCTCCGATACAAGTATTTCTTCAAAGCATTCGATCTCTATTTATAGGTATCTAAGGGTTATTCTAGCACACGCAAGATCACCCCAAAATATTCTTTTCGATTCGAGCGAATGCTCGCACCATCGAATAAATACAAGTATCATTATTTAAACATCTACATCCAGAGGCACACATACACAAGTAAAAACACACAATCACACATTCGTAACAATAATATACTCTCATTTCTTTAAGAGGGGGAAAAATACAGACGTACCCTGATCCAAATGTTTATTGATTAAAATATAAACTCAGTATGGTCGGGTGTACAAATATTTCATTTCGTCATATTTCATCATCCACCATTTATGAAAATCACATGCTTTTTTGGCAAGATACGACACCGAAGAAACGTGGTTTAATCGGTCATCTAAATCTTTTTTATAATCATTCCGTAATTACTTCTTTTAATTTAAAAATATTTTATTTCTTTCAAACAAAGAATTGAAAAGTTGTTTCATCAATTAATAATAATTTTGGTCATTAATATTTCTTCTAGACAAAGATTAAAAAGATACTATACATTTATTTATCTCTGTATACTTTAAAAATCGGTAATTGAAAACAAAAACAAAAAAAATACACTTGTGATTTGTAATGTGATTGCCATAAGCTCGGGTAAGATTTACGTAGATAAAAAAGGTTTTAATATCCTACCATTGATATCATTCAGTGATATCAATATCGCTGCACAAAATATTAATTGATTATCGTTATAATAAAATACTTTTATGAGATTACAACTATACTTTACGAATGATTTGACTTCCGAGCAGATTCAATAATCGTGTACGTATACTGAAGTTTGACAAAATATATTAGGCGAGCGACTTCATACAAAATAGGGAGACCATCAATCACTTATGTTAATTGACTCCGCGGTGCCATAGAGAATAAAGTGGATATTAGTTTTTATATGTTGGCCACCCCACTGTCATAACTCATCAAATTAAGGACGGACGTTTCATGGGTGTCAAAAAAATCACGATTTTTCTATGAAAAATTATGAAATTGATTTTTTATTTGTTTTTTATTAAGGATTTGAGGTCATGTATATGAAAGAGAGAGGATTCGAATCTGTTTATAAGATTATTTAAATGATCCAGTCAAGCACTACCAAGCTACACACATAGTGTAACTTTTAGCCGCGTTTTCCCCGAAGGATTTTGCATGTGGCGAGTGAAACGTTTTATTTTTACAGGTAAGGGGGCTGGCCTCACGCAACCTACTTCAGTTGAAGTGGGGGTATCCCAGCTTTCGAGAGGGCTCGTACTCATTTTTTGCAAAGGCTGAGAAGCCTGTAGTTTATTTTGGGTTTGAAATAAACACCGAAACGGGAAATCATTTATGACACTTTCGGTGGGATTCGAGCCCGAGCTCTCGGCATAGGATGCAAACACTCTACCAACTGGTCTATCAACCGGACTCCAGTTTAATCGAATTTTTCTACCAATACTTATAATTTGACAGGTGGTAGCCTAGTGTTTAACGGTTTAGACTTTTAATCGGCAGATAGTTTATGCTTAATTTATTTAATAAAACAAAAAAGTAATGAAGTCAGCACGTGAATTGACATAGAAAATATGATGTTGTCACTCGGCCGAGTTGCTAGGTAAAACGCAAACAAATATTTTGTGATTGGCTACTAAAAACGGCCGTGCAATATAAAAGTGACGTTGGCCCGCCGAGAAAAAAGAAAAAAATTAACAATGTCCGAACCTAATTCCGTACGATATTTTTCTTTTTCTTCTTCTCTTGGTGCATTTCAAAGTAATTTGCAAAACTACTCCATTGTTTTTTTGTTTGACGGGACTGGGTGACAGTTTTGAATCGTACAATGTTTCCTTGCCGTCTGTCTGCTTCTATTTCTCTATATTACACGTCAATGGTCAGGACAGTTTTTTTTCTGAACGAGACATCGATGTTTTAAATGAATACGAAGCTCTGCATAAAGATATAGCATTGTCAAAGGACTCTGTCTATAGTTTTTTTCTGAGAATTGAACAAATTTCTGTTGATTCAAAGAACGGTTTTTTGTTGGTTGTCATAAAGTAATATTATAATGCCCATATCTCTGTTTTTTCTAGCGTCATTAGGGACAAAGGAATTTTAAATAATATAAAAGCGACTATATATTCTGTACCTACCGTTGACCTGTCAGGACAAAAACGTTTTTAATGTAAATTTAGACACTTACTTCAATATTAATATGTACCTCAATATTGAAATATTTCATATTTCAGGGACGAACTGTGTGTTTTCTGATTAGTCATGCATTTGTGAAATAGCTGAGCATCCACGGTCTCACCGAGTCAGGTCTCTAATTTTGAAAATCTAAGACCCAAACTCAGGCCCGCCGCACGGAGTCAGGATGAGATGGGAGTCACAGGACTTACGACCTGTCTTTGGTTGGTTAAGGATCCTTTTGTCATGACAACGTTCCCAATTCCTCCCAACTCATCCTTCCTTCCAATATGTAAGTCCGATTAACTACGTTGCATGTCCAGAGGTGTCTGGGCTCTCAGATCTTCGCAGCCAAATGTGGTATGATCCCGAGATGGCCGCTTTTGTTAGTCTTTCCAGAAATCCATTTATTTGGGATCTATTCAGTCCCAGATCCTTAAGGAAAGTATATACCGATTTGGCTGGCAGTCCTCTCGCTCCCACCTCCACTGCATACAATCTTGTGGTATATCCATTATTTGTGATTTCATCCACTAGTCCTTTATACCTATTTAGTTTGTAGGCATGGTCCTTAGGGATGTTCATCTCCCACGGCACCGTCAATTCAACCAAGAGTACTTGCTTTAGTTCATTTGAGTATAGAACTATGTCGGGTCTCAAAGCCGTAGTGCATAGTTCTCCTGGGAAAATGTATCGTCCTGTGGTGGAATCCATCACAAGCCTCCAGTCCTTTGCCTTTTTTATAATGGAAGTCTGGGTCCTGGCCCTTCGCTCTGTATATTGTATCCCTAGACGATTTTTTACTAAATAAAGGAGTTTGTGAGTCTTCAAAATTACATATTTGTATTGGAATTATACAGTTTTCCATACATACAAAGGTCAACTGTGAGTTATTAAGTAAAAACTTACACTATGGATAACTGCATGAACGGGACTAAGGACAGAAGGGAAACAATTCAGAGCTATCCATGACCGAAAAGCCCACTCTCGTGTGATAGTCAACGTCGCAGCACTTGATAGTACACAAAAAAGAAGAAAAAGGGGTGCATAAATAGAAAAAGAGACGTTGTCATTTTTCATTATCTCTCCAGAATATGTTATAATTGTTTGTAAAACTAGATCTGCAATAACTTGAGAGGTTGAGACTTGGGTACGGGATTTTGAGTTTTGGGTACATGATTTGTATTTTACCGGAACAAGATACGACACACATCTTGTTTGGTTACAACTAGAGATGGAAAAAACGGCTTAGTAAAAAAAACGAAAAAACGCTTACGCTTTTTAAAATAAGCAGCTTAAAAAAAGCGTTTTTTCGTTTTTTGGGTTTATAAAGCTAAATCGGCCGTTTTTGTTTCTTACACTTTATGGTCTTAGCAAAATAGTTACAGTAATGAAATAAATCAAGCATGTTTATTAATTTTTTATCTTAAAAAAAATATAAAACTTAAGAATTGCCACCCAAAAAAATATTTAAAAAAACGCGTTTTTTTTACATTTTTAGCTTTTTTTTCGTGTGTGCTGTATTTTGGATTATTTTTTTTGCTTTTTACTTACAGAACTATACATTGTTTAGGTTCAATACTCAACATTTTTTCAATAATGTCAATAGTTTTTGAGTAAATATGGAAAAACTGTGTTCTTTGATTTAATTAAAATTTAATTCATTTAGTAGTTTCAGTTTTTCCATATTTACTCAAAAACTATTGACATTATTGAAAAAATGTTGAGTATTAAACCTAAACAATGTATAGTTCTGTAAGTAAAAAGCAAAAAAAATCCAAAATACAGCACACACGAAAAAAAAGCTAAAAATATATAAAAAAAACTCGTTTTTTTAAATATTTTTTGTGGTGGCAATTCTTAAGTTATATATTTTGTTTAAGCTTTGTAATTAAGATAAAAAATTAATAAACATGCTTGATTTTTTTCATTACTGTAACTATTTTGCTAAGACCATAAAGTGTAAGAAACAAAAACGGCAGATTTAGCTTTATAACACGCCATAAGCGTTTGAAAAATAAGCGTATAAAATAAGCACAAGCAACTTTCGTTTAATTAAGTTTCGATTTATTTATAACACGCCTTATACGCTTATTTTTCAAACGCTTATTTTTCAAAACGACTTTTCATTTAAATTGTAAGCGCGCTTAGTTGCTTAAAATAAAAAGCAGTCATTTTTAACTGCTTTTCGTTTAAACGGCCACCTCTAGTTACAACCATATTGAAAAAAAATCATTATCGATTGAAGGAAACATCCGCACTATGTACATTACTTCAAATATATCTAATCAACAAGGGCTAGCACAGCATTTCAAGCAATGGCAAGGCAACCGTACGGATTTGGGTCGATTTCTTGAAGATCCGAAATGAATTCATTGTAAAAATCTGTGCTCGTTCTTGCATATTTATTTTGTTACCTACATGTATTATTGACGTTAATAGGTCATGTAAAGCATAAAATAATTTCAGATCGGTTCAATTCTACTAAGTACGGAAACAATTATTTACCTTTGTTAATTTTTCGCACCCGCATCAGCTTCACTCCGCCAAAAAACCTGTGTATTATTTATTTATTTTTATTTACGAGCTGGCAATAAGAATGTAGACGTGAGTTTGATTTAAAAAAAAATCTGCATAGGATAATAATTTTCATTTAGGTACGCAAAAGCTTTCAGCCCTTACGAGTGTATCGCGACTGATTTTATTCGCACATTATGTGAAATGTTGATTAAAAAAACCTATGTAAGGCGAGTCAAAACTTACACTAGCATAGATAACAGATAAGGCGCTTTTAGTTTCTGGAGCAGCTCTGGAAAGAAAAAAACAAACACCATTTATTTCTTATCTTAATAGCAGGTGAGTTCTAAAAATGTTATATGGAGCATCACCTACTTTTAAACAGGCCTGTAAATTGACCTCATCACTGTAGGTAAGCCAAAAATTTTTTTTTTTGTGTATGGGGGCTTATTCATTGATATTTTTTCCATACCTTTTGACATTTTTTTTCACGCCATTTTCACGTCATGTATGGGGGCTTATTCATTGATATTTTTTCCATACCTTTTGACATTTTTTTTCACGCCATGCAGACATTCACATTGCCACGAGTTTATTGTTTCGATTTACTTAGGTTCAATTCAATTTCGATTAAATTTAATTTACACAATTAATTTTACTATTGATTCACATCTGGTTCACATTTAATCTTTCGTACTATCTCGCTCAACGGTTTAAGTGCCAATCACCCTTTAAAGCACTGCTATCTGTATTTATAGGTGAATAAAGGCTAATCTGGCATACACCAGACCATGCCAGAATCTTCTCAATGAGAAGCTTCGACCTAGGACTATTAGATCTACAGACACACACACACACAAAATAAAGTTAAAAAAACACAGACACACAATCATAAGTAAACATACACAGACGCAAAAACATACATTCGTAACAATATATTATTATTCTAGAAAAGTCGTGGTACAGGGTCTACTACCACGGCCTTCTACTTGACAGTAGGTACCGACATTCCTATGGATTACTAGCGAAGATCTTCTCTCGTATACTGATGGAAAACCAGTTTCAAATAGAGTGTACCCAACATAATTATTAAACTCTATCATCGTGTTTACTAAAAACAATATGTAAAACAAAGCAGCACGCGTAACGAGAGTTTAAGTCTCCATGCATTTTTGCTAAAAAGTTTTGATTTTGTGAAAACGTAATGTTTTATGCTTCGTTAGTAATTTATCTGTGTAACAGAGTAATCGAGTGTTTTAAATTTTGTATGAAACTTAGGTAGCGCCTCTATAACTCGTAGAACACAATTTCTCGATGACTTGATTACATCGTTAATCGAGTGTTTTAAATTTTGTATGAAACTTAGGTAGCGCCTCTATAACTCGTAGAACACAATTTCTCGATGACTTGATTACATCGTTAAGTTCTTTGGGCTTAATGCCTTCTGTACCGATGTGTCTTCTCATGGAGAATAATATTTATGTCTTCTTTCGGCTTACAATTATTTTTACCTCATCATAGTCCATTCGATAGCTCAGTTGGCAGAGTGCTTGGATTCCATGCCGAGAGCTCCGGTTCGAATCCCACCTAAAGTGTCAAAAAGAATTTACCATCTTAGTGTTTATTTCAAACCCAAAATAAAATGGTTCACTCAGCCTTCACCAGAAATGAGAATCATCCTCCTCTGTTGCAGGGAAACCCCCACTTCAACTGAAATGGTTGGCGTAAGGCCGGTCCCTTTACATGTAAAAATAATAGATTCCACTCGCTACATGTGATCGTTACACATATAGTCAAGAAGTTTGACTATATTATGTGTATCGTTTTTTTGCTTGAAAAAAAATTCAACATTATTGTCTCATTAAATAAAGAACTTGGCGTAAGGCTAGTTTCTAATATTTTGGCTCTACGCATCAACACTATTGTTTTTTTTATCTGACCTACAATAGAAAAGGATAATAAAAAATATTGAATTTTAACTTTGCGATTATATTATAATATCTCGGTGTGAACAGTCCACCACATCTCCATAGTAAGGCGGCTTGCTCCCCCTCGCACACGCGGTAAAACGTGTGCAGTGCAAGTACTCGCTGCAAGTAGCGAGGGCCAGTAGGCAAGCAGAGACGACGCATCCGATGTTCGCGAGTAGCACAGGTGACTTCTGATGCGCCAGACAGCGTTCTCTACGTTATTCTAGTTCTAGTAAAAAATATATACCCGAAATTGTAGATAAATATTAAATGTTAAAACATATCACATCATAGTAATAATGATAATATTAGGAAGATTTATTTGGCGAGCTTGGTCGTCGCTATTCTCAAGCAAGACCAAGTTGCTGTAAGACTGAATGGACTTTTGGTGAGAGGTCTTTGGGAAAGGTATTTAAATTTTTCAACTCTACGAAGAGCGTATTTCCAAATATGAATGGCATATTTTTGGTAGTCCACCGGGATTCGAACACACAATCTTCCATTTACGGGTCGGAAGCGCTAACCACTTGACAACGAGCCGCTAACCATCTTGTTATGGACCATCAAACATCCTTTTTAATTTTCAGAAGTATATAGCTCGTCCAGAATTCAATGTTTTCTGCAGATTTTGAATATAAAAAAAATAATCTATAATACTAAGGAGTGATTCTAAAAAATAATTATCGCATTTTACGTATCACAACGATTTGTTTTTTTGATTTATCAAACCATACATTATCGTATTTTTATCAACTTAGGACTCATTGTTATCTCGAGTACCCAGCTCACGAGCAATCACTATATATTTATCGGCCACTATCTATTTTTATTAATAGATAATTATGTCAAGATTTTAATGATAACAGTAATTGTGCAATACACCAACATCGGCAGCAAAAACTTAATTTGAATTCAATTTAAATAATTTATTAAAAATAATATTGCAATAAAATCTTAATTGTGTACTACTCACATCAAAATAAATAAAACAAAAAGGACGTCAGTGTTGAAGAAAATAAAAGTTCGTCGAAAAGACTCCCTTTGAACAATTAAAATGAAATCGCAAAAATCACTTAAAAACTTGAATAAATAACACGCCCAGTAGAATGGCAGAAATTACTTCCTTTTTTTTCAAATCCCGCCATAGTGTAATCACTCATTTTCCTTTCAAACAAAACTAATACAGTCATAATTCCATTAATACCAACCATTCTTCCACTCTCACACCATTCATTTTCAATTAAGCTGGCTGTCATTCATGAAAGCACCCGCACATTTCAACACAATTTCTTCCAAAACCAAAAAATACAAAAAAAGTGTAATAGTATAAGTGTGTACAAAAATACACGCAACATTCGTCCGTAATTTGTATGTGGCTGGAGGAAGCCATCAATCAAAATCGCTTATCAGGGCGGTAGTCCATCGCCGAATTATTTGCCCACCGGGTTCATAATATCGTTAATTCGGGGCTCGCTAGACACGGAATCCCGAGATTGGGAAATTTATTATAGAAATAATATTTTTGATTGTTGTGTTGAGGCGGAGAACGGAGTTGTGAGGTGATATCGGCGCCTTGTATGGGATACCGCTGATGCCAGAAGACGGGGAAAAGATCTACGTACAATATTATGTTTCTTATTGTATTTTTTTGCGAATAAATAATTAATTTTACCTCAATAAAAGAAAAATGTTCTAAATTCAATTACTTTGTACATTAAATGTTTTCGTTGTACATTTTAGCATTTTTTTTATAAAATACAGTTGGAAAAAATCTTACAATAAAAAAAAACATTCGTAAGTTTTACTTTTGCAGCAATTTTTATTTAACAAAACAATGAAAATCTAATCTAATCTAATCTAATCTAAGCTGCAAAGATATATATCATTTAAGATTTATATTAAATGCATTCCCACAAGCAGACATGTATAATTTCGCGCTAACACATGCCGCATGTGGACCTACAATATAAAAACCCAATCTCAAATGAACATAAGCCTTGCAACTCTTGCCGTCCTTCCCTGAAACAGGGGTGACATTGGCAAAGTGAAACAAAAATAAAATGTTTTGATTATATTCATTTTATTATATTTCATAGAAAAGAAAAATTATGTGTAATTAGTACGCAATACTTACACAAAATATAAAAAGTCAGTGTAAAAAATATAAACTTTTGTACAAGCATTATTGATTCACTTGATTTTCTAGCGTCATTTCACATGAAATGAAAAATTAAAATAGTCAGGAATATTTCAATTTTTACTTTTAAAAATCGACTCTTGATATATTTCAAAACAAGTGCTAACTTCAACAATAATCAAAACAATTTTATATAAAAAATATATATAGATATTTATTAAGTACAGATCTTTTCATAATTCCTTCTTGCGTAGGCTCCACAATCTCTATACCGGTAGAATGTGTGCACATCATTATTTCAGTGCTCGTCCATAGTCGAGGGGTGTCGCACGCGTATCGCAAGGCGGCGCACAACGAATATTTCCGAATCGAAATATTTCGATTAATAAGCAAGAATTTCGAAAATACAACCCCAAAAATTGTTGACATCCAAAAAAAAAGTTAAACAGCGGATTGTCATGATTTTGTTTTCTTAACCATTAATATAAATGTGTATTTTTAGTGATCATTTTAAAAACATGTGAGTTGGAATGAATATTATCTGTAAAAGGTGAAATTATTTGGGCTGTACATGTGATAATTTTTATCTCTGTGATTTTTTTGTGACGTGTAAGATTCTGTGTTTTTTTTTGTTTGTTTGGTTTTTGTTTGACAAGGAAAAAGTTGGATTTTTTTTGGATAACGGAAGAAACTGCGAATAAGAAGGTAATTATTTCTTTATTTTACATTTACCGTTTATTTATTAATCTGCTTAATCCCATAAAGAGGTTATACATAAATAACAATTATTATTGGAAAGTATGTTGCTTACTAACTACTCAAAAAAATTATGTATGCACACTTAAGTAATATACTTCATAAATTATACCTAAATATAAATAATATTATTAGGATAGGACAGGGGTCGGCAACCTGCGGCTCGCAAGTCAAATGCGGCTTTTAGGGTGTAAAGTTGCGGCTCTTTATTCCCATTCGCAAATATTTAAAAATATAAAAAAACAGTTCTGATCGAAAAACACAAAAATCGTTCTGAATCGATTCACAATGATTAGGCACCGATTCTATGTCTCAGCCACTTTTACTCGCTTTCCACCCCCCAAATCCCCCCCCCCCCCCCCCCCTCCGTCGACGCTATTTATTGTTAGCAAGAAAACAAGAGATTGAACACCGTTACCATTATAAGAAGCAATTCATCGATAGCCAGTCACCCTCTTGTCATAAAAAGACGTTTAACGTTGCAAAATAAACAGGTGCATATAAAAATGGAGAACAGGACAGAAAAATGTGCATAAATCCTTTAAATTATATTTTTGTATTATTTGAAATAATGTGTCGTGCTCGTATTAATTTTATTGTCTTTATGTTTACCGATTGTCGAAAAAAAAAAACTAGAAATTATTTTCCTGCAACTTAATTTAAGTAATGTTTATATTCAAACAATGTCTATACTAATGTTTAATGTAACTTGCAAATATGTGTTACATTTTAGATTCATATTACATGCATTTCCATAAGCAGACACGTATAAGTTCGCGATTACACATGTTGCATGTGGACAATATAAAAATCCAATCCTTAATGTACATGCGCCTGCCATGAACATAAATTTGTAAATTGAAATATATTTCATTTGAGTTGTCGTGCATTGGTGTGATTGAATTGTTTTTTTTTTCTATTTATGTATTTGATTTCAGTTCCTTGACTAATAGGTTGGTATGAGGTAACAAACACCCTGCAACTCTTGCCGACCTTCCACGAAACAGGGGTGATATTGGCAAAGTGAACCATTTTTTACAATATGGGTGGTCAGCCTCACACCAACCTATAAGTCAAGGAACAAAGGATGTACTTATGCAAAAAAATATAAGGTCTTAGAATCACACTGATGGACTTGTCAAGCATTGAAAAATTCATCATGTGATAATATTATACAAAATATATATACACATTGCATTTAATACTACACTTTGAGAACAATGCTGTCCTCACCTGTAAAACATAACGTTACCTACTTCAGTGCCCCTAGTATTAAACATTGCGTAAATTCACTACGATAGCGTAAATAAATAAAAATGTATGAAAACTAAATCAGTCTCCAGGAGTGCCGTAGTATATTCCATATATATATTTTTTATTAATAATTATAACATTTTATTCTTACAATAGTTTCCAAGGCGACATCTTGTTATTTAAAATAATATAACTTATCGCTGTGGTGTTGCATAAGTAAGCATGGCGAATATGCAAAAATATTTGCAAGATCGTAAAAAGATTTCTTATTATATTTATTGATGTTAACTTTACGATGTGATTCATACAATTTTCTATGCCTTATTTTTTACAATCAATCAACGTTAACCGCAACAAATTTAATTATGTTTATTTTTGTCCGGTAAAATTTGCATACACTTACCATGTCTATCATTCAAGTTAAAAATCGATGAGTTTTACAAAAATAGTACTTAAACGAATCCACTATAAGGACCTTATTGGCATGCCAAAATACTCTTTTTACAGTTTTTACAACTAAAATACTCATTTTTTTTTTTAATTTAAGTTGTACATTTCCACACACGATTTTCAAAATGATAAGATAGAATGTTTATATGAAAACGGTTGTAAAAAATATGACAGGCATGCTTTAATTTTCTTTTAGCTTTTAGTATTTTTTTATCACGTCAATTACCCTTTTAATTACATTTTACTACCTTTTGTGAACGACTGATAAAAAATATCATGGTGCTTTAATCTGAGTTGCAAAATCATAACTGTACTGTATTCTTATCTCTCTGTAACCTATAATCCAAGTTGCAAAGATATAATTCTATTGATTGTAGAGGCATTAACTTTGTAATTGTTCATCATTAAGGATAAAAGAAAAACAGCTTTGTTTTCGATTACGTGAGTATATATATTTTTATACCACAACCCGTTTCGCAAACATCCGTTTGCTTACGTAATCGAAAACAAAGCTGTTTTTCTTTTATCCTTGCAAAGATATATATTAACATTTAAAAATCATATAATTGCATTCCCAAAAACAGGCACGTGTAAGCTTGCGCTTACAAATGTTGCATGCGTACTTATAAATTAAATCCAAACCTCAAATGAAAATAAACCCTGCAACTATTGCCGACCTTCCCTGAACAGGGGTGACATTTCGAGAAAGTATTTTTAAAGAAACAATTTAGTTTATTAATTATACTTGCTCACATTGTATCAGGCTTGTAACGGAAGATTGACTTGTAAAATATTTGTATAAAACCGATCTAACAGCATAGAAAACACAACGCAATCAAGCTGCACATTTTGTGCAACTTCTTACCTACAGCATTGACTCCGAAAAGGGCGCGTGTGTTGAGTGGAAACTATTTACTTTCATAGGTTCAGCCTTACGCCAAACATGGGATTCCCTGTGCCTTGGGGGGCAGGCTCTCACTTTTTTTGAAGGCTGATTAAACCTGGCCGGTTGTTGATTTTTAGCTTTGAAATAAAAAAAAAAAAATTAGTGGTGATTGAACCCTAGCCCTCTGGATTTGAACGTAAGCAAACTGCAAACTGTGCTATCGACCGAAAATAATTTATAATGAGAAAAAAAAATATTTACCTACCTGCATAGTTTTTAAAGATTTTCTCCATCTCTTACTTTTCTTCTTATTTCCTGATGTTATAAATCAGTATAATTTACCGACAAATCGTCCATCTGAACTTTTCTTTTAAAATTTTATCCACTTGTCTTGTTCTCGACAACTCCAAAAATATTAACGCGTTCAATAGTTTACTTTATTATTCTCTGCTAAGATAATGAGGTCGGAACATTTTTTCATTTAGAATTTTTTCTCGGCAAGCAAACACCGGTCGTGTATGGAACTACTGTCCTTAGCAATAGATAACAAAATATTTGTGTGCCTTTTTTTCACGTGTGGACTTGACTAACAACCCTTACGCTAGGTTTAATCATGTTGCTCTAAAGATACTACACATGGATCTTTTACTGGTCTGTAGTCCAGTGGTTAACAACGATTCGAACTTGTGACTGGTAGTGGGTTAGATTCCCGGTGGAGCGCAAAAATAAATCATTTTTCAAATATGCTCTTCGTTGGGTTGAAAAATTAATCTGCCTGTACCAAACACCGGTCAGCCTTACAATAAATGGGTCTTACTTAAGAATTGGCGCTTACTACAGTGACAAAGATGCTCGTAGAAGCCTCTAGGGGTGTGATTCACACTAAAACAGCACTCACAAATTAAATTATTCTAATATTATTATGGATCAAGAATGTTCTTGATTATAACTTGAGGAACAGGTAAAAGAATTATGGGTAGACCGCGACAACATGGTTTTATGGTTTAAGAAAAACCATGGAACAAATGGATCCAAAGTTTTCAGAGCCTGAATAAAGATATTTCAAACATTAACTGGTTTGATTATATCAAAAATATTTTCAAGACTACTACATTAGTAAATGCAAAAAAAAAAAAAAATCAAGAGAAAACTATCTTCAGCTTCCGCAAACCAAACGAGAAAAAAATATAATTTTTTAAACAACAAAAATATCGTTTTTTTTCTTTTAATTCACATGTTTTTTCTTTTTTACTTTATTATCTATTTATTCAAATAACCTTTTCCTTCACGAGAAGTCGTGTTATAAAATGAAAGCATTGCGGAATAAGTCAAATGAATGCAATTTATTTTATTTGGAAAAGTTTTTTCTTCTTTGGAAATTCTCTTAAATTTATGAATGGCTTTAAAAATTATGTGTCTACGTTTGGACCAATTAATCCAAGTGATGCTTCGGTTGGCAGATTTCGATCAACTTCTCGTACTCCTAATAAGCACTGTTACTGTTACTCTGTAGCCATTTCACTAGGGGTGGCCAAAACCTCTGCAGATTTGCTTTCAATTTTTCCTTTCCTTGCATACCTCTCTTCATTAATTCATATCTATCACCTTTTTCATACATTACCTTCTCTTACATTCGCTTTGTATAACCCATTCTTTCACAATTTCACCGATCTGATCCAGCCATACTTTTCTCGGTCTTCCCTTTTCGCTTTTCCCCTCCACATTTCTTCTATATATACACTTTGTAAGTCTTTCATAATCCATTCTTTCTACATCTCATCACATTCTTTTGTACAAAAGGAGAGATCTACAACAACTCTTGCCGACCTTCCCTGAAACACGAGTGACATTGGCAAAGTGAACCATTTCTATACAGTATGGGTGGTCAGCCTCATACCAACCTGTAAGTCAAGGAATACATACAATTAATAACATCCAGCTTTATAAAACAAGCAAACACTGTCAAAAATAATAATACCAAAATCTACAAAACATCTAAGTATATAAAACGAAAATTGAAAACTTCAAAGCCTTTGCCTTAGCCGTCTACAGTACAGATCAGCAGCAATTTTTTTTCTGTCATTTCATCCAGAGTCATAACCGTTTTCATACAAGCTCTCATTTTATTATAATTTATAACTCTGGATATCCCATTCATTCGCTATTTCAGGAATTTGGTCCATCCATACCTTTCTAGGTCTTCCTCTACCACAACATCCATCTATTCTTGCAACGTATTCTTTCTTCGTCAGTCTTTCATCACTTATTCTCTCCATATGTCCAAACCACTTAAAAAAACTTATTTTAATAGTCACTTTCACACTTTCCCTTGCACCACATTATTTTATTATACAATCATTCCTCACCCTATCAGCGAGACCCAGGCTAAATACATATTTTTGTTACCGGTCTTTGATAAAGGCCAATGAATGTGTTTTTTTAAGTACTTTAAGCAGTCTATTGTCAAAAAGATGACCAGAAAATATATTAAAAGTGAATGAATGTGAAATGTTTTTGTTGACGCTGCGCCGCCGTAACGTTTTGCTTCTTAACTTTCACCAGAATTAAATGCAAATCTGGCCTCTGACCTTAAACGCAGGAAAAAACGTCGGAGAATTATTCGGCAAGTTTTTGCGTTGGTGCTAATTATTAATGTTTACATACCTGTACCTGAAGTACGAAACATGTGTACACTTAGTTGTTGCGTTTTAATAAATAATTTATTGTAAATAAAAAACGTTTTTCTAGATTCCTTAAATTTTTGGTGTAGAAAACATGCCAATAATTGCACGCAAAGAAATGCAACTTAGCTGCAAATGTAATGCATCTTCTTACCGCGTTTAATTAATTCATCAATTCATTCCTTGTCGGGTCGATAGCTCAGTTGGATGGAAAGTGGACACAAATATAGTATTATCTTCTTGCCGCGTTTGCCACAAAGGGGTCGCATGTGGCGAAGGGAACTTATTTATTTTTACAAATAATAGCGCCTGCCCTACACCAATCACCTCAGTTGAAGTGAGGTTATTTCCCGAATCCTGAGTAAGCTGGTACTCATTTCTTGTGAAGGCTGAGTAAACCTTGCCGTTTATTTTTAATTTGGGTTTGAAATAAACACGGAAACGGGAAATCATTTGTGATACCCTCGGTGGGATTCGAACCCGAGCTCTCGGCATGGAATGCTACTACCAACTGAGCTATCAACCGGACAATTCGTTTATCTCATTTTAGAACGGAATCCTATATTGCTTTCTTTGATTCTGCACAACTCAAATATACTACGGCAAAAATATGCTAATGTCCCTCTCTTTGTTTGTTTTATTTATATTTATTTTATTCGAGTACGTATTGTTACTCAATCTCTTAAAATTGATCTTTTCGTATAGAACACTAACTACCTATCCAATTCTAAAGAAAAAACATTTCCAAAACGTTTTAGTGTTTTTTTAACCAAATTTAAGGATCATTTTGTATCGTATTTCGCTTTTTATGTGAACTTACGACGACTTTTAGTCTAAAAGTCTATCTATAATTTAAGTTACACCACTTTGTTTGCATAGAGGTCAGATTCATGTTAAATGCGTGCCCATAAGCATTCACGTGTAAATGTAAGCTTACATGTTCCAACCGGTCGATAGCTCAGTTGGTAGAATGTTTTAATTCCATGCCAGAAGCTCGGTTTCGAATCCCACCGAGGATGTAAGAATTGATTTCAAGTTTCGGTGTTTATTTCCAACTGTACAAAAATACCGGCAAGGTTTACTTAGATTTCACAAAAAATGAGTACCAGCTCCAGATGTTATTCTTAAACAGCAAAGCCATGGCTCATCTACAGCCTACAGTGAATTTCCCATACAAAAAAAAACCACGACCGTGAAAGAAAACCAAGACCTCATAAAAATTAATTTTCACTATGTTTACACTTAAACTCTTTCAGAATTTTGTTGTTGTTATTTGTTCCTTGGACTTTAAGGTTAGTATGAAGCTGACCACCCATACTGTAAAAAATGGTTCACTTTTCCAATGTCACCCCTGTTTCAGGGAAGGTCGGCAAGAGTTGCAAAGCTTTTGTTCATTTGAGATTGGGTTTTTATGTTGTAAAGTACACATGCGTCATTCATTGCAAGCGCGAATTTATACGTGTCTGATTATGAGAATGCATTTAATATGAATTTTAAATGTTATATATCTTTGCACCTTAGATTCTAATGTAATCTAATCTAAGTTGCAAAATTTATGGAACATTAGAGATTCACATTATATGCATGTTCACAAACAGGCACGTATAAGTTCGCGCTTAAACATGCCGCATGTGGTCCTACAATATAACAACCCGAATCTCAAATTAACATACACCCTGCAACTCCTGCCAATCTTCCCTGTAACAGGAGTGACATTGGCAAAGTGAACCATTTTCTACAGCATGGGTGGTCAGCCGCATACCAGATTATAGATTGTTATTATAGCTGTTTACATCTTCTGAGCTGCATTTCTCTCTGCTCGTCAGTCAGAACGCGAAATGGAGATTGCCTTGGCGATGCTGACCTCTTGATCGAATACCGGTTTTTCTGATGAATATTCCAGCATATAAAAACCACACCGGGCCCTGCCTGACCTCGTCTATAAAACCCGCGATTACACTTGGATCATCCATATTCATGAAACGATCCCCCCAGTGTTTGTTTGGCTTTTCTGCCATTTTTTAGGTTTAGGTTGGAATTACGGTCGTTTGATATATTTACAATAATAATAACTACACTGTATAAATTTATTAATCGGCTATTAGACGAATCGTTAAAAGAGAACTTACATTATTCTTGAAGTTTCGTTAGCGACATAGCTAACGTCTTCGGGAGACACCAACAAAATGACAATAAAATGATAATAAAAGAATAAAAGTGTAAATATTCATGACAAACCTAACCATAATTCGCTTCACTCGAAGGTATGCCGTGATTTGTGTAATAGAAAAAATCAGTTCATCCTCAGTCGTCGTGCAGAGAGGGTGTCTCCTGAAGTGGTCCCAGCACACTTCCAATATTGCTTTTATGAAATTATCTCTGTTGGACATAAGACAAACAAGCACTAAGAGGACAACGTCTTCACAGGCGCTAAGGAGGCTTTGTATAAAAAATAACTACTATTTTGAAATACTAACAGTGCCATTAAAAATAAATAATCCATAGCTTGTCATCGTTTTTTCATGTATCGAAAATTCACGTTAGGTGGCGGCCGAGCCATGGATTTGCTGTGTGTGAATAACACCGTGAAAATAAACACAAAAAAGTCATCCATGGCTTATCCATACATCATCGTTTTTTTTGTATACACTTTAAGCTTAGGCGGAGGATGAACCATAGATTTGTTGTGTGTGAATAACACCGTGAGTTTTTTAATGGAATGCATAGTAAACAGGATGGCAAGTTATTTTTATTAAGATATGATTAAAGTCATACAGTGTTTTTGCAACAATGGATGGAAATTAAAACGTTCACTAGAGACGCTCTCTTCATTTCAATGTTTATTCTTTTGAAAAACACCATGTTTGAGTTTAAACCTTAAGTTTTGTACATAGAGAATAGTTTAACTTTTTTAAGTATGGCATCTTAAATTTTAATGTTTTATTGGACAAGTTATTATAAAAATTAAAATAAATTCAAATATAATAAATAAGCAATGTTTATTTGAATAATTAATTTATTATCTTGGTTGTAAAGATTTATTAACATTTAAAATTCATATTAAATGCATGCTCACAAACAGACACTTGAAGTTTGCGATTACAAATGCTGCATGTGTACTCACAAATAAAATCGAAACCTCAAATGAACTTTTGCAACTTTTGCCGATCTTTCCTGAAACAGGGTTGACATTGGCAAAGTCAAGGCATCAACCTATAAGAAAACAAATGCATAAACAACATTCAAAGTTCCTTGACTTTTAGGTTGGTATGCGGCTGACCACCCAAACTGTAAAAAATGATTCACTTTGCCAATGTCACCCCTGTTTCAGGGAAGGACGGAGAGTTGCAGGGCTTATGTTCTTTTGAGATTGGGTTTTTATATTGTAGGTCCACATGCGGCATGTGTTATCGCGAAATTATATATGTCTGCTTGTGGGAATGTATTTAATATAAATCTTAAATGATATATATCTTTGCAGCTTAGTTTAGATTAGATGTATTTTTTTAGTGCCTATGCAAAGCTATTTTTTCCATATTTGTTACTGATCTTTGTAAGAAGTTGAAGAGAAAGAAGTGAATAGGTAACTTGTATCGCAGGGAATTTGAGCTTTCTTACAAAACCAACCGGTTCTCATACCTACGTGATTCTTTCAGGTTTCCTCAGCCTTCACTATTATTGAGAACCTGTTCCTTTATAAAGCAAGGATAACCTCCCCATCTAAAGGAGTGTACAAAATAAATGAATATATTGACAGTCTGTACCAGGCTCGTACATCGAGTAGAGGAAAATATATTTGCCAGACTAATCAATGCGAAAGTACAAATTCATATTTATTGTGAGTTTTTACACACTTGCATATTTTGTCGAGTATTTATTTTCCGTGCGATAATATTTTTATTTTTTGCAATTTCGATTGTGGATTTTCTAAATGGAAGGATCAGGAGCCTTGACTCATAGGTTGGTATGAGGTTGACCACCCATGCTTGTAAAAAAATATGTTCATTTGAGATTGGCTTTTTATTTTGGAAGTGCCTACACATGAAGAATGTGTAAGCGCGAACTTATCCGTGTTTATATATATATATACATATAATCTAAGTTGCAAAGATATGTTAACATTTAAGGCTCATATTAAATGCACGACCACCGACAGGCACACGTCAGTTCGCGCCTTCAAATTCTGCATGTGTGCATATAAATTATCAAAACCTCACATGAACATAAACCTTGCAACTCCTGCCGCCTTTCCCTGAAATCAGGATGCCATTGGTAATGCTCTTCTAATGGAAATGCATTTGATATGAATCTTAAATGTTATAATATATATCCTTGCAACTTATATTATAGAGTAAGTGTAAATTATAGGAGCACATAAAATAAAACAGTAAAACTTTCCTATCAATAAATTATATACAGTGGAGCAACTACATTACTAGATTGTAGTGAGTATTGAATAAATAAAAAGCGAATTGCGTTTCTGTGTTCCCGTCACAAGTCAATCCAGATTGTACCCAAATCAACTAGAAAAACTATAAATATTTAATATGCCCTGCCTGTTTGTGTCTCAATACATTTCCATTGTCAAATTGCCAATCTTTTGATCGAAAGTCTGAAAGATAACATTGTTCTGGACTTTGAACGTGGCCAAGAAGCTGTTCAAGAGTTACTCAAGATCTAGAAACCTACTTTCTTGTGATAATCAACATAGGGGTGACCTGACAGGATACGCAACGCAACTAAGCTACAAATATAGTGTTACTTCTTGCCGCTTTATCTCTCAAGGGTTCCGTATGCGGCGAATGGAACATTTTTATTTTTACAGGTGAGGGGGCCGGCCTAGCGCCAACCACAACCCAGCTCCAGAACTGGTACTCATTTCTTGTTAAGGCAGAGTGAACACGGCCGGTATTTTATTTTGGGTTTGGAAATCAACACCGAAACGGGAATCAATTTCTGACGCCCTCGGTGAGATTCGAACCAGAGCTCTCGGCATGGAAATCAAGCACTCTACCGGACTACAAGAGTACAGAGAAAGTAATTTGGATTTTGAGTTTGTTTGTGAATAACAAAAAATATATGTAGTAAAAAGTTCATATAAATAAATACTCAATAGCTTAGACTCTTTTTGATGGGGTATAGCGTTACAAAAATATAACTCAACGATGTAATAGTTTTAAGAAAAAAAAATGTACTACGAAGGTATTTCTAATAAAAATAATAATTTAATTAGCAACGATATATTCCATTAAAGATTCATATAACAAGCATAAACGTATAGGTTCACGCTTACACATGCCGCCCCTAGACTTGCAACACAAAAACTAGGTGGGCAGCCTCATACCAACCTATGAGTCAAGGAATAGACCCCTAACTTGAGTCTCTTGCACAGGATTCCTGTAAAAAAAATTTACAGTGAATCTTGATTGAAAATTGAGCCTGTGGTCTGTGACTGGCTTTTAATATGAACCACTGTATGGATGTACAGTTGAAAAAAAAAAGTTATGTATTTTTTTCTGCGCGAGTTTTATATCCAAAAACATCCCGAGATGTGGCAGAAATGAATGATAATAAACACGTTTATGGTGGGGTAGATTTGCGGATTGGTTTTATGATCTGCTATGAAAGCATTTCTGTGTTTCCTCTTGCCGCAATAAATAAGGAAAACGCTGCTGAGAGCTTGCGAGGATTTGGCTTAAAAAATAAGTTTATATACTAATGGCATCTAAATAGAGGAAGCCCTAATGGGTTTCATTTAATGACGATGTGGATTTGAATTTCATATAAATTCAATCTAATCTTTAATCTAAGTTGCATCCTTCCGATCGATCAGTGGGCAGCCGTAAACACCCGAAAAACTGCGGTACTATTTCGGTACTAACAAGAGAGAGCATATTTTTTTAAGAATACCTACTTACAGATTGTTGAGAGAGTGTATCTTTTCATTATTCCTCTTTTCTCTAAACTCTACCAGGAGGGTGAATAGGATAGAGGCAAATGTATTTTAGAATAAATATTTTGTCCTCTTCCTGTAAGCTTAAATATGTACATAATAAATTGATTTAGGTACGTGCTAACAATGACACAACTTATTGTAATCTATAATATGTAATTTAAGTTGCAGAGGTATATTACATAGAAGACTCATAAAACATGCATTCCCATAAGCAGACACGTATAAGTTCGCGCTTACACATGCCGTGGACGTATGACAGAAAAAACCTCAATCTTATGGATAGCATTGGCAAAGTAAAGCTAGCGGGAATAACTAATACGCTACGTACCTAACACATGCAGACTTTTTTAATACTCGTAAAAGCTTCAAGCCAATTTTGTATTCCATTTTTGTGGGGAATTTCTTACGAGAATAAAAAATCTCAACGAAGGTACCATGAAGCAAACCATCTAAAGTTGATCTGACATTTGAACAAACTCATTGTAAAAATGTAATATTGTATTACAGGGCAATAACTCCAACATTGTTCACACCATAATGTTATATTTGATTATTTCTCTCCAGTAACACTCCGAGTATCCGAGTTTGATTGGTGGGCTGCGGCACGGGAAGTCGGCTATCAGAGTCATATCACATCTCGTTATTAGTCCTTTCCGGTCCCGCACTCTGGGCCCATGGTAGGTACCTATCACCGACTCTAGGTACCCGCCACCAAATGTAAGGTACCTATCACCAACTTTAGGTACCTGCTACCAACTATAATGTACCTATCACCAACTTTAGGTACCCGCCGCCAAATATTAGGTACCTATCACCGACTCTAGGTACCCGCCACCAGCTATAAAGTACCTATGGCCAATTTTAAAGTACACGCCACCGAGAATAATACCAAGTTTGGGCAAATTTTAAGGACCAATGCGTATTGTGTTGACAATTTTTCTTCTGAGATCTTAGATAGGGTCATGGCCATCTTGCTCATTTGCACTTCTCAAATCTTTTACTTTGGCTCTTCTTTTCTTGCTTGATACATCTTTTTCTTCATGATCATCAATGGTACAACAATTCTGGGGGGTCTTGACCTCCTTGATTACCTCTGTCACCACTGCCTATCCAACGTCGTTCTCCCTAGTCAAGAAGTCGGTCTTGGCACTGTTCTGTGCATATTTGGGGCCGTCTTCAAACTATATGTCTTATTAGAATCTTTTAAAAAATACCCTTATAACTACCACTTTACAAGACCTCTCTCTTTTAGAGTCCAAGTATGTATTTTTTTACCATTATTGTTTTTATAAATCTTCCTCGAATGCTTCCATTGTCCACTTTAAATATTTATGAATTGATTTGTATGCTGCATGAAAGAAGTAGTCACGTCAGAAAATGGGTGGAACTTACATTTACGAGTATGCTGTTTTTTTAAATTCCTTCGCAATGCTACTCATTAAACTCGTAATTTTGGCAACAAAACAATAGGAGATTGTTTAAAAAAATACTTAAAATTGAAAGATTTAAGTTTTTTATATTTTAATATGTGCTGATATTTTTTACATTACACTTTACAATTCATTATCACAGACCCATTAATTCTACTTGATAATTCATATCAAAAACAGCAATGTAAACAAAGGCTGTTTTCATTTTCGGCCACTTTTTTCTAGCGCTCACCACAGCGTGACCGTCTCAGATCAAGATGTCCCCCGTACCATGACGGTGTGATGCAATATGAATGGATTAACAGCTGATAGATAATTAAGTCACTTCAAACCAAATACGGCAATCTAGGATTTATTTTATAGAATGAGATAAACACATGCCAACACGAAAAATCATTTTCTCATAATTTTTACGTATTTTTCGTTTTCGAAAAAATAATCCCGATTCCTGGCTTTGATTCTGTACGTTTCGATTAGGCTCGCGCTTTGTGATTCATGCCTTCACTCTGAATAACTGATTATCGATGGACTAAGTGACAACATTTTTTAGCATCTCAAATAATTGCATCTCTTTAAAATTATGTAATTCAAAAATGTATTTGAAATAGAATTAATTGCAAGACAAAAAAATATTCTGCTTTTATTTGGGCGGTTTATGATGTATGACGAACACAGTGTGCGAGCTTTGACCTTCAGTTTGAGTAAAATACGAAATAAACAGGGTTATTCACAACACGTTTGATCCGTAGCTGATCCATGGATCATCGTTAATTTTGTAAGGAAAAATTACGTTAGGTGGCAGCTGAGCCATGGACTTGCTGTGTGTGAATAACATCGAGTGAATCCAAAATATCAAATAAATGAAGTACATACTACCTTAATAAAATAAATAAAATACTTTTATTGGAGTTCTTTAATCTATATCTATAATATAAAAAGCAGAGTTATAAAACATTAAAGATTCATATTAAATGCATTTCGATAAGCAGACACGTATAAGTTCGCACTTGTACATGCCGCATGTGGACTTACAACATAAAAACCCAATCTCAAATGAACATAAGCCCTACAACTCTTGCCGAGCTTCCCTGAAACAGGGGTGACATTGATAAAGTGAACCATTTTTGCAGTATGGGGGGTCAGCCTCATACCAACCTAGAAGTCAAGAAACCCAAAACAAGGAGGTCGATCATCAAAATAAATTTACTGGCGAGTCTTTAAATAAATGTACAGAGAGAACTAGAACACTGGCATTTATGAATGGAACGGTTGGTTTTAAAGAAGCACGAAGAAGAATTATTTATTCGATTTTTCTACAAAAAACAATTGAAAGAGTAACTTTCTCACCCTTATCTTAATCATGCCAATTAGTGAGACCCCAACAGAGGTGACTGGACGAACTGAACACAGCTCAGCTGGTAGAAAGGCATGGATGAGATTGTAGGAGGCCTACGCCCAGGAGTGAAATAAAGAAGCTGAGGAAGGAGACGAAAATACTTTTCATGTAGGATATTTTTATAAATATTATACAATGCGTTTATTTTAACATCAATCACTCTGTACGACTTCAGTTTTCGAATGGATATACCTTCTGTTGAAAGAATAAAGAACCTGGAAGGAAATAGCATCAAACAAACTCATCACTCGAGTTCTGCTTCATATCGACTTTTCACAGTAGATTCAGGTTTATAAATAAACATTGTATAAATACTCAGCCATCGCGTAAACAGAAAATAATATTAAATATAGAAAAACACCTCTCTTGAGATTTATAGCTTTTATAGATTTTCTTGGTTAACGCGGTGGTTGAGTGTTTACGCAATATTCTATACTCGGGGTATTGGTTTATAAATACACATTGCGAAACTAGATGTATTGTAAATATTATTTTTAGCGTACACGTGGTATGCCTGTAAATAATGAAAAGTGTTCGAGAGATTGCTTGCAACACTGTGTATGTGTGAACATACCGATGCTCAACAACACGCTCAAGTAAGATCATAGTTTTCAAATCAATATTTCTGTAGTTATGCTTGTATCCCTGAACGCTGCTAGAGGAATTTACAAAATATATATAATGCTAGGTATACCTGTCGATAACTCAGTTGGTAGAGTACTTGCATTGCTTGTTCAGTAAGGCTGGATGGACCTTTTGTGACAGGTTTTTGATTTTTTTCAAGCCAGCGAAGAGCATATTTGAAATTAATATAAGTGGAAAATTTGTGGGATTTGAACCTTCTTTTTATGAGTCGGAAGCGTACCCACTAGACTATGGACTAAAACCTGTTATCAGAATAATATGAAAGAAATGAGGAATATATGGGTATGATAAGATAAGGAAGAATAATTGTACCCTGAAGTAAGAAGTGGGAGATCCTTTAACAGATCTAACAACTCCTGGGACCGATGAAGTGTCGATACCGGAAAACACGGTAGATTAAAATTTTCTTTTCGTTCTAATATACTCAAGACATATTTGAATTAGACATTGGAATTAAAACAGTTTATAAATAAAAAATACTTCATGTCTTACATAAAGTGCAATTAAATAAAACACTTTACACACACATAGTTTTAAAGGCTATGTTGCAATTCTTCTGCCAATTATAATACTTCAAAATTTTATACGTACATCACAACAAAATTTCAAAAATAATTACTGTTTTTGCAATACTATCGGATATTTAGATACCAATCGATGAGGCTATTTTAGTTGGACAAAAATAAACTGGCGGTTTGGAATAAAAAAAATCCAAGGTCAAGCTGTGGTTTTGTGGAAGACCGAAAAAAATACTTAGATGGCCATGTGACGCAAAAAAGTGATTAGATATTAATTTTCATTCACAATTACTGGAGCAGAATTTTATAAACAATGTAAGTTTAATTTTTGTGTATTCGATATGGTTGCCTTCTCATATAGTTTGTATGAAAAAATTTATTTTTATATTTAGAAGAAAGTAGATGTCACATATTACTTTCCAATCATAATTTTAGGAGTGAAACTTACAAAAATATGGAAGGTCAATTACTGTCTATTTGATATGGTTGCAGTCTCTCAATATTTTATAAAAAAAACTATTTTTGACTTCATCAAATCAAGTTTTACATCATTTTAACGCTGCAGTGATTATTGTTTTTTCTCTTTTTACAATTTTAGCATTCATAATGTACCTACTTATTATATTGTGTATTTTTTCCCTACTTTAGGAATGCCTCCTATTGATTAATCTGTTTTACGGCAAAAGCCTTTCACAAAAAATGGTACAGTAATACAAAATAATTTAGGATCTTTTCAATTAAACATCTTGTTGGTCTCCAAGATGGATCCCATAAAAGATACATACGGCATTTATATAACGACTGGGTCTTACTGTAAATACACATACAGCATGTGTAAAAACCAAGTGAGGAGTGTTTGCTTGTGAGCGTGAATTAAATATGATTCATAAATGGTAATCTATCTATGTAACTTATACAAATGAATCTTCACGTTGTAAATATCAATTAATAAATTATCAAATCGTTAATATTTCAAACAATACCCTTTTCAAAATTTAATTTTGCCAGTTTGCTTTTGTAGTCTCACACCTGCTAGTCGACCTTCATTTGGTTGTGAAATTTCTAGTCTGGCGTATGCAATCCGTCTAATAGCATTTGTCGAGAGGTACTCTGACCGGCGTTGTGCGCATCCGCAAAGAGGAACAATTAAATAGACATAAATCGCAATTAGCCGCAGCCGAATATTGCAAGATCACCGTAAATTTGGGTAAAGATTGAATAAAAAAACACTTAGTTATTTGCTAATGCGCAATTTATATACAAAATGCATTTTAACTATTCTCTAACAAAACTGAAGAGACGAAAAAATGGCATCATTGCTTTTTGAATAAATGGATCGTCGATCAGTATTTCTTTTTTGCATTTATTTTAGAAGGTAGCCGGCTCTATCCTTTGAAGACCGTTTTTTGTTTATTTTTTTATTTGGATATGGAGTAAATTTAAAGTGTTTATTATCTAGTCGATAATTCAGATGCTATAATGATTGAGTTTCATGGAAGAAAGCAAGGGTTCGATCTCCACCATGGTGTCACAGATAATTTCCCGTATCGATGTTAATTTCAAACTCTAAATAAAATTTTGTTTGAGTTCATCCAAAAATTATAAAATTAAACTAAATAAAAATACCGGCAAAGTTAGCTCAGCCTTCTCAAAAAATGAGAACCAGTTGGGATACCGTCTCATGCCAAGTACAAAAATCCATCTATTTGAACCTACTCTACGGGGTGCTAAAAATCTATATGGCCAACAATACTTTCATAATCAGTTGAATTAAAGCTCAAATTCCTCGCAAAAGTTGAGGGCTCTTAGCGTTATTCAGAGTCCGTGTCAGATTTTAATTAATTCCCGTATTACTTCTTAATCTGGGGAATTATCTTCGCTTAGGGGAGGATTTCTCCCTCTGTGATAATAATAGGGGCGCGCCCTACGCCAGCCCTCTACGTCAAATATATAAGCCCGCGTAACTAAGTGGCCTATGCCAATATTATTACTAAACGCGGCATATAACTATTCATGACTATACTTCATAGATTTTTTTTTAACGAATATGCAGGATATTGGTATTTGTATTTTGTTTGTCTATACTTGTACTTATAAGATTTACATCTAGACACACATACACACTCACACAAGTAAAAACACACAATCACATATGTTCTCCCTCCTCTGACCCACGCCCTGTATAATGTACATATATCCATCCCATCCGGGGATGTATCACAGGACTCGCATGCAAAACATTATATAGATGCAAGTGATGATGCAAAGTCTCGATGATTTTAAATTAAACCCTGTTGGGTTTCGGTTCTGAACATATTTTGAAAGTTTTGACTTAAGGCCTTCGTGACAGCACAACGGGAAAGATGAAGCATCTCACAGTACGCAGAAGTAGCTATAGTCTAATGGTTGGTTAACTTATACTAGCCACCAATCTATTTCTCAAATAATACCCTCTAATATTGGGGAATATCCAGCAATACTGCAAGGAACGGGGTATAATTTCGGTTACGACCGCGAGGCGTGTCGAGCTTGATTAATTCCATGTAACATTTGATGTACCGAAGGGAATCATTGTGCGAGATCTCCTCTAAAGCCTCCTCGAGCTTTCAACGCGAGCTTTCTGTGCTATTTAATAACTCACACGACTGCGGGCTTCAATTACAATTGAGCTTTTTAGACGAAGATGAGCTTATTGTGATTCTTGAGCTTTCTTGTTGACATATGCTCAAAATTACGTCATATCTAATTTCATTTGCATATTTCTAAAAAGCAGCACGTATTTAATATTAATCATTGGATCTCTTTTTTTTAAGGGGAAACATTGGTTCATATTTGCTAAAAGACTCGTAAATGGAACGTCGTGGGCTCGAATCTTGACCGAGCAAAATAAATACAATATATTTTCATATGTACTCTTTGCTGGGTTGAAAAATGCATATACCTTTACCAAAGACCGCTCACCAAAGATCCATCCAGCATGTTAGGTTTAGGTTGGAATTACGGTCGTTTGACATATTTCTAAATCTAAATCTAAAGCTAAGCTGCAAAGATATGTATCATTTGAGATTTATATTAAATGCATTCCCACAAGCAGACATGCATAATTTCGCGCTTACACATGCCGCATGTAGACCTACAATATAAAAAACCCAATCTCAAATGAACATAAGACCTGCAACTCTTGCCGACTTTCCCTGAAGCAGGGGTGACATTGGCAAAGTGAACCATTTTTTACAGTATGGGTGGTCAGCCGCATACCAACCTATCAGTCAAGGAATACATATTTACAGTAATAATAACTACACAGTTAAAAAATATTTATCAGATATTAGACGAACCGTTATAAAAGAACTTGCATTATTCTCGACGTTTCGTTAGCGACGGAGCTAACGTCTTCAGGAGACACCCTCTATGCAGGACGACTGAGGATAATCGATCCAACGTAATTTTTGACTCCATAAATTCCATACAAAATGATTGAACGTTTCTTTAAAAGACTAGCTCAATTTATTCTGCAATGCAAATTAAAAGCAATTTAATTTAAGGTGTTACAGATATTGCTTGCATTATATAATTATAATCGAAATGTACACCATCTATGATAGCCTGTGATTACATTGACTTACGGCCATATTAGCTGAACCAAACAGGCGGTAAAGATTCGAACCTGTAACACGAGTGTAAAAAAATACATGTGAATACAAACAAAGCCACTCTACCAAAAATGCAAAGAAACTAAATCTCTCACAGGAAGCGCTGTTTTAGCTTCCATACATATTTTGGTAGACGCTATTGTTGAGTTGAAAAATGGGCCCTGTTAACGATAGTTTAATTATCTAGTATATCCGCAGGCAGTCGTGACGTTGGTTGTTACTATTATTAATAACTTCATGTATGGATATTGCGTGAATCTTTAATATACTTGAAATGGAATATTTTTATTTATTTAAAAAAGTTTTCGTTATTATGTTCGTTGTGTTAAAAAGGGTATATAATTATAGATTATAATCTAAGATGCAAATATGTATTGATATTTAAAATTCATATTAATTGCATGGCCACACACAGACACGTGTACCTACTTACAAATTCAACTTTTGCCGACCTTGCCTGAAACAGGGGTGACATTGGAATAGTGAAACACTTTTTACAGCATGGGCGATCAGCCTCATACCAACCTATAATTCAAGGGTTATTTTTATGAAAAATATTTTCTTACTTATTGATGAAGCTGACCACCCATATTGTAAAACAATATTCACTTTGCCAATATCTCCCCTGTATCGGGGAAAAACAGCAAGATTTTCTGGGTATATGCTCACTTGCGATTTGGTATATATTTTTAAATACACATGCATCATGTATAATCGTGAACTTACACGTGTCTGCTTGTTGGGCATACATTTAAAATGTACCTTAACTGTTCAAATATAATATCTTTATTTTCTTGATTTTAGTTGATTCTTCCTCCGTCATAAGGGGTAATCAACACAACTCCAAGTATAAAACTTCAAGGTTAATTTCAACTATAGCGTTTTACCAAAAAATGTATGGAATCTTTGATAGCCCCTTTACCGGGCGTTTTAGTTTGAATACATTTTTGGTAAAATGATATGGAAGGGTGTAAACGTGATGTTGTAAACTCGGTGTACTCGTTATCTCAAGGCCATTCTGTCATATCGTGATGGAAGTGAACACAGTAATGAAGGTGTATTCCTCAATGGAGTGAAAATATAACACGTTAAAAAAAATCATCGTCTTAAATTTTTTGTACGTATATCAGCATTTAAGATTAACTCTGCATGCCCATGTAGAATGAAAGACGTGTAAGCTCTCACTTGCAATTATTGCTGCAGCTGTAAAAATTTTTTTTACGAAAAAAATAGTTGTAATCAGGTTCAACCATGCTTTTTCTAAGTTACTTGGGTCGGTATGAGGCTGACCGCCCGAGCTGTAAAAACTAGTTAGAAAATACTTTGTTCAATTATGAATCATTTAGTTATATAGTGGTTCTAACTTACAGATGACGCTGACCACTAGTAGTTCTATAAAAACTTGGTTCCCTTTTTCCAATGCCAGCCTGGTTTTAGGAAAAGGGGGCAGAAGTTAAAAAGTTTATAGTCATGAGGTTTGGTATTCAAATAAAAGATGTATCATTTCTCTTAAATGAATTTATTTATGAAGTAAAAACAACATTGGTAAAAATTACTTCAAGTGTTTTTAACGCCTAGAAAAATAATCTCATGGGATACGCCAAACATTTTTTTTTATATAAAATAGATTTGTGTAAAGGAATGCAATCCACCAACCTATTTTGCGTAGCCAGTTGTCTTCATGCGAAAGCAGAAGCTTGTGTGCATGCAACGGCATCTGTTGAACCAGGGTCGAAGTTATCGTCGCAGGATTCGAACCAACGTTATCCGGTTTCAAATAACCCGACTTGATCCCCGCGGCTATACCACCGAAAAATCCTACTCGTTTATCTTATTGAATCTTAAATTTTTGTTAATTATTTTTGGTTTACGATTTCAATAATAACATTTTGAACACGCGTGATAAATGACCAGTTAATGCTCATCCGGAATAAGCTTGCAGTATTTTTGAGTCATGTAATTAATTAGACTTACCATTGTAGACATAGATTTCACAATTTGATAATGACTAATGTATGACTAAACACGACTTGCTGGCTCGTCATTAAAATCAGCAAACAACTGTGAATAGAACAGCGCGTTTATTTTTGAATTTCGAACAAGTTGATGGATTGATTGCAGTGGCGGAGGCTCTGATAAGAATTTAAATTAATAATCGCCGTCAAAAAAACAAGTTTTTCTTTAAATAATTTCAATTGTTTTTTGTTCGTTTTATTCAGTCATTTGGTAAAAGGTAAACATGTACCAAAAAAGGATCTAAGCACCATTAGAATGTGAAGTTTGAATTTCAAACTGTTTTTTTTTCATTCATGCGCTATGTACATTTGTGTACGATTATTCATTATTGTATTGATTAACTTATTTTCGCAATCCCATTCCTGCTGAGAGAAAGGGTTCGATCCCCACCAAATGTGTCAGAAATGATTTCCTGTTTCGGTGTATATTTCAAGCCCAAAATAAATACCGGCAAGGTGTACTCAACCTTTACAAGAAATGAGAACCAGCCACTTTAGGAGCTGGGAAACCCACAGTTCAACTGAAAGTGGTTGGTGTGAGGCCGGCCCCCTTACCCGCAAAAATGAATGGTTCCCGAAGCGCCACATGCGCTCCTTCGGGGGTAACGCAGGCAACAGCTCACATTACATATTGTGTAGCTTAGTTGCGTTAAAATAATATTTACATTTTGCATATGTACTCTAAAATTAAAAATCCATGCCTCAAGTTCATAAGTAAACCCTAAAACTCTTGCCACCATTCCCAGAAACAGAGGTGACATTATCAACAGTAAACTATTTTTTACAGCATTAATGGTCAGCCTCATACCGACCATTAAAAGGACCACAATCTCACTAATTCAGTGGCTCTTAACCTTTTGTTACCCATCACCAACAGGGGTACACACAGTTTTTAATTTGACTATTGCCCCCCTATCGCACCATCATCATCACCTCTCTACCCCCTGCGTAATCTTCACCCCCATGTTGGGAGCCCCTGCACTAAAAGATTAATAATTCAACTTAGTTTTATCAAAGAACAAGTTGTTGCTTATTGACAGTAAGGCTGTGCAAACCCTTCTGGCTGGTTTTCAAAAAAAATGTTCAAAAAATGTTCTGATCGCGGCACTTAAAAAAAATTAATAAGTACCTTAATTATTCCAAAGTAACATACGCAATTTTTTTTAAGTAAAACCACAATTGAAAAATCGCCTTTATTTCTTTATCATATTTAACATAAAAGAGTTACCATGTGTACAAGCGAGGTTAACAGGGTCTGTCTAATTAAAACAAAATAAAAACACGTTTTTGTTGTGTCGGTAAATATTCACACAAACACGTATTTCTAATATAATAATTGATTGTTAAGATGAGTCATTGCACTGGCATAGGTTCCCCCACGCTTCGCAGAAAACCCTCATTTTCATTAAGTGAATAGGTAGTCAACACGTGCAAGCATTGAAATTAAAATAATTACCCGCAGTGCTCTCAGATTCGCGTGCGAATTAATGAAATGGAGTCAACTAAAAATGCATTGGCGGACCTTGTTGTTTTATCTAATACTGCTCGGATACGTCATTTTAAATAAATTTCTTCATCGTATTGAAGCTTCATAATATCAAAGTTTTTTTTTGAGGAAATTATTGTAGGTATGTATTGTATACGTATTTAGGCTTTAAATAATTTAGTTTTAATTATTTTTGTGTAGTTCCTTGACGTTTAGGTTGGTATGATGTATTTGGTGTAGGTTGTTCTGGGGTAGGTAGTTGTTACGCTGTAGTTCTTGATTTATAATTTGGCATTAGGCTGACCACCCACACGGTAAAAAATGGTTTACTTTGCCAATATCGCCCATTTATCACGGCAAGGCAGCAAGAGTTACTGAGTTCAATATGTTGATTTGAGATATGTTTTTTTCTTAGGAAGGACACATGCGGTATTTGTAAGAGCGATCTCTGTTTTTTCTGGACTTTTAAGAGGAAATCAACAGAAATTCTACATTTAAATTCAGCTATCATTACCTACGGATTGTATGGATAAAAATATGTTTTAAGCTTATAATTAAACAAAGATGAAATATTTTTTAGATTTGTTTTGATTGAATTTCAGCGCGGCGTTGTTGTCGAAGTTCCGTGTAAAAGTGGCAACAAAGGAGCGCATCAAAATAATTACGTAGCCGTCGTGCTTTGTGACGTCAGAATGATGGGCGTATTGTGGAACAGCTGGGGCGCACCGGCCGCGCTGCGGTGCGAACAAAAAAATATAACACCAATCATTGGGATCGTTTCTTGACCGGTTATATCAGAGAGGGAACCAACCTTTCCATCTACCGAGATTTTCCGAAGTTGCGATTTTTCAGTAGTATTTGGCAAACGTTTATGAAACGATGCAATGGCTAAAACTCAGCACAAGACAAAAAATATTATTCTTTTTTATCCTCTCGTGTCTCTTTAGTGAAGTTTGGTGATTATCATAGCAATTAGCATTTCTGATATCGCCGCAAGAAGGTTATTGTACTTTTTTTAAACCACTGTCCCAGGTTTTTTGACCTAAATATACTCCTTCGAATTGAACCAGTTTTCCCATTTTTTCCTTGTATGATGAGATATATTATGTAGGATCCAATATTCTCACAACAAAAGCTAGCAGCTGAAAAACGCACTTGAAGCTTTGGTTTCATGTAGAGATTTCCTCCCAGCGCGTTGATGGCTGAGATGGCATTGTAATTAGGGGAACCTGTTTGCACAACAAAAAAGTATTATTTCTAATCTGGATTATGTAATTTCATTTTGTCATATAATTGAACTTAGGTATAGCTCTTGAAGACATTTTGAGTTAAGTACAAATTATAAGTTACATTTAATTCTATAAAACAATTAATAATACCTAAATTTTTGAAGAGTCTTTAAAATATGTAAAATATACCAATTAAAAATTTATTTTAAAAAAAGTATTGAAATATTGTAGCAAAAGAGCATTTAGATCCGCAAAATAATTTTTATTATTTTACACCGATTAAAACTCTTTATTTGGTTCCGCCACTGCATTTTTTCTTCCCATGCGGCCTGCGGTCTTGCGCGGTGCTGTTGACCCTCGCAAGTTCATATAAGGACGGCGCCACTGGTGCAAGACAAGCTCTCCACACAAACGCATTGTCGCATACAATCCCGTACTAGAAAATGTACAACTTCCTTGGTGGATGAAGATTGAGTGTGGAGCATTACTCTATTTTATTTTTTTACTGGTTCTGTGTACAATTTCTTGTCGCATAGAGACTCGCACTAGAAAATATTAAACATTTTTGGTATTGTTAGTTTGAGTTCAGATCCATGTTTTATTTTTTAATGATTATGTATAATGTTTTGTCACAAACAAAACCGACATTTAAATTTTAGTAAGGTAAATAGAGAAAGCTTGTGTAAAAATCAAAACATTTTTATAGATACCAATATTTGTTTAATTTGTTATATTTTGCAGTAACTTCACGAACGTCACTCGTTGATATAACTAGGGTCCTTTATTATTAATCCTTTGCCCTAGCAACCCGACCGATTGATGTCACATTTTCTTAGTTTTTGTGCAATGTGCTGACCTCACTGATCCCATTTGATTTTCAATATTTTGTAATATAATCTTTGTTCATAGCACAGTTTGTAAATTTATGTGATCTGAAATTAATTGTAAAATATTCCGTTCTCTCAATTTACTGAAAATTTTCAAGTTGAAATTTACACAAAGGATAGAAAAAGCTTTTAATTAATTTAATAGAAAATACAATAGAGAATAATTAAATAAACGTTAAACTACTAAATAAACAACAAAATCATACAATGAGGCTCGCACGTGAGACATGGACCAAATTGTGTCGTCTAGGGAAAAGTCAAACAAATATTTTGTTATTGGTTGCTAAGGACGGCAGTCCCTCACTAGACTGACGTTTGCCGATAAATAAGTTCCAAAATAAAAAAAGGAGTATATAAAGCACTTGAAAGAGCATTTAAAATTTCACAGCCCTCGCCGCCAACATTTCAGATCAAGCAGTATGTTTTTGATCCTTACATACCTCCTTAATTTTATCTAAGAAATTTATAAGTATGTAAAAGATAAACTAATTAGTTATTTTCTTATTTTTACAGGTAAGGAAGTTTCCTGATACATATGTTCTTGGTCCAAGAATGAAAGAAATATCCTCGGTAAGAATAATCTAATATTATATTTCGTACGTCGGTGATTGACAAACTTATAAAGGCCAAAAACTTAAATGTAAAACACCTAAGAGAATACGGTCATAAGTCGCAAAGATATATTGCATAAGCAGCCACGTATAAGTTCGCGCTTACACATGACGCATGTGAACTTTCAACATCAAAACCTTATCTCAAATGAAAGTGAATGTATATCGACGGTTAAAAGGCAGTAGGGCATAAGCGACATTTTGGTCAAAAATAAGTAATGAATGCTATCCTACTTAAAATTTTCCGTTCTTTCTAATGCGCTAACTCCCATAGCTCTACGATGATTTTTGTGTTGTTTATGCCCAAGCAAATAACTGCGTTTTCGAAGTATGATTTTGGTGTAACCGACAAGATTTGGCCTTTTTTGTCTTAAAGGCGCTTGTGACATAAAAAAATTCTAAAACATCGTAAAACCACATTAATAGGAATGCCAATAAATGCCTTTATTTTTTTTATTTTAGAGCTGTTTTGATTTTAACAATACGAAGAAATTAAAAAAATTATGCCATTTTTCTGCGATCTCAAACTTTAATCTGCTCTCCTGAACAAACCCTAAAACTCTTTTATGTCGCTTATGCCCTACTGCCTTTAACCGTTGATATGACCGAAATCGTTTGAAAATAAAAATAATTATAAACGAGTGGAAAAAACAGTGTTTCAAATAAAAAATACTACTTTGTGTTTTTTAATGTATTATTTAGAAGGAATTAACAATGAATTTCCATAGTGTTAATAAACAAACCATAAAAAATTTAGTATTTTGATTTATTTATATTTCATATGCTGCGTCACCGGTTCTACAGCTTATTTAATTTAAATAAGTTAAATGATGTTGAAATAATACCTTTTATGGATCCAAATCTCCACATCGCAGGAAGTGTGGTTGAGTAAATAAAATAAAAATAAAAAAAGGAAAAAAAACGAGAAAAAAGTTCGGATGAAAATATGTTCTCAAGATCTAAGAGCAACGATCTACAGCTGCAAAGAGGAAAAAAATAAGAAAAAATGCAGCATCATCCGGATGAACTCCGAGAAGATATTACTATCATTATTATAATTATTATTTTCTGAAACGTAAGAGGAGCGCACACGTACACTAACATTGAATGATATTGTTTGGATTTTACTGGGGTTCTTTTTAATCAAACTGCTAATATTTATTTTAACTGAATTTATTTTACACGGTTTGGTTCACAATTTACAATTTCTATCTCTTGCTTTCGACTTCACGGCTCAATGTTTTAATTGACTAATCCCCTGCTGTCCTTTGTAGTCCATATTTATAGGTACAAAAGGGATCATTCTTGCATATTCCAGATCATTTGATCTCTCGTTTATACCAGACTGCCGTTCCATGTACCTTACTACTACCATCACACTAGAGCCAGTGTTCTACCAGCGGGATTAGAATCACGTATGCACTAATACTACCATTTGCTCGGAGCAATATGTTTTAAAAGATTGGTCAGACTGAGAAAAAGAGAGAAACGTACATGAGGAAGGAAGGATTTTTGTACAAAAAATCAACAGAACAACTTTTGTTGGTACAAGCTATCATTTTCCGTACGTTGTATATTGTACCTTTTTTTTAAATCCAAACATCAGTGCTTAAACCAGTTAAAACACGTAATAGATGTTTTAGAAACTAAGGGCCACATTCATGTTGATAAACTTAGTTTCGTTTGCCAAATATTTTTATTTTTACCGTAGATTTTTTTCAAATATGGTTTTCTCATACAAACCTTGCGGAATTGAAATTTTATGGAAACATCTATAAATTATTAATGATAATATTAGCTGTTTTTGTATGAATCACACCTCACGACCCCTCTGCAAGTTGGTTGTCGCTGTAAAAAGTGCCAACTCTCAAGCAAGACCTATTAGTGCTGTGTAAGGCTGGATGGACTTATGGTGACAGATTCGAACCTACTACCTTCCAATCATGAGTCCGAAGTGTTAACCATTAGACTACGGACCGGTCATAAATAAGGATACTAATTGTGTGTCACCCCTGTTTCGTGTCGCCGGGCATAGGTATTTTCATTTGACATCTGGGCCTTATATTGTGAGCACACATGCAGCATGTAAAAACGCTAAAATACACGTGTTCGTCTGTGGGTATATGGATCTGAAATGTAAGTATGTCTTTGCAACTTAGATTATAGATACAGAATCCACGATGTGAACTCTTTTTAAATGCTACGTATAAAAACATCGAAGGATCGTCCGTACTGATCCGTGTAATAATATTAGCTACGTGACGTCTTTGTTATCCGCTTACCAACTTTGTGAACACCGGGTAGTTTTTTGTCCGGTTCTTTGTGCGCCCGAAAGACTAGACAAGTCATTTTGAACTAGATACCGGGTGGTCCTGAAGTATCTACGAGTTTTTTTTTATAATTTGTTTGCTGTGAAGCTGGGCGCGGAAAGTGTTTTTTATGAGTTTGATTTTTTTGGAGACCCGTTGTCCGTCGAAAATTCTCATGTAAGTGGTTTTAAATTGAAATTTACAGAAATATGTACAGAGGCATTTTAGTATTTCTTAAAATGAATCTTTCAAGGAAAGCTGTAACCACGGTGATCGTTCGTAGTCTAATGGTTATCTTTCCTGACTAATAATTAAAATATTCAAGGCTTAGGCCCGGTATTTTCAACCTTAGCTTATTTGACTTTAAATTAATAAAAATAAAACTACACACACGATTGATATAAGTTCGTCATTTTCATTCAGTATAAAGTCGCTATGCTAAAGTTGAAAATACCGGGCCTTAAATCTCATATCACATATTATATTACGTATCTTTCGAATACTCTACATATCATTATTTTTACCTAACTAAAAGCCAGTGAGATATTTATGTGTTAAATAGATTCGTGTTCAATCAATGGCGTCTATATAGGACTTTTTTCGTAAATGAAATATTAAATAACTTAAATACTGTCCAAAGTCACTGAATAATCTATTTATATTATGTTAATCTCAGTGGTTTGGATTTTTGACGTTTACAAAAACGGTCTTAATACCACGCACGGTAAACTACAGTTTTTACCATAATCATAATGCACGGCGGATATGAGGGCGACATTATAGTAAAATAAACATAATATAAATAATTGAAACTGTTCATTTTTGTAGAAACATGTTTCATAATGCTCATCAGTAGTGCATAGATTATGTTTTTCCATATTTTATCAGTTAGATATTTAAATTTTTCATTCACTCATTAACTCTCTAGCATATTTTTGGCACCATTTTCTAGATAGAATTCGTTCATAAAAAAAAAAAAACGCAACTAAGCTACACATATAGTGTAACTTCTTGCCGCGTTTTCTCCGAAGGGGTCTCATGTGGCGAGTTGAACCTATTTATTTTTACAGGTAAGGGGGCCGGCCTTACGCCAACCACTTCAGTTGAAGTGGGGGTTTTCCAGCTCTCGAGGGGGCTGGTACTCACTTCTTGTGAAGGCTGAGTTAACCTTGCCGGTATTTTTATTATGGAGTTCGAAATAAACACCGAAATAGGAAATCATGTCTGACACCCTCTTCGGTGGGATTCGAACCCGAGCTTACGGGGTAGAATGCAAGCACTCTACCAACTGAGCTATCGACCGGACTAATCAAAAAGAAAAAAATGCTTGCCTTTTACTTATCTACTTAAATAAGTGTAAATTTCACTAAAAAAATGTACCCAACTTCCATCCGAAAGCTTAGCATGTCATTTTAGTGATTGGCTGTATAATTGGTAAGAGTATCTGATACATGGAACGAGTGATTGTTGACCTCCAGTGAAAGCCTGCATAATGAGGCTCCACTTGTCCGCTACTTGCTGTGACGAGGAATGGTTTCGTCTTGTCTGTCACTGGTATTAGTGTCGCGACATTGATGCGCTCCAATGGATAGCAAATTAGGAATTTCGTGCTGTGGTATACTAAAAGTATCTGATACTTTTTTATACTAATACTTCCTATAAATAAAATAAAAAAAGAATTTGTATTATTTGATGTAATAATTTATTGATTCCATGATTTGATTTATGGAATAATATGATTCATGTAAACGCTATTGATAAATAGTAAATAGTAGGTTCCAATCACCACATGCGACTCCTTCGGAGAAAACTCGGCAAGAAGTTACACTATATGAGTAGCTTAGTAGCGTTATTGCGTAGATATTAATTTACAACATTGTTTTTTTTTTCTTCATTTTTGTACATTCTTTCAAATGCTCATACATTATCGACTATACGACGAAAAATTAAGTGTTCAGAATCCTCAGTTATAAGCATATTAGAAATTAATTTTGCTAAATTTTTCAAATTTATGAAGTGAAAATTCAATTTTAAATATAGATTTAAATAAACAAGCGCTTAGACCCGGTATCTTAAAAATTAGCAAAGCGAATTTACGCTGAATGATAAGGACGCACTCATGCAAATTGTGTGAATAGTTTTATAGCTTAAAAGTTTAAACTTCCGTGCCTTTGTATTCTCAAAGGTTTTTCTACAAAAAGTTAATAAAAAAAAATCTTGTTAACATTTTAATCAACCAATCGTCTTTTTACAATTTAATCAAATTATCGAATGCAAAAAAATGTTTAGCTTATAAATACAAGTAAAAGTATCAGATACATAAACAGATACCAAGTAATACATTCAGCGTCTCAATAGATTGCAAAACAAATAATTCACGTACTTGACCCATCTCTAACGAGCGTGTCGCGTCAATTTACATGAAATTACAATACGTCAACATCGGCATCATCGCTCGTAGAGAATAAATCATTTACTGGTGTAACTGTTCGCAGGGAAATCTCACTTTTTAACTATGCAAATCAATTATAACACAGATCGCCGTGTCGCTGCTACTGTAGTGAGAAATCCAGATCACTGTATCTGTTTTATAGCCCGATTAGAGATGGTCTCAATGCGTAATTTGAATTCGGCGAAAATAGAATGTAACTGATAAAAAAAACTGTCAGCAACACTAAATTTGTTTGTGTTACTTTATTATTGTAAAATCTAATTTAAAAAAAACTTAATCGTGTCAATTTACCATGTACATTGTTTTCTCTATTTTCTCTGGTTTATTAATTATGTTTTTTTTCTTACTTATTATCTATATGCTGCAAAGATATAATTATTCACATTTCGGTTTCGATAATGCCGATAGTCCAGTTGGTTGAAAAGCTTACAGCTAGGGTTCGATCCCCACCAAAGGTGTCAGAAATGATTATCCGTTTCATTATTCATTTCAAACCGAAAATAAAACAAACCGGCATGGATTACCCAGCCTTCAAAAGAAATGAGCCTGCCCCCTAGAGAGCATCGAAACCCACGTTTCAAGGGGCATGGTAGGCGTAAGGTCGGCCCCCTATCATATGAAAAACAATGGTTCCACTCGGTTCGGAGACCATGCGGCAAGAAGTTGAACTTGCACTTATCTTTTTGTCATAATTTGTAATTCAAAATAATGCCTGAGGATTCTCAGCCAGGATAAAATGATTAAAGTTTATTTTTGTACTTCTTTTTTTAGGTTTATTTTCGTAATTATTAAGGTCGAAAATTGCAAAATGGTAAAACCACAAAAAAACATGATACCCAAGTTTGGAATTAAAAGTAAAAAAACCTTGCTTTGTTGAGAGTAATTACTTGACGTAGATTTTGATGATACTTTATGATGAATTATTTTTTTTCTACTCGCAATCATAATTATTTTAATCTTTTAAGCTCAAGATGTACGAAGGATGTAGCAATTTTAATGTTTTAATTATTTTTTGCCAACTATTTTGCTATTTGAAAATAGTTGTGGCAGAAGCGGATTTGAGTGCGAGAAATGTGCTATTTGTATGAGGCTCTAAAATACAATAAGTTTATTAAATTAATATAATATGCTGCAATAGGATGATACGTTGTACATTATTGAATTTAGAAGAACTTATAGCCATTTTTTAAGAACTGGGTAAGTATTTTAAATTAATTTGTGTATAAAGGAATGTGCATATGAATATGATGCATATTAACTTCCAAGTTGGAACATCCTGAAAAAGGATTTTATTATTATGAGTATGCTTTTATTTTGATTGTCATTTTCTATAAATGATATTCCATGTACAAAAAAATATGTTTTCTATAAATTACAGTAGTTACTTGAGCTCTTGCTTCAAATATTATCGCACAAAACATACGAACGTATGTTGATTAGATTTGTTAATCCTAAAATCAGGTCTTACCTTCTTGTTTCTATGAAAAACTGTATCTTAACTTTATTCCAAAGTGAAACCAATATATGCAAAAAGGACAACCTTTTGGATCTTTTTAATTCAGCTTGCATTTAAGTATTTATGTTTGTATGCCCTCGGAGCTAACATCCTAAATCCACTACTGCCGGTCCGGTCGATAGCTCAGTTGGTAGAGTGCTTGCATTCCATGCTGAGAGCTTGGGTTTAAATCCCACTGAGTGTGTCAAAATTTATTTCCCGTTTCGGTGTTTATTTCAAACCCAAAATAAAATGGGTTTTGTTTCAACTTCAACTAAAAGGGTTTACGTAAGGCCGGGCCAATTAGCTGTAAAAATAAATAGGTTCCTCTCGCCACATTTGACTCCTTCAGCAAGCAAGGAGTTACATTATAATTATGTGTAGCTTAAGTAGCGTTTTCACACAAGTATTTATAATTTTTATGCCCTCGGAGCTAAAATCCTTAATCCACTTCTGCCTCGCCGTAGTATATAATTCTAAGTAACCATCTTATCGCAATTCCTCTGACAATTTCCAAAGCCCAGATGACGGCTGTTGACACAGAAGTGTTGCAAAAACATGCAAACACAGCAGAGACACCGGATTGCGTATCTCTGTCTAGCTAATCATGGAACATCGTAATCTGTGTCGCTCCTATAAAGTGGAGAGAATGCTTTCTTATCTTTTTACTAATCCTTAGTCAACGATATGAAACTAAGCCAACAGCAGTCGCTAGATAAAGAATGAGTCGTATATATAACCAAAGCCGGAAATCTAAGATTTTAAGAAAAAATGAGATGTACCTATTTATGGGAACACACAGAATGTCATTATGCTTCCATATATAATGTATATAATCTATTATCGAAGTTGCAAAGATATATTGGCATTTAAGGCTCGTATTTAGCGCATGCCCACAAGCAGGCACCTGTAAGTTCGCGATTACAAATACTGCATGCTTACTTACAAATTAAAATCCAAACCTCAAATGAACATAAACCTTGCAACTCTTGCCGACCTTCCTTGAATCTGAGGGTGTATTGACAAAGTGAATCAAGTTTTTACTGCATTAGGTATCAGCCTCATACCAACCTATTAGTCAAGGGGATTTTTTTTTTTTTTTTTTTTTTAAATAGATTTGTGGAAAGGAATGCAATCCACCAACCTATTTTACCTGGCCAGTTGTCTTCATGCGAAAGCAGAAGCTTGTGTGCATGCAACGGCATCTGTTGAACCAGGGTCGAAGTTATCGTCGCGGGATTCGAACCAGCGTTATCCGGTTCCAAATAACCTGTCTTGATCCCCGCGGCTATAACACCGACTTTGAATGGTCATAATCTAGTATTTATAGTGAAATGTAGAGGATTAGATTCTCAGGGTCATATTCAAAATATCATTCCTCGAACAATAGGTTGGTACCTACCTATGAGGCTGATCACCCATCCTGTAAAAAAGTGGTTCACTTCGCCAACGTCCACACTGTTTCAAGGAAGGGCGGCATAGGCTACAGGACTAATGTTCATTTGAGATTGTTATTTTGTTAGTATTATCAATTTTAATATGTCTTTGCTACTTAGATAATAGATTATACACATACCATAGATCGAAGCAAGGAAAAGTTATAAAAGCCCTAAGAATTGTAAGGAAAAACCTTCGGTGGGTTATTCTGAATCTCCTTCCAGTATCTAGCACGCGCTAAATGGAATTAAAACGAAAGTAAGATTGATCGCGAGGGCTTTATCGTGTGACGTGCTATCTGACAATCCTCGGTGAAAGAAGGAAAAGCAGCTTAAACAAGCACATTTAATTCATAGCACCGCAAAACGCGATATGTAGAACTGTGTCGTGCGGAATAAGCCCAAACACTGAAAATGCTATTTCTTCTTTTTTTCCTTGAAATAATTTAAAAGAAACATTTTTTAATATAGGTACACGCAATAGATTCCCTACAAATTTGCAATTATATTTTTCTTACTCGGCGAACGTCACATAGAGTAAGAAATGTGACTTAAGTCCAAAGCAACAAATAACAAAATATTTATATTTTATATTTGTTAGGGTTTGGTGGTTCACACTGTGAAAGACCATTGTATTTATTTTTGTAAAAAAACACAGAGTTTAAATTCAATTAATATTTTTTATTTTATTTTATATGCTTAAACGTTTTCGCCTCTTCTGATGATGCGTTTTGAGGCGAAAACGTTTAAGCATATAAAATAAAATAAAAAATATTAAGTGAATTTAAACTGTTTTTTTTTTACAAAAATATTTATATTTTGTCTGGTTTGTGTATTCACACTGAAAATTCATATTAATTGATTTCTACTAAACTTTAAAAAATTTTTTTTTACACAAATTTTCTTTCGAAATTTTATTGAAATGTAATATAGATAGTAAATAGAATAATAAAAATATATGATTGAAACATCTAAAACGTTTGTATTTATTAATTAAAATAAAATTAATAATAGTGTGAAAATAAAACAGTGTTCATTTTGTGTTCGTTCAGTTCATTGGAATTTTTATAAAGTTTCGAAGAAAAAAAAAAATGCTTTCCCCTAGCAACCTGACCGTGTGACGTCACATTTTTTGTCTATGAAATAATTGCCGGATCCATTTACGGAAGAAATAAGCACAATTTATTTTCACAGATACTGCGCACAAAATTATGCCAAACAATGTCTCTTGGATTGAGAGCTTTACTTGGTTATGATACCCTTTGCAGACTGATTAATTAAACCTTGCCGGTACTATGATTTCAGTAAGAAGAATGCCTGACTTCCTTGGTGGGAATCTAACCCTAACCCTCTGGTTTTAAACACTAGCGTTCTACCAACTGAATTATTACTTACCAAAAATAAGTTTGCCGCCCTTCCCTGAAAAAGGTGTGACGCTGACAAAAAAAAACTAGTTTTTACAGTATGGATGGTCAGTCTCATACCAAACCATAAGCTTTATGATTCAAACAAGTTACACGTTCATCAATAGATTGAAAACTTTTCTTTTTGTCATAAAAAAAATAAGGAAGGGCATTAAACAGTTTTTAACTGTCGACTCAGGGATAAAAAAAAATCTGATAAGATTTTTTTCATTGATTTTTAAAAAAAAAAAAAATATGTCTTTGCCGTTGTAAGCGCTCCATGCGATCCTAATCCATTTTCTTTTGACATTTTAAATTAATTGCCCGTCTTTCGTAAAAAAACCCGTATTTTTTCCTTTCGTCCGTTTTTTTTAATCTGCCCGATTTGTCGCACTGGGTCAACAGCTGTTATGCAAATATGGCGGACTGTGACGTAGAGCAGGTCGATTCGAAATTTGAAAAAAGAAAAGTCGATTCGAAATTTGAAAATTAAAAAAAGAATGACCCCGATTCAAAGCAGTTACATCAACTGGCTTTTTATTTGTCGAATAAAGAGTTTTTCTTATAAAAACCGAAATGTAATTGTGTACGATTTTCTCATGTATTTTTTCCTCTTTTTTCTTGATTTACGCAACTTATAAACACCGAAACGGGAAGTCATTTCTGACACTGTTAATAGGAATAATATTAGGATGATTTATTTGATGAGTGCTGCTTTTGTGTGAATCACTTCTAAAGAGCCCTCGGCGAGCTTGGTCGTCGTTAAAAAAAGTGTCTATACTCAAGCAAGACCCAGTTGCTGTAAGGCTGGATGAACCCTTGGCGACCAGTCTATGGAAAAGTATATGAATGTTTCAACCTAGCGAGGAGCACATTTAAAACTTTAAATGGTGTATTGATATTTTGGTAGGACTTTGACCACCTATCCTACTGTACAAAATATTATTTTTTCCTTTATCTTACCTGTTTCAGAGAAAGCGAGAGAAAATCCAATTTATTCGTAGCATGTTCTGTTTTGTTTACGCATGCATGCACCATTTGAAAGCACAGGCCTACTACATTCTATAATCTATAATAATCTATAATCTAAGTTGCAAGGGTATATTCATTTAAAGCTCTCAGATGTATGCCCACAAACCAACAAGTGTAGTGATTAAGTGTAGTGATTACATTGATTAAGAGGAATCACTAAACACAACTTTCGGCTGTCTGAACACTATGCTACCAAACATGAAGCTCCTCTCCAACCTTCATTGCTTTTATGATGTTAATTATAATTTGTAAATATAATTCAAAGGCCAAATATTACAAAGGGGCCGTCCATAAATTACGTCATCATATAATGACCCCCCCCCCTCTTGCTGTAATAATGGATGAGCTTAATAATTAATAATGTTATATTACTTACATAATATTTTGTATATTTTGTAGAAATTGGTATTTACAAGAACGACGCCACTTTTGGTACTCGTACATAATTTGCCATCATCCGCAGACCAGACTCCCCCCTCCTGAATGCGAATGACGTAATATAGCCCCTTAGATAATTAATTGAAATATTTATATGCGCATAGTTTCAACTTTCAAACATGCCTTTATTGGCCGCATGTCAAAATGAATTCTCATGAATTTTACATGTTCCGTTTAATTTTGTATAATTATTGTCAAACTTGTATGAAATTGTGTGTGCCATGCAGGTTTCATACAAATTTGCAATTTCAATAGAGCATTCAGCTTTTCATGGCATTATCTTCCTACACTATGACTATTCCTTTATGTGCTGTGATGTATTAACCCTGTCGCTGTCACGCGGTACTGTATACGTATATTTATATTATAACGAATGTAATTTTATTAGCATTTTTTCCTTCTTTCTCTTGCTATCATATACCAAGTATCTGTTTAAATACCTATAAATATCAGGATTATTTATTTGGTGAGCGCTGTTTTTGTAGCCCTAAAAAGCCCTCTGCATGCTTGGTTGTTGCTATAAAAAGTGCCGATAACCTGCACAAGCAAGAAGTTGCAGGAAGGCTGGATAGACCATAATGACCGGTTTTTAGTAAAAGAAGATGATTTTTTTTCAGCTCAGCGAAGAGCATTTAAATATAAGTTTTTTTTGCGCTACGCCGAGAATCGAACCCACGCCCTTCCAATTAGGAGTCTGTATATTTGAGCAATAGAATACGGACCGGTCTAAAAATCCTTGCTATAAAACACCGCGTAAATTTGTCGAAAAAACATGTGTGAGAATTGAATTTTTCACTAGGGACGCTTATTGTATCGTCCATACATTTCGCTAATTACGCGATTTTTAACAACGTATAATATGTAGTTTATAACGAACTTGATGATTGCCGATCTTTAAAACAAGTAGCACTTGAAGAAGAAGAAGAATTATACTTATTTGTTTGAATATTTAATTAAAAGTTAATGAAAACAAAAGGTCATGCATAATGCAAACTCGTATCTAGGAGAACGTCCGGTGCAAACTGTTCACTGATGATTTATGGAGGAGCGCTAAGGTTGGTCTGTGCATAGCATGGGGTGCAAGGCTGTGTGTAGATCTGCTATGCGCTAGTTACAGATATCATCATGATTAGGGGTCAAGGAAGGGTGGCTCAAAATTGAACATACAAATGAAACTGCCTGTACTTCTTACGATTACTACTTTATCAGCCTCATGCACCACAATCCTCCAGGAATCTCTGTCTTGTGCTGCTTCCCTCCATGACCCTCTTACTCCTGCGACTTTCACGTCAACCTCAAGATTTACCCTCTACCGTATCCTTGGATGTCAGAGTGGTGTGACACCGGAGAGAGAGCCGTTAAAGACATTTCTAATTATCCTGGCGTCCTCTGCACGGTGAGCGTGTCTGGCTCACTGAAGTCTTCTTGTTTACATTACTGACACGATGTCTGACTCATAAATTTCACTTTTAAACATCAGCGTCGCATTGGTACAAAAGCGTCATCTGTCTGCCTTAGGTAGATACACTTCTGAAAATGTGAGAAAGCATTTTGTTCTTAAAGACCTGGAAAGGTTTCTCTTGTTTTTGAGTTTTGAGTCAAAGCTTCACATCCGTATTACAAAAATGGAAGCCAGGCTATCTCAAGCTCAAAATCTAAGGAAAGACATAGAAGACTAACAACATTGACATCTTTTTGCAGAGCCAATCATAGGTTGCTCCTCAAATATACATAATAGAAATGAACTCGAAATTTATTACAATAAGGTTTGACCTACCCTCACGTTTATCATATGGTGACCCTCCCTGCTATTCTGGTGTCTCCACAGCTCCTCACAAAGCCATTGTTACTTCTAACAAAGCCAGCTGATGAAGTAACAGTCGCTTTCATCTTCCTCATGTATCCTCACTTCAATTACACCCATGCATATGCTTGCACCTTTCAGTGGCAACAACTATCCAAATAAAGCCATATCTAACGCAGTTAGGCTATCATCCTTGGGATTTTTACTCTAGATGCTCCATAACATGTCAAAGAGAGTCATAATTTATTTTTGAAACACATATGAAAGGAGTTGGTTACTCGGCGACTCGATAAAAACATGAGATACGAAACATTTCCCGATATCCATCAGCCTGGATTAAGAGAAGATCAAGCAGTGCGACCGCACCAGCGCTCTCTGTAGGCTTAATCCTGCGTCCATCTCAAACGCTTGTATCCTGCTCTCCAGTGCCTGTGTGAGCGTCCCTTTTTCTACTAATGGATCAATGAGAAACACATAGCTATCTTCATTTTTTTTTCAGAAACCATATTTCTGTACCTAGATATAAAAATGTTTAATATACTGTTATGATTTTTACTTGGATTCTTTTTAATTAAATGCGATTTATTTATTAAACAGGATTAATTTTTCACAATATACATACGTTTACACAGTACTTCTCCAGCTCAATCGACTTCGCGTCACAATGTTTCAAGCGTCCTGGCTCTCCGCACTATTGCGGGTCGTACACATAGGTACGAAAGAGACGATTCTTGCATGTTTTAGATTATTCCACATACTTCTATAATGGATTTTTCGGATCACTTTCAGATTGTTCGACACACACCATCGTGCTTAGGCGCACGTACCTAGATACATGTACACACAAACTCATAGTTCGTAACAATACATATATGTACCGACAGAGGATTCACAGATTTCGCCATCATCGTCACAAAATACCTTTCTTCACCCTTAATTTTGAATCTGCGACTCTAAACAAAACAGGATATAAGAAAAACTAAGATATCCATTACAAAACAATTTCCAAGCTGGCGGGTAACATAGTGCAGTTGATACTATCGTGAGCATCCCCTCCTGATACCAGCGGGTTTGGCAGTGAGGCTCCTTCCTCAGCTGGACATACCAGGAGCGCAGAATGATAAATAAATTACCAGGAGGTGATTTATATGGGCCGGCCGGGCTAGGCCCCGCCCCCTTCCCAGCTGTACCCCTAGCATGAAATAACAAGATTAACAATTCCATGGTATTTACAAAAACATGTATTGAAACTTAAACAGCGCCTCTAGTGTGCGTTTAGGTTTCCATGTATAACGCTACGGTTGAGTTTTATACATGTTTTCTTAGTACTGCTACTAGCTTATGCGCCCCTAATACCTCGAGTGTCCAGCTCGGTCACGAAATGTCGGAATTTCTTTTGTTATTTCAATTATGTAACTACGAGTATTATAATATAATATCTAAATGACGTCATGCTACCCGCATTTCAGGGAAAGGCGTCAAAATTTGCAGAGTTTAATTTTTTTTTTCTAGCCTTTTAACCCCCCATTATGACAATCATTTATAATTTGTCAGTAAAAAAAGCGCTCATTAACGGTTCTGGTTAAAAATAAAATACTTTGATGTCCAAGAGGGGAGTAGGGACTAGGGAGCAGTGTTGACGACATAACTGGAACTGTTGGCTGGGGGTTGCTGAACACATCAGCCGATAGAAAGGCATGGATATATTTGCAGAATTTCTACGTACAGGAGTGGACTGAGAAAGACTGAGGAATGGAGTTGAAAGGGTTGGCAAGTGCCTAGTGGCTATGGCCACCCCTAGTGAAATTGCAACAGAAATATATCCAGTTTCTTACAGGAAGAAAAATATTTTTCTTCTTTATGAGAAATAAATATGCAATAGCACCTGTACATTGTTAAATCATCGCAATTTGCTAAAGATCAACACAGTAAAATGCCATAGTTCAAGGAGTTCATTTTCTGAATGTGTTTGCAACAAAATATTATATTAATGTGACGTCATTGTTTGTAATGTTAGCAAGCTGTGAGCAATTTTGCAATCTGTGCCGTTTTCGCTTTTTTGACGATTGTCACTCTACTCATAGAACAGGTATATTCTAAAAATATGCAATTTTATTGATGAGATGGATTGATTCATGCCTATTTATCTATTAATGATCTATGAAAAATAAACATTTATTATTCATATCAAGTGCATGCTCACAAGCCGACACGTGTAAGTTCGCGTGCACACACTGCATCTGTAATTATGTACTTGTCAGGTGGATTGTGGTGGGCTAAGGACAGGATTACTGTGAATTCTCTGCGGATGCAGCTTGGCGAAATCAAGCGGAGTATGCTTTAACCCATATCTCAAATGAACATACACCCTGCAAATCTAGCCGTCTTACTCTGAACCAAAGTGACATTGGCTGTAAAACATTTTTACCGTTTTAACATATCTTTGCAGCTTACATTATAGATCAAGAGTTACAAATGGTCCGTGTAGGACCGGCTTAAAGTATGAAATCAAAACGATATTTTACAAGTATCTTGCATACCTTGCCATCCTGTCAAGTATATTTAGAGGGGGCGAAAAGGTTCACGCTACCAGCAGGGGCGGACGATACATCCCTACTCCCTGGTCATAGATTATAAGGGCTGTCTAGGTGTCACTGAGGGTGGCCTTGATACAATGACTAGGATAATATAGATCAAACTTTGCTAAAAAATGTGAACTACTAAAAATATATCCATTATTTATTAAAATTTTCTATTTGAGATGGCGGACCACTGCATAGAAAACGACCATTCTTTTGATACAACAGGAGTAAAGGTCCTCCACTCAGGGTGCAAAGGCAGACAACTTATTGCCCTTGAAACCCTTGGAATTCATAACAAAATAGATAATGTAATATTTTTATGCAAATACCTAGTCCTTTTCCCCTACTAACAAACAGTACCTGCCCGAAAAATCCCGCTCAGTTTTTCTTACCGCAGGAAGCTTCTGAAGATGGACGGTGAAAGTCCGATAGCGCTTAGGTGATTTAACCCATTACTTATTTTTATTTGGATAATTTATTTGGTGAGCGCTTTTTTGTGTGAATCACACCTAAGAGTCCTCTGAGAGCTTTGTCGTCGCTATAGAAAGTGCCAATTCTCAAGCAAGGCCCAGTTGCTGAAAGGCTGGGTGGACCTATGGTGATTGGTATTTGGTAAAGGTTTCAATTCGAGCCCTAATGGTACTAGTTCAGTTAAAAAAAATAAACATGAAAAAAAAACACGGTTACACTGTACTGATATACATAAATTTCAACATAATAAAATACTGTTTTCTTTTCATGTTTCATTGTTTTTTTAAGTAGAGTTCTATAAAATTTCACCTCAAATATCATAAATAGTTCAGTATGTGTCCATTTGGAGTAGACTAGACATGTTTCCTGAAGCACTATTCTGCTAAATTCCTTACGATCTTTTAAGGCGTCGAGATAGCGATTCGTGTCCAAAAATAAGGTGTACTGTGATTTTTTTTTATCTATGGAGCTCTTTCGCAAGCGCTCGCAAGCTCCGACTTGGATTGATATCCGAAGTGTAAGGAATTTAGGAGAATAGCTTTTCTGATGACGTCAGATACGACTCTTACGAAACCCGTTTTTTTCCACACCACGGTTTGACAAATGTTATCTTATTACGTAAATTTCCCGACATTAAGGGGCGCTGTGATCTCTGCGATAAATCCTTCGACTTTCATCGCGTCCGTTTTCGAATGCTAATCTCAGAGGGAGTTTTCTCAGCCGTCTACGCGTTCTTACTGCATCTCCCGAGCAAATGGGGTGCGGATTACGGAAGAGATGTGAGGGAAGAGTGAGAAATGTTGAATTAGAAGAAAGAAAACTTTGTCATTTTCCTGCTTCCTATTAATCTAATTTGCGAGGATGTCTAATAATTTAAAATCCATAATTAATGCTCACCTACAAGCAATCAGAATGTAAGATCACGTTTATACGTGTACGTCATATCGATGGCTTACTCTGAAAACCATCCAACTCTATTATGGGTAATGTTCAAAATGCGTTGCATCATTCTTAAAATTTGAATGTTGTTTATTCAAAATAATTATTTATTCAAAATTTCGAAGTAACCCAATGAATGAATTACAAATCCGGTACTGAGAAACTTCATGTCTTTACAATCATATCATACAAGGTTTATTTGCTCTCCTGTAAAATGTTGATTGTTATTATTTTTCTTTGAATGGTATGAGGTTCACCGGTTAACTTTTGCGAAGTCACCATGGTTCTTAAGAAAGTCGGCCGGAGTTCCAGGGTCTAATTTATTTTAGATTTTAGTCTTATTTTGTAAGGACACATGTTTCCAAAAAAAATGAATATCCTGTGGGAAGATCATTTACGTACAGTTTGAGAAGATTTGGATACAAGTCAGAAAATATCGGTCGTAAATTACCGTTTCGGTATTTTCTGCTGACTCAGGTCTTGAGAACGTACCTACTCATTTGGGAACAGGAAAAATCTCCACTGTAAATAAAACATCCGATTACGATGTTTATGTTTTATTTTTTTATTGATTTGTAAAGAAGAATACAATTCACATATTTTGGCTGGTCAGTTGTCTTCATGCGAAAGCAGAAGCTTGTGTGCATGCAATGGCATCCATAACACCGACAAAATTGTATGAATCAAGCGTTTACCAAAAACTTGCTTAAAATAGCACCGTCCACATTAAAAAGACCCGTTTTGATCTGAAATAAGACAAGAGAAGATAAGGTATTGTGCAAGAAGAATTATAATATCACGGTAAGTATAGTTAATTGCTTGCCGCTACCTTACATATAATGTTCATCTGATATCGTCTTGCGATGGTGTCACCGCAGGAGGACCTTCGCTTCTTACTACTTGTACTGGGGCTGCATTCTTTGGCCATGACTGATATGTCCAGTCACGTTGCTACTGGTCGCTGGACGACAACACTATGTAGAGATCCCACCTGCCTGAGACCAAATACAAATTATTTAAATTTTCTTTTAAGACCGGTCGATAGCTCAGGTGGTAGAGTGCTTGCATTCCATGCCGAAAGCTCGGGTTCGAATCCCACCGAAGGTGTCAGAAATGATTTCCCATTTCGGTGTTTATTTCAAACCTCAAAATAAAATACCGGCAAGGTTTACTCAGCCTTCACAATAAATGAGTACCAGCACGCTCGGGAGCTGGGAACCCTCCACTTCAACTGAAGTGGTTGGCGTAAGGCCGGCCCCCTTACCTGTAAAAATAAATAGGTTCAACTCGCCACATGCGACCCCTTCGGGGATAACGCGGCAAGAAGTTACACTATATGTGTAGCTTAGTTGCGTTGCGTTTCTAGAGTTAGTGCATTTACAGAGTGAAAATTGGATAAAGTCCGATAGCGCTAAGTCCGATAGGCCTACTTGTTACTTTATTTTCTTAAATATTTAAAGGCAGCCTGAATAGAATCATGAATATGAGCATATGAGTTTGTTACATTCCCCTGCCACTTTATTACGAGTATTGGCACTTTTTTTCGTAACAAAATATTAAAACAATTTTTCAAAAATTAAAAAAATAACCTGACCACCCATTCTGTAAAAAATGGCTATCTTTCGTTAATGACACCCCTGTTTCAGGGAAGAGCGACAAGAGTTGCAGGGTGTATGTCCATTGAAGCTGAGGTTTTATTTTTTGAGTACATATCCAAAATGTGTAGGCGTGAACTTATATTATGAATCGCATTAAAAATTCAATCTTCAATGATATCACATCATTTCAATTAATGTAGATTATAGATCGATAATCTTGAGGTGAATTGAAGCTTATTTGTGGGATTGTTTTGTTTTATTTAGTAAGCTTCCTTTTTTATATTTAACAAGAATAAACATTAAAACCCGTTTACTTTTTACTTAACTTCGTTCGTCCCGTTCAGGACATGTTTTGAGATAGTCCACCACACTCTTTTGGGGCGTCCACACGCTTGCCAACCATTCACAAGTCAAGCGCACAGTGTGTCGTCTAGAACATGCTAGCTGGACAAAAATTTGTCTAATGGACTAATTTTGTCCAGCTAGCATGTTCTAGACGACACACTGTGCGCTTGCCTTGTGAATGGTTGGCAAGCGTGTGGACGCCCCATTTGGTTCCCAGTGCCTTCTCAAGATGGTCTCTTGACTGCCGGATCGCCTTGTTGAAGCCCCGTAGTCTATTCTCTATACAACTATGCTAGCCATACACGCAGAGGACAAGCAGACAATACTGCTATATCTAGTGTTCCACGCAATACTTGCCACCGCTAGCGTGCTAGCTTTGTCCTGTACCTACTAATGATGTACATACATACTTTCGAATCATACAATTGGTATAAGCACAAACATTTCCTTCACCTCCTATTCAATTATGTTTTCCTGGCATATAAAAGCCAGTAAAAAAATTACAACAATAGGTACCTACATTAGGATGATTTATTTGGTGAAAGCTGTTTTTATGTGAATCACACCTCAAGAGCCTTCTACAAGCCGTGTCGTTGCTGTACCTATAGATCGCCAATTCTCAAGCTAGACCCAATTGCTGTAAGGCTAGATGGACCTTTTGGTGACTAGTATTTTGGTAAAGGTGTATGAATGTTTTTACCTAGTGAAGAGCATATTTAAAAATAAAAATACTCTATTTTCTGCACTCCGTCGAGATTCGAAACCCACAACCTTCCATTTATTAATCCGAAGCGCTAACCACTAAATTGCGGGCCGGTTAAAGCATGCTTATCCATGTTTTACTCTTTTTATTTATAAAATGAAATTTCGTTGGAAGTTGCACTATATGTGCAGCTTAGTTGCGTCCCACCACCTGGTTACCGCGCCGGTTTGTAGACTCGGTTGCCTACCCGGTGACTGAAAGCAAGACAGTGTATGAAGACCTTAGGGTCCGGTTACCTGGTTGTCAAGTCAGTAGCTTCAGTTGAGATTTAGAACGCTTGCGTTCCATGCTAGAGGCCAGAGTTCAATCCCAAACAACGGTGTCAGAATTATTTGTCTTTTGGGAGTCTATTTCGAACTCAAAGTAAAAATTCCACCAAAGCTTAGTTAGCTTTTGCAAGAGATGAGATCTTACCCCCTGAACGCTGGCGAATACCAACTTCAAATAAAGTGGTTTGCATGAGTCCGACCGTCTTACCTGTGAAATAAAAAAGTTCCACACGCTACATGCAACCCTCAAAGAACAGTATCGCAAGAAGTTGCAAAATATGTGCAGCTTATTGTGTTTTTGTACTTTCGGTCATCCCACTCTTCTTGTCTCAAATTTCCACATTTTTTTTACTTTTCGAACACAATAGTGTACTAGTTATAATTAGGTGCAATACCTTTCTCTTATGTATTTACTTCATGTAAGGTTTCGCTTCCACAATACCTTCAGTCAGCATTACACCACTTAAACCTTTTTTTCTCATTTTTATTGCAATGCAATGTTTGAGTGCTCAGTGTACTTAGCCGATTAGTGCCCGATTGTTTCATCAGCATGTATAATGGGGCTCATCAAATTAAACCGAATAGGCATGGGCAAAAACAAAGCGGCCATTACGAAAGACAATGCAAGAAAGATGCCTGCTTTATACACATTCTTAGTATGACATGTACAGACATTACGACGAATATTCGACGAGTATTGCTGTAACTTGATTTCACAAAAAAAATACAACAATCAATCTTGTTAACACAACCATTTGTCGGTAAGGATAAAGAATGAAACAACATCTGAAAAATATTACTGTTTTTTTTAATGTTTAACCTTCTTTGTGTATACTTTCTTAATATAATAGATCTTAGTGAGTAAACTAAAAAAAAAAAACGAATTAATCTTTACAAGATCATTTTAAAAAGTGCGTCTTTGATCACATATTCGTTGCCGAGTCTCGTTATTATTGTCACCACTATAATTGGACAATGAAAAATGATTTAATATTGCTACTATTGTTGGCATGCAAATGTGGATTCAAATCAATGAAATATCCAATGATTAATTTTTTTAATATTTTTTAGTGTAAATCTGTTAACACCGTGAAAGTCCATTTTTATAAATATTTAAAAATATAAATGGTACAACATTGTTTTAATTCACTTTATTTTTTTATTTTTGCTCGAATATTTTCGCCTAATGAGGCATCTTCGGGAGCAGAATAGTTACAAATATATTTTATAAAATAATTTTCAAAACAATTTTTTTTCCAAAACAAAAACAAAATTCATAGATAAAAATTTTTTTTAAACACAAATGTAAGATTCAAAAATGCATTATTGTTAGGTATAATGAAATAAAAAATTTAATACAATAAAAATAAAATTAAAATTCATTAAGATCATTAAGAATTCATTTTTTCATGTAAATTCACAATAAAAAAAAATGTGATAACAATGAAATATGACGGAATATTTTGACAGCGCTTAAGCGTTGGTTAAAATACGTGTCGACCTTACTTACCTGAGTGCTAGTTTTTGGAGCGCTTAAGCGCTAATTTTACCTTAAGTATTGTTCTTGAAATGAATTTCCCCAATCTAACCGCTAGTTTGCCCTTAAGTAAGTGCCAGTTTTGATCGTGAATACGGGGGTGAGTGTCTATACAAAACACTAAGTAGCTGCAACTGTAACTGTCTCGCCTCTGTCGCCATTCCACTACGGGCGGCCAGATCCTCTGAAAAATTTCCTCTTTTTGTTCTTATCCTTGCATGTCTCTTTCAGTTTGTTCATATCCATTACCTTTTTCATACATTGCCTTCTTTTAATAATGTACATAGGTACAAAATAAATGTTCTGTATCTATCCCATTTTTGCTTCATCTTCCAAAGATTTCTAGAGATTTAAAGATTCAAGCTCTGGCAAACATTCGTCCCAAACATTCCCCGTATAGCCTCGCATTGTGTAGACCCGCCATTAAGGTGCACGCAGCCGCACGCAGTGACGTAACATTTTTGGCTCGACAAGCGAAATGATGACACTTTTTCCATCGTTCTATCACTTTTGATTTCATCAGCAGTACCCCAACTTCACGTATAAACTCAACAATAGCGTTTACAAAGAAATGCATACACACGAATCCAGTGCCTCTAGTGAGCGTACTGGTATTCGTAGATTTTTTATAAAACTTTTAGTTTAACTTGATGTTCAGACTACGTGACATCTCTGCGCACGCGCTCTGTTGTTTTAAATGATTCATTATTATAATTATTTACACTATGTGGGAATTTATGGTTTGATGCAAGCTTACATTTGGAAATTCTACGAAGATGAGCATTGCAAAGAGTATAAGAGAGTTGCGCAGTATGGGATTAGATTTTTGTAAGGAATCCTGAGCGGGAGACTCCTTAGATTACAGAGAATCTAGAGTTCTATGACACTAGTAAAAGTATCGCAGAGTTGTTGGTGATGTGGCGGTTGATGCCTTGATCCTTTGTTGCAGGGCTGTTAGCTGCGTATTGTTGTTTTTTGTGTTTTATTACCTTTATTCTCAGACACTGAAAGAAATAGCGATTGATGTTGGTTTTGAAAATTACATGATTGAATTGAGGTAGGAACATAGATCTTCCCCCTAGTGCTTGTTTAGCTTATCTACCATTTGATTCAAATATGACTTTTCAAGAATATTGTCTTAAGCCTCATACCAACCTATAAGTCATTCTTGAGAAACTAAAAAAAAATGCTGCCTTTGGTTCTACACGACTCATTTAATGAAGGGACTTATTATTTTTTTCTTTTTTTTGTAAAGATTAGTGAAACAAAATTTACAGTTTGAGAGTGGTGGAGTAATTGGTATAACATTAAAGAATTACCCGAAATAACCGAAACCGAAAAACAGAAAGTCGGATTGCGTTTTTTTCATCCGTTAATCCAATCTCGGAGAGTGCTTCCATACAAAATGTATCCCATCTGGCGTGTAAAGACGCTGCTGCATCCGTCTCTCTCCGATGCGCAGATTTGTGATAGGAGATGCTATTAGGAGAGTGAGACGGAGAGATTTGAATTGAATTGATTATGAGAATAGGGTTGCCGAAAATATTATTTTTCTAGAAAGAAATGTATTTTTGATATTATAATGAACAATAAGTGTACATTTTTTTTATGGCAGAACATCTTGAGATCGCATCCGTAATGACCTCATAAGAAAAGTCTGTGAAATAGAAGAAATAGTTAGATAGGGCAGATCCACGTGGCGATTTTGTAGAGATTTATCTATAATCAAGGTTAAAAATTTAAGGTATGTATTAAATGCATGCCCACAGATTGTTATTTCGCGCTTGCACATGCTGCATGTGTACATACAAACTAAACCAACCCCCACATGAGCATAAACTTTGCAACACCTGCTGTATTTCCCTAAAACCGGTGTGGCATTGGCAAAAGTGAACCAAGTTTTTCAGCATGGGGGATCAGCCTCATACCATATTTACAATAATTATAACTACACACTACTCAGCTATTTTTTTTTCGGATATTACACTAATCTAATCTAATCTAATCTAAGTTGCAAAGATATGTTACATTGGAGATTCACATTACATGCATTCTCACAACCAGACACGTACAAGTTCGCGCTTGCACATGCCTCATGTGAACCTACAACATAAAAACCAAATCTCAAATGGACATACACCCTGCAACTCTTGCCGTCCTTCCCTGAGACAGGGGTGACATTGGCAAAGTGAACCATTTTTACAGCATGGGTGGTCAGCCGCATACCAACCTATAAGTCAAGGAACAACCGAACCGAAAAAAACTGTGCAGTCATAATTATTGTATGATAAATATGTCAAACGACCGTATATCCAACCTAAATCTAACAGCCTCATACCAACCTATAAGTCAAGGAAAATCATGTTTCCAAATCACATGACAATCCATGTTTCGAAAATCATGTGTCATTCGCACACTGCAAATCTATGGCTTATCCACCGCTAAATTGAAATCTCCGTACACAAGAAAACGATGATTTTTCGTTCAATTTCATGCATTTAGTCCGCGCCCGCGCGTACACCGTATAAGTTAGTGCTTACTCATTCTGCAACTGTGCTAACAAAAGAAAACGCAAACCTCAAATGAACAACAAACTTGCTGCAGCCTTTGCCGCCCTTCGCTGAAGTAAGGTTGACATTGGAAAAGTGAGCAGATTTGTATAGTAAAGGTACCGTGCGTATTTACAAATAAAAATAAAAAATAATATCTGGATGATTTATTTGGTGAGCGCTGTTTTTGTGTGAATCACACTTCAAGAGCCCTTTGCGAGCTTAGGGTGTATTTTTATTTTATACAATGGTATATTTTTTGTGCTCCGCCGGGATTCAATCCCATGACCTTACATTTACGAGTCCGAAGCGTTTGCACAAGACTCCGGACAGGTCTATAATATATTGAAATGATAATGTGGTTATTTACGATTCGTTTACCTTTATAGAGACTAGTAATAAAGTCTCACTCAGATTTATAGCAACTGAGCCATGCTTATTTAAGAAAATATCATCATTGTTTAGCAACCACATTTTATTTTATTTTCAGGGGTTTCCGGTTGATACAGTTAAAGTCCATTGTAATTTTAGACCATGAAATAAAAAAAAAACACAGTTTTAATTCACTTTTTATTATTGTTTTTAAATTTCAAAATTTTGAATTGAATCTCTTGTGCCATCCTTGATTATTTGGTATTTCCCAATCGCACACAATCAGTCGGGCAGCTTGCACCGCAACAGCTGCTCCCCGTGCGATGATTCAATTTGCAACTTAGATTAGCACTACCGAGCCAGTGGTTGCAATTACAGTGAAGCAACGACAGGGTGCGGGCTCGAGTCCCAATGGACGTGTTGACAGGTGGTGCCGTACCATTAGCTGGAACCTGCATTTACTAAATGTCGCAGAATTTACATAAGGATTATAAATTGTTTACAATATGCATGAGTATTCATCTTAATTCTAAAAACTGCACGTTTTTTGTTTATTTTTTAGACGTGACGAACGGTCGATGGCTCAGTTGGTAGAGTGCTTGCATTCCATGCCAGGAACTCGGGTTCGAATCTCATTGAGGGTTTCAGAAATGATTTCCCTTTTCGGTGTTTATTTCAAACACCCAAAATAAAATACCGGCAAGGGTTACTCAGCCTTCACAAGAAATGATTAACAGCCCTCGCGGGAACCGGAAGACCCCCACTTCAACTGATGTGATTGGCGTAAGGTCGACCCCCTTACCTGTAAAAATCAATCGGTTTTAATGTAATGCTCTTGCCGGAATAACGCGGCAAGAACTTTCACTATATTTGTAGCTTATTTACGTTTTTCTTGCGTTTTACTTGCTGTTATCTTTTATTTTGAAGAAGAAGACTCGACCTTAACGATTAGAAATTAGAATTACGGTCGTTTGACATACTTTAGAGATTGAAAAACAGATTTTACCAACCGTGATGTGGGGAAAAATGTGTTTTACAATGTATTGTTGGAGTCGTATCCAGCGTCGTCAGGGACGTGTCTCTTCTGCTACACAGAGGCAAGAACTGCTGCCGTCAATCATGCGATCCACTGCTCTCCATAGATGTGGATAACGTTTAGAAGCTCAATCAGCTGTCTACGCGAGCTCATGTTTAATCGCTTTCTATCTTCCGATATGCTCGTTAAAAAGGTCGAGACTGTAGAGACCAGTGGCGAAGGGTGCCATACTAGCCGATTCCCATCGGTTTCCCGTTTAAAATGAGGCAAAAATGATAATAAAGTAGACTGCATGGTTTTAATGGGGGAAAAATACGTATTGTTTCTTTGGTTTTAAATGTATTTTTTTACTTTGTGCCTATATTTTTTAACTACTTTGTTACATCATTTTAAAAGGGAAGCCGATGGGAACCGGCTTGTATAGCACCGTTCGCCACTGGTAGAGACAGGGGGGTCACAATATACAAAGTGGTTTAAAATAAATGAATTCAAATTTTGGAAATGCATGATATGTGTTGAATATTGTTTTTCGAAATTATAATGAAAATATTTTCTTGTTTCAGGTAAGGATCGAACATTCTTCCTAATCTTACGTCATCGAGTAACTTTGTGAGTACGTTCCAAAACAAACTGAATAATTTAGTACTTTTTCCATTTTTGCGCTGTTTTATAACTTCTTCTTTACTATCTTCTTCCAGAGCCTTTCTCAGTCCACTCCTGGACGCAAGCCTCTTATAAATTTTACCGTGTCATTCAATCGGCTGATGTGCTAGTGCTTTTTGAATTTCACATTTCGATGTCTATTTGGAGAGTATTGGCAATAAGTCATCGCAAGCCAGACGGGTTGGTGACTGCCTCCTGGGGCAAGATCCAACTCGAGCAAGAAAGTGAAATTTTACAGACACATGAATATTTACCTTACAATTAGACATTCACAAAATTAAAGTACTTTTTTTTACTATTATTAATCTTTTGCGAACTTTGAGACCCTGTTTTGCCCGAACTATAATTTTTCTGAAAAGGGATTACAGGTAACGTTTTCATTGAAAACATCAACTTCTTAATACCGACACAATTTCTACTGAAAATGTAAATTCAATAATAAATTTGTACAGTTTTCTACACTCATTTGCAATCGACATATTTATTCTGTCTTATCTTTGCAAACAAAATAAACTCCCTGGGGTGGAAGTCTCGATGGCCGTCGGTGGATCTTACCGTACCTATTCGAAGATAGGACGGAATAAAACATGGCGGTGCCTTAACAGCTGTCTGTTTTTCCATATAAAATGGAACAGTTGTTGAAATACCGTCATGTTTTATTCCGTCTTTTCTTCAAATAGGTACAGTAAGATCTATCGACGGTTGTCGAGACTTCCACCCCAGGTACTTTCTGATTTCAAATCATAAAACTGAAACCATACATAAGGGTAACGCCGTTTAAATTTGTACCATAACTGTCGACCGGCAAGATTCAAGAAAACGAAAACATCGTGAGTTAAATTAAGGTCTATTCAAAATGACGGACAGGTTCGAAAAATTAGGTTTTTTTACATTTCGATATCTCATTTCTTTTTTCGACGACGAATACAAGATTTTATAGCAGTTCGTAAACACTGTTCAGTAAAAAATATAAGAGCACCATTTTGAATGTCTATAAATATGAATGTTGTTTGTCTATGAATGTTTAATAAAAATATGAATACGCACATTTAATAACTACCTAAAATCGTTCGTTTATTGTATTTCAATAAGTTTCCTTGACTTATAGGTTAGTATGAAGCTGACCACTCATACTGTAAAAAATGGTTCACTTTACCAATGTTACCATTGTGTCAGGTAAGGTCGGCAAGAGTTGCAGGGTTTATGTTCATTTGAGATTGGGTTTTATATTGTAGGTTCACATGCAGCATGTTTAAGTACGAACTTAAAGTCTTAAATGCAATATATTTTTGTAACTTAGATTATAGATTATCATAGATTTAGATAGATAGGCAATGTTTTTTTTTGCGTACATTTTTCACAGTATCCAGCACCGATATAAAAATTAGGTACCTCTGTGGTCCAAATTTCATTTAATCGTTTAGCCTACAGATCACGGAATAAACCTTTTTGCTATTTTGAATAACAAACATCAAACGGTGCATTTAAAATATTAATAACATGTAGTAAGGTTGATTAGATAGTTTTATGTTTCAATTAGGTACGTAAATGTTATTTGTTAGTCAACCATAAATTAACGGTAAGTGGGTGTATTTTTTTAAACCTACGTGAATACACCTTAATACTGGTAACATACGGTAAAGATTGTAAATAAAAAACCGCCCGACATTACCTTAAACTTGTGCCATTTGAAAAATAATACTGTCAGCAATGATAAAAACATACAATCATTAGAAGAATTAATGGATCTAAGTAAAAAATATACAACTGACAACATATTCGAATACATACCTTAATAATGCCAAGCTAACTTCCACTCAAAACACACACGACAAATTCCCGAGTCTGATGTAAACGTTCTCAAAAGAAAATGAAGGTATCGAATGAGTTTTTTTGTGTTGTCCACACTACATCAAAGAGTTACCATACGTGAACAAATACTTAAGATTGCAAGATTTTTGTCAGTTCCAATGGAATTGGTAACATACTAAAAGAAAAATTTCGGAGCCAAAAATGGAGACAACCCTTAGCAATCAATATTTCGTGTTTAAATAAGTAAATATTATTGTGGCTAGTACAGAAAATGAAAGATACGTTACTAAGGTATATGCAAAATTACTCAACTTTAATAACGTTTGACTATTTTGATCGTATCATGCCATCAAAGGGTCAAAACCGGGTTGCGGACATGTAAAATTTGTATGGGAATGGAAAAAAGGCGTTTTTGTTTTATTTTTTAATTACATCGCCACTTAATGCTTTTTGCAGTTTTTTTTTGTATTTCGATACGCTTTTTATTTACTTTACTCTGATAATTTTAGAATTCAGTAGAGTTCACCAGTTTTTATGAAAAAGCTGAAAATCATTAGGGGACACACGCACAAGACAAAAGGTACAAATTTCGACGGCGATACCCATAAATGGATCTTATTTATCGACACCTTAAAGGTTAAACTGAATAAGTGACATATTAAGTTCACATGAGAATCTCAGATAAATGCCCTTTTTTCCTTATTTTCTACGAGAGAAAACACCGAACAAGTGTAAAAATCCTGTAGCTTAGAAGTTGCTCAGGAGCACTTATTTGTAATTAGTTCACCTGCTGTGAAGAAGAATCCACGATTTTTCAAATCATAAAATCAGTACTTATTCAGTGAGAGATATTATAAAATCAAAGCAAAATCTTCATGGATCAAAATTTGCAAATCTACTAAAATAAGTAAGCAATAAAACAAAACGAATCGTTTGTCGTTATCGTGTTTCGTTTATTCAGAGAGCTCCTCTCCTAACGGCCGTTAGCCTGCCATGAGCGGCAATAACGCTCCGAGCTTTTGCCGAGCATATTTTGCCAGTTGCGATATTTCACGTTTTGCAAAGTCGATATTGCGTCCAAGTGATATGTCATTATTAGACTTATCGGCAGAGGAGGCGGCGCGCAAACAGCTGCTGCCTTCTTAGGGCGACAGGGCCGACTTTTCTCTGGCAAAATATTTTCCTCGGTTTTGTTTTTTTTCTTGTGTTTTTTACAAACACTTTCAACTTTTGAACATGCTAATTTGGCTACTAGAAGATTGTGGCTTGGATTTTTCCATTTTTTTTATAGCATTTCTCTGGATGAAATGAAAAAAAGTACGAACAGGTCAAAAAAATTGGGATTGATGTGCAATGTTGGTGGCTAAGACTTTACATTATACCTAAATGTTAATTTTCATTGTTTATTGTTTTTTATAGTTTTTTTTCTATCTATTGTCTGTTTCTTTAGAAACGTAGTCGAATTTATACAAAAAATTGTGTTTCTCGACCGTTTGGCGTGAGGCTGACCACTTATACTGAAGAAATTTGTTCACTCTGTCAATGTCACCCTGTTTAAGGAAAATTCGGCATCAGATAGTCACTTCGCTTTTGTTCCTTTCAGGTTTGAGTTTTTTTGTTGTTGTATGTACGTACATATGCAGCATAAGTAAACATAAACGTTCACGTCTTTGCCTGTGGGATGCTTTAAGTATGACCCCTAAATGTTGTAAAACATAAATTATGGATGTCTTCGCTGTTTTGTTGTGCAACAGATTTTTCCTTTAAAAAACCTTTGTGTCAAAAAATCTCTCGTGATTCTGAAAGTATTTGCTACACGTAAGTAATCTAAAAAGCTTAATTAACGATTTCGTATTATTTCTCTTAATCGTTAATCTACAATTTAATCGTAACATTCCTAAGCTCGCATTAATTACGAAACCCTTAAATATTCCCTAATCTTATCGTAACGGGGCTTGGAGAAAAATGTTTGCTGGTATACATACATAATTTGTACACAACGCCAGCCCTTCGTGACTGATTTTAGTCGCCCTTGGTCGATAGCTCAGTTTGAAGAGTATACGGTTTCTAAGCTTCTAGTATTGAATTTTCATCCAAAGGTGTAAGACATAATTTTTCATTTCATCGTTTTTTATTACCCAAATTTTGATACTGGCACAGTTGATTTGATGGAATTTATCTAATGCATACTAGCCGTTATCTAAAACAAAGTGGTTTTTATATTTTATCTTTTAAGATGAATAATTACAAAGTGAATGCCTCTAAAATCATCAAAAAAACGTTTATTCTGTTTTAGAAATTCAATGAAAAGCTGTTCCACAAGAAATAAGGGAAAAACCTCATCTTATATCTGTCATAAATCTAGATTTTATCAAAAAAAAAATCGTTGTAAGGCAGAAATGACCATTTACTTGTTCCAAAATCAATATTATCGACTATTTTATATTGCACTTACCAGTGTAGTGAATGTCTGGAATATTTTCCGAGTGATTTACAACTTGAAAGCGAAGGATTTTGACTCGCCCTCTGCATACTGTATCAACATCTTCTAAAGGCAGTGCCTTTTTATTTTATTTTTATTATGATTCAATGGCTGATAGCCCTTTACAAACCTTTTGTAGGTACTAGCCATTTATCTCTGTGCGTTGATTTCCTCTTGAGCTGCAAATAGGCGGAGACATCCATGAGCCGTTTTAACTCCTGGAAGTATGAAGTTCTTGACCAGCCTTTTATTCCTTTTTTTAAAGATATTTCCTTTAAAGATGTGGGAATGAAATGTGCTAACTTCTTCACACTATGGAATAACAATATATGTGAAATTCTTGAACATTTTACATTTTGTTTGTTGGCCGTTTCCTCCTGTACGAAAACTATATGATAAGTTCCATACGCTAAAGTAACGACTTACGCGGTTAAAATTTTCTTTGCAACTTAGATTTAGATACAAATAGGCCTCTACCTAAAAGGCATTAATTCTCTAGTACGCCCCTCGTTTAAGGCATTTTTCACCCACAACCGTTTCTCAGCTAAGGACTGTTTGCTCTCAGGATTTTGAACAAATGTTTTGCGTTTCGCCAGAACGAGATAAAATAAATAAAACCTCCCCTATTATCATACATCATTTGGGAAATCTCTTGCTTTGATTTTATTTTACCCGAATAAAAAACCAGTGATTTTTTTTGTTGTTGTGTTTTCTATAAAATATAATCTAAGCTGCAAAGATATATCACACTTAAGATTCATACAACGTGCATTTCCACAAGCAGACACGTATAAGTTCGCGCTCACACATGCCTCATGTGGACTTACAACATAATAACCCAATCTCAAATGAACATAAGCAACTCTTGCCAAACTTGCTTGAAACAAAGGTGTCATTTGCAAAGTGAACCATTTTTTACAGTATGAGTGGTCAGCCTTATACCTTTAGCAGGCAAGATCCTTTATAGCAGGGGCGCTAGCTGCGTATTATTATGTTGTGTGTTGCATTGCCTTTACTTTGAGGCACTTAAAGGAAGTGGCGATTGATGTTTGTTTTGAATAAAACAAGGTTTAATCGCGGTGGTAATGGTGTATGAGAAAATGCCTTAAACGTGGGGTCTTTGAGTCATGCAATGGCTTGGAAACAAAAGGGCTCATTCAGTACAGCGCCAACAGACTGAGGACGTGCCAAAGAGCCATTGTAAGGAGGATGCTGGGAGTTAGTCAGAGACAGGGTTCCTAACCAGGAGATCCGTAGACGCACTGATGTCATGCAGCGAGTGGCTTGCTTAAAGTGGCGCTGGGCTTTTCACTTCGCAAGGCAGGACCATGACAAGTGGCCGAAAAGGATCGTCTAGTGGCGGCCCAGGATGTCCAAGCGGGGAGGGGGGTGACCCCAACCTAGGGGGCTGGACGACATCAAGGGAACTGCAGGCAGAGGATGGCTGAACAGAGCAGCTGGTTAACAAACATGGAGAGGATTGGAGGAGGCTTATGTCCTGGAATGGACTGAGAAAGGCTGAGGAAGAGGAAGAAGGAAGAACGGGGTATGTGACTTGTATGTAATATTATTATTAATACAAACATTATATAGCGCCTTTTATGACACTGTGTCACCACAAAAGCGCTTGTCCATATGATTGCACGAAGAGGTGAGTCTTGAGACATCTTTTAAACAGTCTCTCCAAATCCAGTTCCCTCAGTGAGGCGGGAATAGCATTCCAAGTCATTGAAGCGGCCGCCTTGAATGCCCTGTCTCCAAAAACAGTGCGGGGCCTTCTTGCATGTCCTTGTCCAGGCGGCTGCTTCTTGATGCAGCTGACCTCAGTGTTACAAATGATGTATGAAGTCAACACAAAAATCTGAGTTTAAAAATACAGGTTTTTTTTTTAATAATGCCACATGATAAAAAATACGTTCGTACATTCTTTAAGCTGTGAGTATAAAAAACGAAATCCCTAAAAGCCGCGTTATCCAATATGTGTCACGCGTTTTTTGCACATAATATTTTCGTTGTTTTTTTCTTTCATAATCCCGAAGTGTTTTCTGTCAACAGCGCTTTGGAATGTACAATATTTATTTTTGGCACGCGAAATCGGTCGGCGCCCCACTGTGCGCTTGTATACTCAGATTTACAGTCAAAATCGAGGCTTTTGGACCGACCTGCGACCCTGGTATAAACCATTAAGTCAAAACTGAAACTGTACAGAAACTGACGCTGCGCCTCCAGTGTGCGCTTTACTTTCTATACATTTTTTTGTATAACGCTACAGTTGGGTTGAAACGTAACGTTGTAGGTATACTTAGGTTACAGGTCAATGTCGTAAAAAATTAAGTTGTGCTAAAAATGGACCACGCGACCACGAAAATGGACGACCCTGTGTTGGTAAGGTGATTTTTTTCTTGAAATAAATTTGTGAATGCAGTTCACCACCCTATTTTTGACGAGCAAGAAAAATGGATACGTTTGCATTAAATAAGTACTCGATTAATTTTTATGTAGTTTTTTTATTAACAAAACTAGGGCATGCAAGATTTTGCCAGAATATTATATTTAGAATATTCGAGAGAATACTCACATCATTGAACAAATACAAGTACAATTATTGAAACAACTACATCTAGAGACACACTTACACAAGTAAAAACACACAATCACACATTCGTATCAATATCACTGTTAGGACTTTTGTAAATGGATGTGAAATTCATTACGAAGCCCCGGAGAGTTTTTAATAATAAAAAAATTCTACGGTCGTCACCCGCAGATTGGAATAACCATAACAAAGAACCGCGCAATGTTAAATATCGAGTGTGACACATGACGTACGGACAACGTTATACATTTTTTTTGTGTCATCGGAACACAAATATAAAGCCTTACGTACAAACTCAACAAAAGCGTTTTACAAAAAATGTTTGTCAACTAAAACGCTCACGAGAGGCGCTGTTGTAGTCTCTGTAGACTTTTTGATAGACGCTATGGTTGAGTGAAGATGAGATGTTGGACACTTGGGGTGCGGAACATGAATTCTCTGCGCTATCCCCGTTATGTGTCCATTCATTGTTTTTTTTTTTATTTTCGTTTTTTTGTTCACCGAAGAATTCTAATTTACGATGTGGGTTATCGATTTTTACATTAGCTTTTTTACTTTTTGGTACATTTTTTTGTTTGTTTGTTTATTTAAGCTGATTTTTGCAGTACTAAAAAAAAAAATGAATGTCATTAAGTAAGTATATCAACTAACCTATTATCTAACATTCTAACCAACTATCAACCAACCAACTATATCAACTATCCTATAAGGACAGAAAAAAGTGGAGGCGCATCTGCGGAGGTACCGGCCACCCCTAGTGGAACGGCGGCAGGATACAGTACAGTACTATTATATAACAAACTAAATTAGAATAATTATATAATCTATGTTTTAAAGATGTATTAAAATCAAAGACTCACTTTTAATGTATGCCCGCAAGCAGGCACATGTAAGTTTGCGCATACACATGTTGCATGTACACTTACAAAATAAACTTAATCTCTCATGAACATAGTAAGCTTTGCAATGCCTGCCACCTTTTCCTGATACCGGGGTGGCATTGGTAAAAGTGAACCGAGTTTGTGCAGCATAGGGGATCAACCTCATGCCAACCTATTAGTCAAGGACCTATCATAAAATCACATATTATCATTCCTTGACTTATAGGTTATTTTGAGTCTGACCACTTAGCCAATGTAACGCATGCTTATGGGAAGTGCATTGCAGGGATTATGTTGATTTGAGATTTGGTTTTTATTTTGTAAGTAGGTACCTACACATGCAGCATTTGTAAGCGAGAACTTTGACGTGTCTGCTTGTGGGTATGCTATCTATGACTTTATAAATGCTATATTTTCTAATTATTTATCTTAATTAATGAACTTTGCAACTTATATTGTACTATTACGAATGTTTAAGTTTATGTCTGTGCATGTTTGTTTTGTGTGTATGTGTTTTAGTACTAACTTATGATTGTGTCGTTTTTACTAACTCGTAAGTGTGTCTATAGACGGTGGTACCTACTCGTGTTTGCTCCAAAATTCTGCCCGAGATCATTTCGGCAAAGGCTGGTACCTGCTAGACTAGTCACTCCATAAATACGGATTGCAGTGCTTTAGAGGAATCAATACCTCATTAGTATCTACCCGCGCCGTGAAACCACTAGTACAGAACTAGAGGTGTGAACCATGTGTAAGCAAATTTAAAAAAAAATTGCGTGAAAAAAAAAAACGCAAAAAAACGCAACTAAGCTACACATATAGTGTAACTTCTTGCCGCGTTATCCCCGAAGGGGTCGCATGTGGCGAGTTGAACCTATTTATTTTTACAGGTAAGGGGGCCGGCCTTACGCCAACCACTTCAGTTGAAGTGGGGGTTTCCCAGCTCCCGAGGGGGCTGGTACTCATTTCTTGTGAAGGCTGAGTAAACCTTGCCGGTATTTTTATTATGGGGTTTTGAAATAAACACCGAAATACGAAATCATTTCTGACACCCTCCTCGATGAGATTCGAACCCGAGCTCACGGGGTAGAATGCGAGCACTCTACCAACTGAGCTATCGACCGGACAGAGAGAACTAAATTCAATTTAATTTTTAATTAAGTGAATCGTAACAACTCTTTATAGATTCCATTGTTGAAATGCCAATTGCAGATGTGTTCTAGTAATCCTGGGTGGGTGTTGAGCATTCTTTCAATAGACCTGATTCCATAGCCTCACGTAGACTCCTGATTACCCACATTACCTGCTGTTCTCTCACACCTATACGTAGGCGCCATTGTTAAACAATAATTGTACGTTTCGCATCTATAATCCAAGTTGCAATGATACATTCAGATTTAAGAAGCATACGTGTGTAAGTTTGCGGTTAAGCATGTGTAGGTAAAATGTACAAAATAAATAGATGGAGCATCATAGCCTTCTAAAACTACAGCGATTTGGTATGCCGAACTTCAGTGATGTTAATTTAAAAACACTTCCCAGGCAACCGTCAACGGGAACTGTCTGAAAAATATTGATTTCATCTTATGTCTCGTTTTTGATGTATGACGCCTCATTGTATACCTATTTTGTTCCGTGGCATTGTAGAATATGTGAAAAAAAAAATGAGAAAGGTCATAAAGAAAGAAAAGGTCATAGAAAGGTCAAAGAAAGGTCAAAGAAAGGTCATAAAAAAAGAAAGGTCATAAAGGAATTAAAGAATGGGAAAGCTGCAAGTGTGGATGGTGTGAGACCTGAGATGATGAAAGCGGGGGGAGAATGTGTGATTGAATGGATGAAAGAGCTTTGCGAATTGTGTGTTAGTGTCAAGGAGGTTCCATCGGACTGGAGAGAGGCGGTCATTGTGCCAATTTACAAAGGTAAAGGTGACAAAAAAGACTGCCGTAACTTCAGACCGATTAGCCTTCTTAGTGTGCCAGGTAAAGTGCTATGCAAGATTCTTATCCATAGGGTAAGATTATCCACCCAGGAGAAGGTCTCAGATATACAATCTGGCTTTATGCCGGAAAGAGGTTGCGTAGACCAGATATTCGCGCTTCGACAGATAGTCGAAAAACAGCTAGCCGTAAATAAAAAGGTCTACGCGGCTTTCGTAGATCTTGAGAAAGCCTTCGACTCGGTGGATAGAAGTATGATGTGGTGTGTGCTTGAGAGGTATGGTGTGAACAAAGCACTTCTGAACGCGATACGCGCCATCTATCTTAATAGCAGGGCGTGTGTCAGGGTGGATGGAGAATACAGCGAGTATTTTAATGTGTACAAGGGTGTGAGACAGGGTTGCATAATGAGCCCATGGTTATTCAATATAATCATGGATCATTGTGTTAAACAAGCGAATCTGGAAGGGCATGGCATACAGATTGGAGAGAGAAAAGTCGGAGTTCTGCTTTATGCTGATGACGCAGTATTAATTGCTGATTCAGCAGCGGAACTTCAGGCAATGCTCTCTAGTCTGAACCATGCTCTGTGTGTGAACAAGTTGAAAATTAATGCAAGTAAGACGAAAGTACTGATTTTTGACAGAATGGATGAAAATGAAGAATGCACGCTCATGTTGAATGGTACGAAAGTTGAAATTGTGGATGAATTTAGATACTTGGGAAGTATGTTTGAGAAGAATGGAAAGATGACAAGAGAACTTGAGAATAGGATGTGTAAGGGCAAGCAAGTGGTCGGTGCAATAGGAAGAATAGCAAAGAACAAGCGATTGACGATGGATCTGAGAATGGCGGTACACAATGGCATGTTGTTACCGACTTTGATGTATGGAAGTGAAGCATGGACAGTGAATGATAGCGAAATGAGTAAAGTATGTACGGTGGAAATGAAGCATTTGAGAAGCATGACAGGAAAAACTCTGAGGGATAGAGTTAGGAATGAATGGGTAAAAAAAGAATGTAATTTGAAAGAGGATGTGAAAGTTAAGGTACAAAAGAATGTGATGAGATGGTTTGGGCATGTGGAAAGAATGAACGATGATAGACTGACAAAGTATGTATACAAAGAAAGTGTGAAAGGAAAAAGAGGGAAGGGACGACCGAGAAAAGTATGGAGTGATCAGATTGAGGAGATTGTGAAAGAATGGGATATACAAAGTGAGCGTAAAAGAAGAAAATGCATGAAAAAGGTGATGGATATGAATGAATTGAAAGAGGTATGTAAGGATAGGAAAAAATGGAGGCAACTCTGCAGAGGCTCTGGCCACCCCTAGCGGAATGGCGACAGAGTTACAGAAACGCTATCAGTATACTATATATATTGAAAGTTTCAGGATTTTTTCCTGCTGCTGTACTGCTTTATATTTAATACCCCTTCCTTTTTTATATATAATATTTAATACTACTTTCAGCAGAATGTATTATTTTTGTTTATATAGACTTAGCTTTAAGTAAGCACTCATTTAACACGAATGCAACGTGCACGTGTTTGCTTGTGAGAGTGCATGAAGTGTTAATCTGAAAATATGTTCATTCAACTTATATACATTATTGATCAAAGATCCCATCTACTGCACTTTCGATGCCATTGTAGAGGTGTGGTGTACAAACACTCAGAACACCATTGTGGCATCAAAGGTCGTATGTGAAGGATCGCCGCGTGGCGTGGGTAGACCATGTTCACAATGTGGCATACCTGCATAATATGGCAGATCATTTACGAAAAATGAAAGTGAATGTGGCATAACGATATGTGTAAAATATGTTATAACGGTTTATTTTTTATTGTATATCATATTTTTATTTCCTTGACTTATAGATTGGTATGAGGTTGCCATCCATACTGTAAAAAAAGATTCATTTCGCCAATCTCACGTTTATGTTCATATGATTTGTGACAAAGTGTTTTTCAAATTTAGTTCATCCTCAGTCGCCGTACAGATAGGATGTTCTCCTGAAGACGTCGGCTACGTCGCTGACGAAACGTAGAGAATAATGTAAGTTCTCACCGAACGGTTCGTTAAATATCCGAAAATTAATATAGTTGTCAAAATGTCAAACGACCGGAATTCTAACTTAAACCTAACTTTTATGTTCATATTTAATGTTTTAATTTGATTTATTTGTAAGCACGCATGTAGCAGCGAACTTGAACATGTTTGCTTGTGGGCATGCAATCGTTATGAATCTGATATGTTCATATGTCTTTGCAACTTAATTATTGGTAAACATTTTTTTAAGAATTTCAGTAATAAGATAGTAGTTTAGTTGCTGTAATGCCATTCAAACCTTTGTAATTGATCCAGAGTCTTGACTGTCTCAATTTATTAATGCATCTTTTTTAAATATAATTAATACTTATTTTTCACAGAAAAAAAAATCAGAAAAGAATAAAAGAGCAAAGATTATTAACCCAAATTTGCGTCTGTCATTTGTTATGCAAAACCAATCTGTATGCAAAGATCATGTCTCTTTCTTAATTTGCATACTTATCAATATAACAGTTACCAGCGGACTCGCTCCGTCTAACAGATCTGCTGTGTAGGCATATATTATCTCACATTACAGACTTGATTCTCATTCTTTTATATTTTATTCAACACCGGATTTTCCATGAATTTCGTGACTCCTCTATAGACTTGTTCAGAACAGAATCAGCCAAGCGCAACCATTTCTTTAACGCTTGAGAGTTACTTTCCAGGATCCGTTGTGCGAGCTGGAGCTTCTGTGAATAAAAACGGAGGCTCCAGCTCCCACAGACCACGGCAACAGATACCGAAAAGCAACTCTCTAGCATTATTAGCTGGCCGTGTAAGCCTAATACTCCAATTATTTATTTTAATGTCATTTACATGCTTACGTCACTCAGGCTTTTTCTTCAAATTAATGCTGGGATGATACATTGACATATACAGATGTAAACATTGAAACGCGAAATCATTTCTGACACCCTCGATGGGATCCGAACCCGAGCTCTTGGCATGGAATGCAAGCCTACCAACTGAGCTATCAAACTATCGAGTTATCGACGGGAAACTGAGCTATCAACCGGAGCAGGGGTGGCAGTCTCGCCGACCGTCGATAGATCTTACCTTATTTGAAGATAAGATGAAATAAAAGATGGCGGCGTATCAACAGCTGATCCCTTTTATATGGAACAATAATCAGCTGTTCAGGTACTGCCATGTTTTATTCCATCCTATCTGAAAATAGATACGGTAATATCTATCGACAGTCATCGAGACTTCCACCCCAGGAAATCAAAGTGGTAAAAATGAACAGAAATGGAATCTGGTACATTTTTGTGGGACTAGATTTATTAGGTTGCACATCACTGTTTCTAAGACTACACTGCCGGATCTGCGCGCAGCTAGGTGGCTCCATTGTTTGGGTTCTAATGCAATTACAGCCTTCCAAGTCAGAGGTCGTGAGGCGGCGGCCTTGGTGCCAGAACCTGCCATCGTCATCATCATCATCATCATCACAGCGTGGGTATTACGCCGGGATTTGCATAATTCCCTTGTTGGAATGTACTAGAACAACAGAGCGATTCATTTGTAAAAGAAAACAGTTCAAGTATTTGGTGGTTCTCACACTTCAATCTGGCTAGCAGTTAACACTGTTGTTAATAGACGTAACGTGGGTACAAATTTGTGTTCTTTTTCGATGGACAAACTTCACAGTCTAAAGTTGCAATACTACATCGATATTCTAGATTTCAGCAGAGAGTAGTTTCTGAAGCAGAAAGTCGAAAGTCAAAAGCATATCCTGATATCGCATTTATACATGGTACATGTGTACTAACAAAATAAAAACCCAAATCTCTGCTACTGAACATGACCCCGTAAACTTTTACAGCCATTTCCTGAAAAATTTTCATTGTACTTCACTTTCTAAATCGGTGTATTTGTTTTTATATTCATTTTAACTTTCAATTTTGGTTTCTTGACATTTTTATTTAGAAGTGTTTTCTTCATAACTATATACATCACCTTTGTGCTTATATTTAAACTTTGTAAAACGGCTATTTGTTTTTCGTTTATGTATTAAAAAAATAATGTTGAAGTACCAGCGTGTCCTATAGAAGTTTTCTATAATAAATGAAATCTTTACCCTTTTCGTTTTAAGAGTATACAGCATATACACTTAAATATGTAGGTATTTTTATGATTTTCCTTATTATATGGTAGCCCGCATCTTTCTCAAACAAGAGCGGAGACAAAGGACGGCTCATTCGTTTGGAATTTCAGCAGAAAGAGTTGCGAAACGTTGCCGAATGAAATTTGTTTGAAAAGTTTATCGTTGACAATGCACTTTCGTACTTCCAAACATAAAACATTACGAGCGCTTAACCAAGAAGTTATCGAATCTATAACGCTCACTGCAAGCGCTGTTTTAGTTTGTATACATTTTTTATGAAACGCTATGGATGAATTTAAATGTAAAGTTTTTTACTTGGAGTGCTGAGCTCTTTTAACTTTAAGGTTCATATGAGATAAATTACGTATATGTAATATTGTTTTAGAGCCCCTATGAGGAAACAAAAATTGTCAAGTATTAAAATAACATTTGTATATAAAATATATATACATTTTCTTAGGTATCACTTTTTTTTATCAATGTGCTATTTTATTTTGTGAAATTCAAGATTTTCGGTTGCGTATTCCTTGACTTATAGGTTGATATCAGGCTGACAACCCATACTGTAAAAAATGGTTCACTTTGCCAATGTCACCCTTGTTTCAAGGCAGGTCAATAAAAGTTGCAATGTGTATGTTCATTTGAGGCTTGGAACATAATTTGTAAGTAGGTACACGAGCGTGTTTGTAGGCATGCATTTAATATGAATTTTAAAAGTTAATATATCTTTGCAACTTACATTATAGATGAAGAGAAAATGCGGAAGGTGGAAGACGAAAAGAAGTCTGATACTGGTGTATCTTTATAAGCCCCTGTGCAAGTGACTGTGGCTAGTGCCACTAAACGGCGCCACATAAAATTGGCCAATTATTATTTTTTACATGATTGACGACAGGTTCTTGATCTTTGATGAATAGATATTATAGTATATCCTTATTTAGTAAAAGGCTTATGCCGTAAATAAATAAATAAATATAGGAAGAAGGAGGATTAAAAATTGCATGCCTCTCGTACAACAAGTAAACACATTTCCAACCCGGCTATATACAAAACTTTTTGGAATAAAAACATAGATAATTATTACGGGTAAAAAACGCAATGGCATGCATTTTTTTCGACAACAACAAAAATATTTCCGTGTGACAATCTAATTTAAAAATAAAAACCTGATTTAAAAAATAACGCAAATTATTTTTAAAAATTTTACGTCTGAGTAGGTAAGTGAGAATAAATTTCGTCGAGAGCAAGCAATAAACAACTTAATTTCCTCGTAATTTTATGTAAATTAACAGAAATTTATTTGAGCGACAAACGCAGGCTTAATGAGCCACTTTATTATTCGGAATAAAATTTAAAAAAATGTACAAAAAAAAGTAACAATGCTAATTTATAATATTTTTTTTTAATACATGGAGTTGTTCATTACAGCATATCTTGTTACTTGGGTGAATAACAAATTATTCAAATTTTTAAGTGAATTGTACGTAAAAATATGTGTTTTTGGCTTAGAAATGTACGTAAATATGTTATTAAATCGCTTTTAATGTGAATAAATTAAATTGTTTTACAAATTAATCAAAACTAAATTTAAAACAATATGCTACACACATAGTATTTTTTTTAGGGTTTGCTGGTTTACACAGTGAGAGCCCATTTACACAAACATTGATTAATTATAAGATATCCTCAAAGTTGCAATTTAGATCAAAATACTTTTTTTCAAATATTCATTTTTAGCTCAAACGTTTTCGCCTGAAACGGCATCTTCAGGGGGAATCATTCTCCTGGTTTGTTTTTATTTTGCTTGTTAGATTGGTCCTTAAATTTAATTAAAAATTGACGAGCAACATTTCGTTTCGCATCGCACAAAAATAACCATTCATTAATTATTATTAAAAACTAATATTTATTTACAATACAAATTCAGTCGTGAAGAGAATCTTAATTAGAGTTAGGTGGTTTTTTTTTGCTTGTAATTTATTTGAGCTGAGAGTTAATAAGATATTTTAATTAATTGATTATCATTTTTAAAGAATGTTTTTTTTAATGCAATCAGGGTTTTAATATTGTGTTGATTCTTAGGGATAAAAATAAATATGACTTAATCCTCTTTTGATTTATTACAATTTATATTTTAAGATTCTAATCTAATCTAATCTAAGTTGCAAAGATACGTTACATTGGAGATTCACATTACATGCATTCTCAAAACCAGACACGTACAAGTTCGCGCTTGCACATGCCTCATGTGAACCTACAACATAAAAACCAAATCTCAAATGGACATACACCCTGCAACTCTTGCCGTCCTTCCCTGAGACAGGGGTGACATTGGCAAAGTGAACCATTTTTACAGCATGGGTGGTCAGCCGCATATCAACCTATAAGTCAAGGAACACACACACACGACAAATTACTGTTATGTAAATATAAATATTGAAATAAGTATGGGTAGTTATAGTTATAAGAGTCCTCATAGGTATAGGTAGGTAGGATCGATAATTGTGTATAAGTGTAGAATTCTCTAGGCTAAGTAGGTACTTGTTATAATTATAGGAATTCTGTATTACATTTGTAGGTAGGATTTTGGTTGTATCTCTAGGTAGTACGTGAAGCGTCGAGAAGTAATAATTACTCTGGAACCGTCTGGCGACTTTAGTTCTGGATCATACTGCTCTGAAGAGTATAAAGGTGCGAATGGCCTGCAGAGCGGGCCAGTATCATAGCGACTAACAAACACATCGAAGCCATCTGATCAGTGAACCGAAACCAATGGAATAATCGAGAAAGTAGTGTGAAAATAAATTTTGTAACTGTGTAAAATAAATAACTATTGAAGAAGACCTGTGTATTTTTAATTTGAAGACAATTGAACCCTAATTTCGTAACAATTGGCGTCAGGTGCGGAATTGTCAAGAAAAATTAAGATCTTCTGTCTAAAAATAAATAAAATAAATTAAATAGTGTTAAAATGAACTTTATTCAAATTGAACTTTGTGTGAACTGACTTTTGTGAAAACAAGTGTTTAAATAAATTTTTGTTAAAAGAAAAGACGCAAAAGCAAGTTGCTTATAAATTCTGGAACATCATATGGAACATAATTCTGGACATAATTCTAGACATAACATAATGACTATTTTACCGCATTGAGAAAGTCATCAAATTGGACCATAGTTTTTTTATTATTGTGTGTGATTAAAAAAAAAAAAATAAAAAAAAAAAAAAATCTTGAAAAATATTACAAAAGAACGTTCCAGATTCATCGAGAAAAAGTTTTTGAATAACTATCCTTTGTTTACAAGTGTGTGAACGTACATTAAGTACCTACCTGTGTGTTTGAAAGACTTGAGACGAAATAAATAATTATGTACTATCAGACATTATATTGTTAAAAATATTGGTGAATTAAAAATAAATATTAAAAGACAGTACCTACCTACCAATCAGTGTAATCAGACAAATTATTATTTTTGCTAAAGTACGTTTTCAAAACAGCTATATATATAAAACTCAAAACTTGTATTAAATAAATTTAAAAATATTTTCGTTTTGAAGTAAATTTTAAAAAAATGGCAACCAAAGTGAACGTCAAGGACCTCAAAGTCACAGAGCTTAAAAATGAGCTTCTGGAGAGGGACCTGGAGACCTCAGGAGGGAAGGCGGCCTTACAGGCACGCCTCATAGAGGCCTTGGAACAGACAGGCGAAGACCCGGCATATTTTGTCATGGCGTCTGGGGGGGACCGCGCCTTGGACGAGCTAAATATCAGCATCAACAGTAACCTGACAGGACTGAAGACTGAGATGGCTGACAATTCCAAGACCCTGAGGGAAGACCTGAAGGCGGAGATGGCTGACAACGCCAAGACCGTGAAGGAGGACCTGACCGGGCTGGAGGAGAAGATGGCTGACAACGCCAAGACCCTGAAGGAGGACCTGACCGGGCTGGAGGAGAAGATGACTGGGCTGGAGGAGAAGATGACCAGCAACCTAGCCGGGCTGGAGAAGAAAGTGGCAGAAAGCTCGCGAGCAATGTCGGAGATTGAGGCCCGTGTGGCAAGCCTGGAGGATCGTCTGCGTGCCGAGCTGGCTGACAAGTGCCAGATGGAGTCCACCAGAATCTCCCCCAAAGGCAGCCTTCACGACGAGACCGACCAGGGATGCTCAACTCCAACCAGGATCACAAGAGGGGATGATGACCCTTCCCTAGCCAAGCACAACCTCCCAACCTTCGACGGGAAGACGTCGTGGGAGGAATACTTGACCCTCTTTGAGACGGCTGCCATGATGGGAGCCTGGAGCCAGCAGAAGAAGGCTTCGGTTCTCAGCCTGTCGCTCCGAGGAGACGCTCTCAGGGTTCTGCAGGCCATACCCCTGGACAACCGTGGTGACTTTGGGCAGCTGAAGCAGCGCTTGGATATGCGCTATGGCCACAAGTGCCTGGGGCAGCTGTACAAGTCACAGCTGAACACAAGGGTGCAGAAGCCCAACGAGAGCCTCCAGGAGTTTGAGATGGACATCGTCCACCTAGTACGAGACGCTTACCCGACATTCCCTGATGACATCTGCGAGAGCTTGGCAGTGGACAAGTTCCTGAACGGATTGAGAGAATGGGAGACGCAGCAAGCAGTGAAGCTGGCTCTTCCGAAGACGTTGAACGAGGCGCTAAGCCGAGCTCTCGAATTTGAGGCTGTCAAACAGTCCATCAGGGGCCACGCCAGGGTTTGTGCAATCAAGGCAGAGGAGGTCAAACTACCTACAACCGAGGAAATAATAGAAAAAGTGCTGCAGCAACTTGAGCCAACGAGACAGAAGGCGCACTGCTGGACGTGTGGCCAGCAAGGACACCTGAGCGCGAGGTGCCCAAAGTCTCAAGGACCGGAGAAATTGGAAGACGACCGCAAGGATGTAGAGACCACCATGGAGATGAACAAACGGCTGAGGAAACAGCTCCAGGATGCCGAGAGAAAGGTCAAAGTCATGGAGACGGAGAACAGGCAGCTGACGAAGAACTTGGCCAGCAGTGAAAGGGTCCGGCGAACAGCGGAGGCCGAGAGGGACGAGTTGCACGAGACTGTGCTGAGCCTGGAGAGACAGAACAAGGGGCTTAAGACTAAGCTCCAGCAGCTGGAAGCTGGGCAGGGGCCCAGGACGAAGGACACCATCGCCAACCTGGAGTCCAAGAACAGCAACACCAAGGAGGCGGGAGCTCGAATGAAGGATAACCACCGGCCAACTCAAAGAGCAAAGTGGTCAAACAATGACCAGCCCGCCCAGAGAGTACAAAAATGCGTCGCATCCAAAGAAGCGCCCCTGTTTGAGACGTTCTGGAGCAAGGTGCAAGAGGGGCAGAAGTTTCGCCATGGAGTGACCACAGAAGTCCACAAGGACTTATTTGAGGTCACTAGGGACCACACACTGGCATGCAGTGTACCGGAAGATCTAGATATGTCTAGAGGAATTGCACGGGTCTTCCGATACAAATTCGGAGAACCGCAACCCTCGAGCAGCCCGCAAGGAAGAGCTCTGAGACTACCGAAGGGGCGTCAACAAGCATACTGCCTGGTTGTCCCGGATTCCAGCAACCTGGAAGAGGACTACAAGGCATTGTGGGACGGCCTTGTTGAGCTGCGTGACTACATGTTGGAGGATCAGCAGGCGCGTCTGGCAATACCGAAGATGGGTGGCGGCCGCGCTAATCGAGACTGGCGGATAATCCGGAGTATGATTGAAGCAGTGTTCTCGGGAGTCGGCATCAGCGTCATGGTGTGCTGCGAGCAAGCGCAGCCGAGAGCCAGTGGGGAGAAATCCGTGGACTGCCACTTCTTCCTGACCACAGGGTGTCGACGTGGATCAGCATGCCCCTACCTACACAGAGTCAAGACTGTTCCGGGACGAAACAGTCTAGGTGGGGGGTAGTGTTATGTAAATATAAATATTGAAATAAGTATGGGTAGTTATAGTTATAAGAGTCCTCATAGGTATAGGTAGGTAGGATCGATAATTGTGTATAAGTGTAGAATTCTCTAGGCTAAGTAGGTACTTGTTATAATTATAGGAATTCTGTATTACATTTGTAGGTAGGATTTTGGTTGTATCTCTAGGTAGTACGTGAAGCGTCGAGAAGTAATAATTACTCTGGAACCGTCTGGCGACTTTAGTTCTGGATCATACTGCTCTGAAGAGTATAAAGGTGCGAATGGCCTGCAGAGCGGGCCAGTATCATAGCGACTAACAAACACATCGAAGCCATCTGATCAGTGAACCGAAACCAATGGAATAATCGAGAAAGTAGTGTAAAAATAAATTTTGTAACTGTGTAAAATAAATAACTATTGAAGAAGACCTGTGTATTTTTAATTTGAAGACAATTGAACCCTAATTTCGTAACATTACATTTTATACATCACTAAATAATAATATCCAAATACAAAATATCCATTTACAAATAAAACAAATTCCAATTTAATAAACCCTAGCCGCCAACATTACAGATCAACCGCCATTTCTTTCTGTCCTTACATACTTCTTTCATTTCCTCCAGAGTCATAATTTTCTTCATACAGGCTATTCTTTTTTTATGACTCTGGATATTCCATTCATTCGCAATTTCGGATATTTGGTCCATCCATACCTTTCTCGGTCTTCCTCTACCACGACATCCATATATTCTACCAACATATACTTTCTTCGTCAGTCTTTCCTCATTCATTCTCTTAAGATTGAAATGGTTTTTACGATGCTTTGGAAAAAAATGTTTTTCTCAAAAGATTTTAAATGAAATTAGTGTATTTTGGCCTTATCTAAGTATGTAGGTACATTTATTTTAAAAAACACACATCCGCGTCCCACGCTTTAAAATTTTTCATACGTGTAATTTATATTAGTGTTATAAAATATAAATGTAAATGCATTTTGCAGAATTAACCAGAATATCTTTTAATTAAAAATTGATTAAATCGCATTTTTCAAGTCATTGTTAGCTACGTGCTCTTCGTTTACACAATTTTAAAAACACCGTGTAGGCAGCCATTTAAAATACCAGTTCTATTGTTCCAAGTTTGAATTTATTTTCAAGATGTCGGAAATTGTTCTCAATTTGAAATCAGTTTTTATTGTTAACAATTATTATTTTTAAAAAATGCACTTTGTTTTAACAGGTCATGCGTTCACACTTGAATAGTCAAATTGCTTAGTAATTGGGAAAGTGAATGTATCAAGTCGCGAAAATATTTTTTAATAATGTTATGACTTACGGGCTCAATTTAATAAAATATTCGGTTGATTTATTTCACACGATTTATTTCAAGATTCTGTTCACATTTGGTTTGTTCTCAGAGTACTATATTGCACTTTTGTACTGTATAGCTCGCCAGCTCTGATACAAGTCTCTTGCTACAGACATCTTCGGCCTTTTTTTCCTTGAAATATTGGGAACTGGAAATGCGTGGTTTTGCCAGAAAATTCGAGCGAATAATAACACCATCGAACAAATACAAGTGCAATTATTTAAACACCTTCTTCTAGAGACGCAGGTAAAATCACACATTCGTAACATAAATGTAAAACATTCAGTGAATAATTAAAAAAACGAAAATTCAGTATTCTGTTGACAATTTTTATTTTTTAGACTGTTTATTTCGAGTTGCTCTTATGATCTTGACTCCCAGTTGTCTTTTCATTTTATTTGTGATCTTTGAGGTGGACGTCTGTTTATGGCAAGTATGAAAGTCTGGAATTGTCTTTCCAGCCTATACGCGATCACCAATATCTCTTTCTTCAACTTCCACACCTAAAATTGTTATTAACTCAAAAAGTTTCAATTATTTTGTTTAATGATACATGTCAGTAGGTAAATAATATGGTTATGATTTTACTTGGGTTCTCTTTTAATTAATCTGCAATTATTTATTTTAACATAATTTATTTTACACGGTTTGGTTCACAATTTGTAACAATCGACAATCACTGCTTATTGGTCTTCACGGCCAAATGCTTGAAGCGACTTATCCCCAACAGAAGAGATTTTTCTCGCATATTCAAGATCATTCTTCGATTTCTCGCTCACACCAGAACGCCGTTTTATGCTATACTCCCGCACTTTCGTACATGTATAGGTGCGCGTAGGTACTCCAAGTTCGTAACAATACAATTATATGTAATTGTGTATTGATTAAGTAATTAAAAATAATTTATTACTTTTTAATTTGAGAGTCCAATTACAGTGACATCACCTACAGGCTGGCCCCAAAAGTTCAAGGCTTTTTGCTTGGCGGGGATTTCGCGTCTCTAGTGAAAGGCGTGTCTTCTTGAGACACCCAGTATGTCGATGCGCAAGCGTTACAAGGTCGTCGCACCAATTACTGACTTCACACGAATTTACTCTTTCCTAAAACAAATCATTTGAATGTTCTTGAATAGACGTTAAGACATCAACACCCAATAAAATGGAGTATTTATTTTGTATTGAGAAATTTTGTGATTTTTTTTTTCAATGAAGGATTTTTTTTTACAACGGTAACTTTTCAGATTTTCTTTATATGATTTTTGTTCCATCCATTATCTTAATCATAATATTATAATTTTTTTAATAAGTTTTTTTTTCTTCTTACGTTTATAAGCCCTATTTTGTCAATTCTTACCTTTGAATTAAATTAATTTAATTAATTAAATGATTATCTGGGAAGCAAGTTTGAGTCGAATGGGAAATTGACGAAAGAATTGGAAAAGCGCGCTAGTAGAGGAAGAAGTGTAATGGGAACGATTGGAAGAATTGCAAGAAATAGGAAATTTACGAAGAATATGAGACTGGCGGTCCAAAATAGCATATTGGTTCCGACATTGATGTATGGAAGTGAGGCGTGGACAGTTAATGAATGTGAACTGAGTAAAGTATGTACGGTTGAAATGGCTTACCTGAGAGCAATGGCTGGAAAGACACTGAATGATAGAGTACGTAATGATTGGGTGATAAACGAGTGTGGTATAAAAGAGAATATGAGAATGAGAGTACAAAAAAGTACGATGAGATGGTTCGGACATCTCGAAAGAATGGATGATGAACGACTAACGAAGAAAGTGTATAAAGGAAATGTCAGAGGAAAGCGCGGAAGGGGATGGCCGAGGAAAGAATGGTTAGACCAAATAGGGGAGATTGCGAAAGAATGGAACCTGCAGAGTGAGAATAAGAGAAGAGTATGTATGAAAAAGGTGATGAATATTGAGAAAATGAAAGTGGTTTGTAAGGACAGAAAAAAGTGGAGGCGCATCTGCGGAGGTATCGGCCACCCCTAGTGGAACGGCGGCAGGATACAGTACAGTACAGTACAGAATAAGAGTTTTAGGCTTACACGGCCGGCTGATGATGCTGGAGTAATGTTTTCCAGGATCTGTTGCCGTGGTCTATGTTTGCCCATGCTTCTTTAGCGTGAAGTATGATGATTCATGTATTGATCAAGTATTATGACTTTACGCTGAAGAAGTCCATCGTAGACATGGGCGAAATGTCCGGAAGCTACAATACGGAAATACAATGCCTATTTAAACATTTTTTAGTATTAAAAATAAATGATGTTTTTTTTAATAATATAAAAATAATTATGAGAAAAAATGTATTTGGATGTTATCACACCATTATCAAGAGTACAACTTTTTGTGTTATTCATTTTAAAATGTAACGTGCTTTTAATTTTCTACAACGCGTTTATTTTACGTGTATGCTAGTGGGCGTGGATTAAATATGAATTTTATGTACCTAATGTTTATATATTTTCTGTGCATCTTCACTGATTTGAAAAATCGTGGATGAAACATTTCATTGGTAGTAACTTCTCATAGTAAGTGAACTAATTATAAGGAAGCGCTTAAAGAAAACTTCTAAACTACAGGATTTTCACGCCTTTTCAATGTTTTCTCTCATAGAAAATAGGAAAAAGGTGCTATTATACGAGAAACCCATGTGTAAGGTTAATATGTCACTTATTCAGTTTCACATATGGATGCAGATTCATTATTGACTTGCCTGGTTTAAAGTAAAAAAAAAAAAAAAAATTAAAAAAATTGTACAATTTTCTAATAAAACATTAACTTAAAAGTTCAATGTCTAATCTAACCATTAGTAAATAATAATCATGTATAGTGCTTTATGGGGCGATAAAATCATAAGAACCTTTCAACACGTTGTTTTTGCCGAATTTGGCATTTGCTTTTGACCTCCATATTTTTTCTCTAAAGATGTGCATGGACTAGAATCCTAATTGGGTTTCTACATTTTTCGGTATAATTTAGTTTTGATTAACTGTAAAAAAATGTTTCACTTTACCAATGTCATCCCTGTTTCAGAGAAGGGCGGCAAGACTTGTAGGGCTGATGTTCATTTGAGATTGGGTTTTATAAGGTTTTATAATTATTTATAAGGCTTACTCAGCCATCACGTTCTCTAGTGTAATATTTTCTGAGGTTGCCTACTTCCATTCATTTCTTTTACGTGCATCAGTACCTATACATGCATTTTATTTTTATTTTTTTTCTCTTTCTTCTGTCTGTTATTGCTTTCATGTTTTTTTTTACATGTTTACTTTTTATATTTTTTGCTTTCTGGTTTCTTTGTATTTTTGTTAGTTTTTTCATGTACCTATGCCTAATTTTTTATATTTTCTCAGATTTATTTTCCTTTCTCTGTTTCATAATTATTTTATTTTTTCTTTTGTTATTTCTTTATCTCCTCTGTAATAACCTGAAAATTGAATATGGCTAGTCACGTATTGCACTACTCGCGTGACTAGGCCGGAATAAAGCTTTATTATTATTATTATTATTTATATTGTAGGTTCACTTGCGGCATGTTTAAGCGTGAATTTATACGTGTCTGCTTGTCGGAATGCATTTAATATAAAGCTTAAATGTAATGTATATTTGCAACTTAGACTATAGATTTAAATACGCAAAGTAATTCTTAGTCAAAGCTAACTAATACTTAAGATTCATATTTAATGCATGGCTGCAAGTAGATAGTGTAAGTTTGCACTGCATGTGTGCTTAAGAAATAAATAAAAGTATAATCTCAAATGAGCATAAGCGCTGCAACTCTTGCCAACCTTTATGAAACTGGGGTGGCATTGGCAACGGTGAATATTTTTTACACTACTGTAAGAGCTTGCATTGTTGTTATTCTAAAAGCATTTGATCCACAACTTATCCATGGATCATCGTCTTTTGTATGGAAGATTCACTTTAAGTGGCGGTTTAGCCATGGATTTTCTGTGTGTCATTAACACCATAATACGACTCTGGATGAAATAAAATTTAAGCAGCATGCACACTTGCACACTTACACGTGATGATTGTGAGCGTGCATTTAATATGAATCATAAATATTTATACATCCTTTCTACTTAGATTATAGAAGATTACTTTTTTGACCGGTCTGTAGTCTAGCGGTTAACTCTTTGGACTCGTGATTGGAAGGTAGTGGGATCGAATACCGGCGGAGCACAAAAATAAACCATTTATAAATTCAAATACCTACGCTCTTTCCTGGTGAAAAATTCTTATTCCTTCACCAAAGACCGGTCACTAAAGGTCCGTCCAGCCTTACAGCAACTGGTTCTTGTTTAAGAATTGGCGCTTTCTACAGCGACGACCAAGCTCGCAGAGGGTCTTGAGGGTGTGATTCACACAAAAAACAGCACTCACCAAATAAATCATCCTAATATTATTATTATTATAATTACTCACATTACAAAGTTGGAAATAGCGTTATGTTTAGATACTGATTTTATTCATTGATAGTAAAGAATAAATTGAGCAGACATGCTGGTATATAGTACCACGTCCACAGCTCCATACAGCGATGTTCATTTTTTACCTCTGTCATGAGACGGGGGTTTCTTTTCAAGGTGTCGCACGGACAAGGGTAGCGAGAGGAATTCAGAGCTATTCAAATGAGGTCCAGCTACTTTATATACAAGGGGGGACCGGGTGAAGAAAGGTGACTGAAAGGGATTTAAAAAAAAATGCATACTGAGTGAAATACTCTGTGAATTTGTTTCTTAAAAGATTCAGAACGTAAGTTTGTATAATTTTGTTAGGTTTAGCTGGAATTACGGTCGTTTGACATATTATTTACAATAATTATAACTGCCCAGTTAGGTAATTAAACTTTTCGGATACAACCTGAACCGTTATGGGAGAACTTACATCATTCTCGACGTTTCGTTGACGGCGTAGCCAACGTCTTCAGGAGGCACCCTCTCCGTACGACGACTGAGGATGAACTGATTTATTTATAACAAAATTTTTAACAAATCACTGCGTGCCCTGGGCTGAAAATAGTTGTTATGATTATGTGAAAATTGTTGTTTCTTTCCATACATACTCACTTTCGTTTGATCCAGAGTTATATTCCATCCAAACCATCTTACATAACAAACTTCTGCTATGTATGTATTATTTAAAATTCAACGCCAAACAAATTGACCAAAATTTATATTTACTTAAACTTTTAAGAGTTTGTGTATTCACACAGTGAAAATTCATTTTTATGAGGAATTATAATTTTTGTACAAACACAGAGTTTTATAATTCCTCATCATATTAACATTTATAACAAAAACATCGAAGTATTTTCTCGGTTCAAATACGAAGAAAAAAACGAATCCCTCGCGACTTTTCATGGCGGTGACTTGGAACGCCTTTTAGGGGATGAGCCCACAATTCCACCCCTACGTGTGGAAGCTTCTCGCTCGACAGGAAAGGGAGAGAAATGACGTCACAGAGAGATGTTGATGGGGCGGAGCTTAAGGGAGCGGAGATCTTTTGTAAAAACACTTTCTAGATGCTCTGTGTGCACAAACAATGCGTGAATTGCAAGAGAATTATTCGTTGCTTGTTATGCAGAGGTAAATTCTTCTTCATCATCTTATTGCAACCGCTGAGATGCCTGTTACTGTCTTTACTAGATCGGTCAATTGTGTGGGTGATCTTCTTTTTCACCCGCAAAGTAAAGTTGCACCAGGTTTCCTTCATTGCCACGGACAACGTGTCCGAAGAACTGAAGAATACGGCGTTTACATAATATATTAGCCAGAGTCAAACTATCGAAGCGCTGTTCCCGACGAATGGACTCGTTGGTGCGTCTGGCCATCCATGGGATTCGGAACATGCGCCTCCAGCACCACATTTCGAATATGGTGATCTTTACTCCCTTCTGCTGCTTGTATGGGCCATGTCTCAGCAGCATAGAGAAAAACAGAGTGGACCAGTGTTATGTTTAGATTGAAAGGTATCTCCAGGATACTTACATCCGGCTAGCTCTCATCAGCATCACTCTCAGGGCGTGGGGTTCTTTCTTTGGCATTGCTTACTTGTATCTTGGGAAGGGTTTTATAATGAAAAGATAAAGTTAACATGAACAAATAAGGGTTTATTACTGTACTAATATGGGGGGGAAAAGGGGAAATAAGGGATTGGCCAGACCTACAGGTTGTCACTAGAACACTCCCTATTCCGTTGGCTGGAGTTCGGTTCCCGAGGCGGACGCCTCCACACGTGGCGGACGCCTCCACACGTGGAAGCCCCTGGGTGGGCGCTCCTTTGCCTCTGGTCCACAAGGCGGGTGCCTTGCTGGCAGGAAATCCAAGTAGATGGGGGGGGGGGGAGCTCCATCGTAGTGCCTCCTCCTGCACCGCTTGGTGCTTGGTCGCTAACGTCTGACTCACTTCACATCTCGCCGGGAACTAACGATGAACTCACGAGCGTGGGCCGATTGATTCGCACGGCGCAGTTCGGCCGTTTCCGTGACCGTTCGGCCCACAAACAGACACTGCACACTTCGGGATTGTTTTTTTATAATATGTTATTTAAAATAACATAACACCAGACTTCTGGCAACTATTATTGTGGGGCTCTTGCTCACACCCAGTCTTTAAAAAAAATGTCTAACTTATATATAATCCAACCTAATCTAAGTTGCAAAGATATGTAACATTGGAGATTCACATTATATGAATTCTCACTAGCAGACACGTATAAGTTCGCGCTTGCCCAAATCTCAAATGAACATACACCCTGCAACTCTTATCGACCTTCCCTGAAACAGGGGTGACATTGGCAAAGTAAACGATTTTCTACACCATGGGTGGTCAGCCGCATAGCAACCTATAAGTCAAGGAACATTTGCCTCTCTAAATAACCAATTTCATATTAATTTGAGTTCCAGGAAAAACTCAATTTAAGCCATTAATTTTAATTTAAAATCTTAATTTCAAGTTTTTATGGATTATTTACTTTTTTTTTTTACCAACTTTGCAGATCAATCGCCATATTTATCGGCCTTTGTGACCTTCATTTTATCATCATTTTGACCTGACAAATACTCTTTTTATTTGATAATTTTTTACACATGTGTGAAAATATGTAATGCATGCTTTTTTCACACATTTTCACACATATGTGAAACACACTAAATTTTCACACATGCGTGAAACACACACTTCATTTACACGCGTGGAAATATAGTGTGTGTCTCACTCACTCGACAAGTGACAAGAAAAAGCTCTCCGCTTTACGCCGAGTATAAAAGTTAACTTTTAAACTCAACTATAGCGCTTATCAGAATATTATGTAAACTTCACCAGCGCCTTTACTGAGCGTTTTAGTCTCCATACACCTTTAGTGAAACTCTAGATTTGAGTTTAAGCGTAGAGTTGTATTCTTGAGGTGCAGAAGTGAGTAATGTTCCCTTGACTGGACACCGGAAGTTATACTGAGAGGCAGTGGCGAAGCCTCAATAAACGCAAATAGTTGTTGCCGTACTTATTTCATTACAAAAAAATCCTGATATGATTGAACTGAACTGTTATAATTTTTAGATGTATTTTTTTTGATTGGCGCCGTTTTTCGATCTTGCCACTCCAAAAGTGCCCCAAGATTCGGTATACATATTGGTCTTGAAACGCATTTTTTTTGGGGTCATTTAAAGTGAAAAAGTATCTTGGAGTGACTGCTGTCTGCTATCTCTCAAATCATAGGTGGCAGTCGGTTTCACGCCCTTGAAGCCGCCACTACAAAAGCACACTCACCAAAAACTGTTGCAGACTTGAATGTGAAACTTTGGAAGGTTTCTAAATGCAAACCATGGACTTTCTATCACTGGTTTGGAAAATGAATTAATATTTGGTCTTTCAGTAACCGCAAAAAAATTAAACTATTGCCTAATAGTGATTGAAATGTTGTGAACGTTCCTGGTGAGAAGGGAAATGTTCTCTATAAGAAATAAGTACTTAAATTCAAGTATACAAGTTTACGTTTAAGCTCAACTATAACGTTTTGCAAATAAATGTATGGAAACTGAAACGGTATCTTGAGGCAGTGTTAAAGTTTTTGTATATTTTTTTAATGTTACAGTTCAGTGAAAAGTAAAGTTACTAGGGATTGTGGAGAAAGCGCGCGGTAAAACCAAAATCAAGTTCTTGTCATTCATTGGTGGAGCGAGGTGTAGAGTCTTGCCAAGGAAAAAGACCAGTTCGTCCCTTTTCGATTCAATTTATATTTCCAATAAATAAAATAGCGACTTTAGTGTTTTTCATTCTTATTATCAAAATAAAATACCAGCAAGGTTTACTCACCCTTCACAATAAATGAGACCCAGCCTTCTCGGGAGCTGGGAAACCTGCACTTCAACCGAAGTGGTTGGCATTACACCGGCCCTATTTACCAGTAATAATTAAAAAAGTTCCACTCGCTACATTCGACCCCTTCTGGGAAAATGCGGCAAGAAGTAACACTACATGTGTAGCTTTGTCTGTTTTTTTGTAGCGTTATAAATCTCAGTTCTTTTTGTTGAGATTTCCAAACCTTCTATATTTTCACACTGTTAATTTGTGAAGATGAATGCAACTCACTAACTCAATAATTAATATTAATATTAATTGCTGTTCATTTTTAATTCAAAAGTAAGCAACTAAAACTTGCCTTCCCATGTACTTACAGAGAGTGAACCTCAATGAATGCACCAATTTTTTTCATTATATTTTCAAAAAAATGTATTCACAAGTGAAGCCTTTTTTAAATCTAAAAATGTAACTTTTATAGTCTTGTCAAGAACTATAAAAAAGTCGTGATTTCCAATTCACAAAAGACATAGAGAACGTGGTTCACACCAGCAACGGTAAAACATTATATTTTGTCATCGAATGAGTTAGTCATCTGTGTAAAAAATCATTCACAAAAAGTGAATAAGTGATTCACAAGAAATGTTATTCAGAGACGGTTCCAGACTAAACCATCACTTGAAGATTGGATTTCAAGTAAAGAAAAAGGATAACAATGCTCAATTTTTTGCATCGGTACTATCACAGTGCTTGTTCTGATGTAATACATTCACTTATTCCTTTTCCTCTCATATTGATGTCAAACGATAATAACTTGGTGTTTTCACGACTCATTATTTGACGATTTACCAAATTGTTAGAGTAATTTACCGGTGTCTGTGCTTCCATGCCAATTCAATCCTGTTCTACCCAAAACCAACAACCACTATTTCTTCTAAAACCAAAGAACCAGCAAAAAAAAAAATTTTTTTTGGCAAATAGCTTTGCAAGCATTAAGCGCTTCTGTGTGTTAAAGCTTTTATTAAAGAATAGGAACCTCCTGAAACTGCCATCATTAGTCTATTTTCTCAACTCCAGAGGTAGACTGTTCAGCAGGATGGACCAACCGAAAAAAATCCTTGTCTCCGTAGCCTTTTCTGTTCCATCTAAACGACATTGAAGCTTATTGTTATTAAGAACAGAGCCATGGTCAGTTTTCGTACCCCCAAGAATAATTTGGTCGCAACAAATCGGACGGACTGTAGTCTGGACTGCTTACTCCAAACTAACTATTTGAAAAGTCTAATGACTCAATTTAAAAAAAAAAATGGTGAACACCGATCTCTGATAAAAGTAGCATACAAGAAGAAATAAGTGATATTTTTGTCAGCGTCTATCTCTGAGTCACTCTGTTGCTGAACAGATTTGTGAGCAGGTCGTGTTTTTTGTGGTATTTTTACATCCATTGTGACCCGCTGAGTGCCTATCGTAATTTAATTTTCTCAAAAGCCTTTTTCCTTGCAGCACTCAGTACAATATCTACCTGCCGTAAGTATCAAAATTACGTCTAAACTCAACCATAGCGTGTACCAAAATATGTATCGAGATTAAAACCCTTTGACGACGCGCTGTTCGAGTTTCGGTGTATTTTTTGGCAAAACGCTGACGTAGAATTTACAGATGATACTTTATACTTGGGGTTCAGGTAACAAGACTGAGGCTCGGCTATGTGAGACATAATAAGTTATTTTTCTTCGTCAAAAGATTGAAAGAATTGTAGACGCCCGCAAGCGATCATTTAAGGATGACAGTTTTGTTTGTTTCTTTACTTTTTAGAGACAAAATGTACAGGCAGTGAAAAAACAAAGCATCACAATACATTTCACTTAACATTTACATTTATTTAACTACTTATCTACACATTCTCCGCCGTGTTTACGACCCAATAAAGGGTAAATAACACATGCATGTATTGCGAATAAGATCCAAAACTAAAATATACAGCTTTTTCGAAGGTGATCCTGGTAATAAAAGTCAGCAGACTGCATTGGCTGGGTCACAAACAGTCCATTCGCACCACAGCAGAGCCTGGAAAAGATGGTTGTGTTGACGGACCGTAAGGGGTGCAGGACAATGGAAAGACCTAAATTAAGATGGCTGGACGGAACGGTGGTGAGATTTGAACCGACCACCTTCCAATCACAAGTTCGAAGTGTTAACCACAAGACTACGGAGCGGTCAATTAACCTTTTGGTTTTTTATCGATGTATGTACACATGTATGTATGATTCTGCCATTGTTTGCCAAGTTTTAAACCGGGAACATGAAACATTTGTTTCTAGAAGCCTTTTGTTTTAAGAGCTATTTTTATTTTTTGTGAACTCAATCCCTGCGTGTATGGTACCGCGAGTACTGTGGTACACAGGTACATATTATGTCTGTACAGAGTACAGAGGTATTTTCCTCGTCAAAAGATGGCCCCAGTATGGCGTGCCTGTAGATGCTAAATTACAACCAATGACAATGCGTGTTTTTCTACAACAACAAAAAACTGCAAAAAAACACAATTTCTCACATACTCAATCTTATACAACGCATGGCTTGTCGATTACGTCTTAATGAACCACAAAGAAAAAAGTAACATTACTTTAACTTATATTTTTCTACGCCTAAGTAAAATCTAAGCTCAAAAATGTACGCACATTTTCAAACTTATGAATGGGAGTTTTAGTCTTACACGGCCGGCTGATAATGCAAAATCATCTTCATAATTTCACTTTCACGCTGACGAAGCCAACCGTAGACATGGGCGAAACGTCCCGAAGTTCCAGCTCCTACAGGTCACAGTAACAAATCCCAGAAAGTAACTCTTCAGTATCATACATATTGCTCGCCCACAAGCATGCACATGTAAATTCACGCTCACACATGCTGCATGTGTAGATACTTACAAAATAAGACCTAAACCATAAATTAACATGTAACCTTGCAACTCTTGCTGACTTTCCCTGAAACGGAGGTGAAATTAATAAAAGATACCTACATTATTATGGTATTGTAGTGGTCAATTCCTCAAGCAAATCTACGATTTATATGATTTATAAATAAAATAATTTATAAATTTGTCATGATTCATGTTTTTAATGCCAGAAAAAAATTGAATTATTAAAGCAGGTTAGTATGTTTGTTGCTTAATCTTTTTATGCCGATGGGTCGGAAAATGAAAACAAAAACGTTTTACTTTTTTGGAAGAAATGAGTTCAAAATATCGATGAGTAACTTTGTGTACTTGAATTTAAAAAAAATATGATTCATGATATTTTTCGTTTGACATCGTTAAAATAGTCGAGAATGCTGATTATTTTGTTTATCAGTTGACCTAAAGAAATTTGATGATAATTTGAAAAATAAACATTGATGAAAGTAGAACAGGCGCTAGAGGCCCTGAGAGAAAGGAGTTTCTTATAAATACGGAAAAATACCTACTCGGCATTTTTGGAATCGTCTTCTTCTTCTTCCTCAGCATTTCTCAGTTCACTCCTGGTTGTAGGCCTCCACCAATCTTCTCTCATGATTTTCAATCGGTTGCTGTGTTCAGCGTTTTTTTTTAATTCGACATTTCGATGTGTAGTTTGTGGGAGTTAACAAGTCGCCACCTTTGCCAGACGGGTTGATGACTGTCTATGGATCCCTATCCTACATGTAAACCTGACGAGCGTTCCGCTATCCGATACCTTGGGAACGCGCCGTTTAGGGGCCGTTACAGATTCCTCTGACAGCGTGTGCTAAAGGTGTAGAATGAGTTAAAAAGTCTCTAGATATATTTTAAAATACTGTTCGCTTTATAAAAACTGATCTTAATTTTTTTACGTCAGAAAAATAAAATTTATTGAAAAGAAAAAATACCAAAAATTATACAAAATAAATTATAAGAAAAATTAAAATGTTTTATTTCTTTGTTTACAGATTCCATATATGACACAGAGTTCTCCCAAAAGCTGCTTTACGATGTGAGTTTTGTAAAACTATTTTTTTAAGAAAAAATAACTGTATCATAAATCAATCAATTAATATAAACCAAAAAAATGCTTTCGAAAATTTCAACGAAATAAATGTAATCAAAGATGTTTCAGAGTAGATTTCTAATACAGTATAATTTCAAGTATGTCTTGTATGTATTATTATTCAAATTATTTTAGTTGAACAAAAAGGTTATCTTGATCGGTGTTAGGATAAATCTTGTATTACGTGAACGCCTCCATTGTTCTAGCTTAGTTCATAACCTCAATACGCAACCACGATGCGATTCAACCTTTTTGTCGATTATTTCTTAAAAAAACAAATAAAAACATTCTGGCATATCGATCCGGTACCATTAACCACTTATATATATAAAAATTTAACTTGTAAGCTAGTTTAAAATCAACTTTCCCGTAAGATCAATTCTTATTTAAGGTTCAACCAATCTAATGAATAAGGCCATTAATGTTCAATTTAAGACTAATATTAATCTTCTATCCACTAACACTAAATGAAAACAAACTTGCATTTACTCAAACAGACTTGAAGCAAGTTTGCTTTGAAATTTGGCTCATATGGACTAGAAATATATATATATATATACATATTTATGCATAAATTTAGAAAAAATTGTTACCTGAAACAGTACCTACTTGCAATAAGCTTAACATCATCTTATTATGTTCTAATCTAATCTAATCTAATCTAATCTAAGTTGCAAAGATATGTTACATTGGAGATTCACATTACATGCATTCTCACAACCAGACATGTACAAGTTCGCGCTTGCACATTCCTCATGTGAGCCTACAACATAAAAACCAAATCTCAAATGGACATACACTCTGCAACTATTGCCGTCCTTCCCTGTAACAGGGGTGACATTGGTAAAGTGAACCATTTTTACAGCATGGGGGGTCAGCCGCATACCAACATATAAATCAAGGAACATACACGACAAATTACATTTTTTAAAATCAATAAATAAACATATATATGGACATCAAAAACTAAAACATACATGGAACAGGGGTGACATTGGCTAAGTGAACCATTTTGTACAGTTTTGTTGGTCAGCCTCATACTAACCTATAAGGCAAGGATTATTAATTCTGAAAGAACTTATAATCGCTCATGTAAAAAATAATTTCTGATATGAAAACTAATGCAAGTTTATTCTTGATTTTTTTTTAAATATCAGTAATTAAAAATGGAAACGGTTGGTCGTAGGTGTGAATGCATTCTTGATTTTATACACAAAACCATCGTGCAAAACAATATTGACGTTTAAAATTCACTACTCACAATATTTTTTTGTGTTCTTAAGCGTGTGACTAGGTGTATTAATTAAGTGGTACGTATTTATAAACAAATTATTGAGCCCGGATTAATAAAGGAATTGACATGTGAAAGCTTGTTTTGTTTTTCGCAAACGCGTAGAGCCTAGCATTGAAACTGTTGGCAGCACGGTTAGGCTGAAAACCTGACGATTGCATACGGATCCAAACAAAACAAAAACATAATATTGTGTTTTTTTTATTTCGAATCTTGGGCACATTATAAGATTTGCATTTTTTTTTTTAAAAGTTAAAACATAGTCATTTGTGAGAATACTATTTTAGATATATAAAATCTAGTAAAATGTACTATTACAACCATGGATTTGTAAGGACATTACAACCTAGATTTAATATAATGATTATTTTACAAAGTGAAGGAATAGATTGTTTTTTATGACGCCAGTTGATATTAATGCACAATATGACACAGTTTTTTTTGTCATGAAATAAAATCGTGTGAATATTGTCTATGCTTGCATTTTTCCATAAAAAAAAACTGCACTCTTACGCAATTAAATGCTGGCACTTAGTTCATTACGCGATACCTCTTGCTTACAAACATTATTAAGCATTTCGTTTCTCATTCCTGATGAATTGAAATTTATAAATTTTATTTTCACGATCACATTCTCAAAGATAAATTTATAAATCACATTTTAAAGAGGAAATCCAAGCTAATAGGGCACTCAATCAGACATAGCACCTTTCTTAGCAACATCTTTAAAGGCAAAATCTTAGGACAACGCACAAGAGGTCGCCCAAGAACTTCATACTTCAAGGATTTGAAGCGGCTCATGGATGTCTCCTCCTATTCGCATCTCAAGAAGATGGCAGCAGACAGAGACATATGGCTGATACAACAAGGCTCTGCCTTTAGAAGATGATGATGATTCTCAAATAATTATTTTTTGAATAACCAACGTAAAAACATGAATTTTCACAGTGTTAATACACAAACCATAAAAAAATACACTCAAAGAATTGCATTAAATCTTTCAATTTGCACTGCGAGTTATATTTTAGAAATTTAAAAAGAGTCATAATACCACGCACAGTAAGCGAAATATTTGTAGCACAATGTGTGACAGAGGTGAGATCGATATGTCAGCTGCATAAACAAAAAGCAAATAAATATTGAAAGCGCTAGAGAAAATAAACGATCTCGTGATGAAAACTAAATGTTTTTCTTTACATTATTAATTTAAATATTACCGCTTTAAAATACACACAAATACTTCCTAAAACGCAAAAAAGTGACGTAGTACTTGTTCAGCGTTTATATCACTTTAAAGTTTTTTGTTTAAATTGTAACAGAAGACGGTTCATGATCTAATACAAAATGCATTGCAATACAATACTTTGCGCAGATTATTCGCAGTTTTGCTTTACGGCGCTCTGTATGTACGGTGCACGTCCCGACGCGAAATCCCATAAAATCCCACCGAAAATGCAATATACAGGGTGTCGGGAGGGAAGAGGCGCTTCAGGAGAGATGTGCCGCAGGGACGTGAGGCCATTACCCGGGAGGTTTCAATGCAGCGAGGAAGTTAAATAAAAACCATGTTCTTAGATTCTGCTGCAAGCTATATTATGTTCTAAGATAAGACACGTACTAGCATTCGAATGTTAAGCTTATTTTTGTGGTTTTGAATTAAATCCTGTATAAAGAGCATCAATAGTCATGGCAGATCTTTATTTTTTGGTTATGGTATTTGAACGATTGATTAAGAAAAGTACCATGGTGGTCTCAGTGACAAAAAGAAAAGTATGAAAAGGTAAGAAATATTTAAGAAATAAAAGTGTAAGGGTTTGTGAATTGACATTGTGAAAAATCATATTTGATCGTGAGTGATCGAAAGCGTTAGTTTTTTTAATAATTGGGTAAAATAAAAATAGTGTTTTAATGGAATATAGATTCATTATAAAATTTACTAAGGATCAAACATTTTAATTTTACTGAACATATTCTCCTTACATCATTTTTATGTAGATCATTTCAACAGTTGAGCATATTTTTTCTATGCAGTTCTGTAAACATATACCTCATTATGAGTGCATGTTTAGACAATTAAAAAGCTACATTCCTTTGTACAAACTTTCAGTCTAAAATCTAAATCAAAATCTTTATGGCGCTCGTGATTCACCGTGGATCGTAAATCTCGTGTGTTTTTTGCACCCACCACTTCGTATTGTGCTGATTCATGCATCAGACGAATAAAATAAATTAAAACCTCGACATTTGTACGACTTGGTTAACAAACATTAAACTTTCTGATGTGATAATTTTACCTTAAAAAACTGTATCAGCTACGTACAACAGTTTGTATAACATCAAGTGCTGTAGTAGTTTTTTAGTTTCATAATTGATACGTTTATGTTTATATTAGTAAAAAATAAAAGTAAATAAAAAGAAAAATATTTAAGTACTTCGTATGAAATGAAGAAAGGTGTTGGCAATACACGTAAAAATAAATAGTATTGTTGTACTCGTATAACGTGTAAAATGTAAAAATGTATGCAAGTAAGTTTAAAAGATTATCAGATTAGCAAAATATTTTTTTAAACAAACAATAATTATTGAAAAATGATCGTTGCAGCTCTTTTTACTAAGAAAATGAGACATAAATGTGTGCAACATCAAGGTTGTGAAAATACTTTAAAGAAAAGATCAAGTGTGTAATCTAGAGATTTACGAATTTTTTGAAGTTTAAGATTGCCTGAAAATTCAACGATTTTTGTTGATGAACTTGATTTAGTTATGTTGACTCGGCGTTCGTATGACTTGAAATACGATGACGGTTACTGAAGTTGCACTGCAAATAGAAAGTAGGATCTGACACGTTGAGATGCCTTTTGTATTTGGTTGTATTTGATAAAAATTCTAAAGAAGTTCTGATGCAATAAATCTGCGGCCATTGAAAGGAAATCTCTTTCTAGATAATCAAAATGAAATGCGGGGATTATAAAAATTAAAGGTCACGAGACATTTATTAAACAAAATAAAAGTTACAAATGGATCTGCATCATTAGTAAGAGCCTTTTCAGGCACAGCGCATTCTGCCCGGTTTGTCTATGGATTGCCGGATAAACAGTGTGAAAGCTTGCATACATCTCCATACACTACTGCCTTCTGACCCGGTGCCGGATGGAAAAAAAACAAAGACCAACCGGACAGAATGCATGTGGTGTGAAATGGCTGTAGGAGTCAAGCAAAAATGGTGCACAAGTCCTAACGTTGTCTATAAATATCTATAATCTACGTTACAAATATAATATTATGTTCACATTTAAGATTCATATTAAGTCCATGCCCACAAACGTTTATTAGAATTTTATCATCTTACTTAGTTATTGATTGTTTTATATATTTAAAGTTATTTAATTTTATAATTTTTGGATGAATTCAAACAAAAAAACTGCTTATTTTCACTATTAAATTTATTTAAAAAGTTTAAAATCTTTAAACAAATTACACTAACGTTTTCAACCTAGTTTACAACCTGTTCCTTGACTTATGTATACTTGGTTGGTATGAGGCTGACCACCCATACTATAAAAAATGTTTCACTTTGCCAATTGCACCCTCGTTTCAGGGAAGCATGGCAAAAGTTGCAGGGTTTATGTTTATTTGATGTTTGGATTATTATTTGTTAGTACACATGCAACATTTTTAAGCGCAAACTTATACGTGTCTGCTTTTAGGAATGCATTGAATATGAATCTTAAAAGTAATATACCTTTGCAACTTAGATTATAGATGGGTGAAAACCTGTGACGTGGTCCAGCGGAGGGAAAATTTCTGAGCTGTGAAAACGGACTGCATTTTGTTTGTAAATGAATATCCAACACTGGTTTTACATAGCCATCTTTTCTCATTAATTTTATCCCATAGCGAATGCATTACAAAGGTGAACCAACATTTTTTGTGTAGGTATTACTTTTTTTGTACCAAGTCTCATTACAGTGATGTATGTTACGTTATTTATTATCAGGTATTCAACGAATACACGTTACTTTTTGTGGTGATTTCGAGAACATTTATTCATTTGTATCATTATGTAAGAACGCTCATTAGGCACAACCAACATACTTAATATGTATATACAATTAATTCGATGAAACGAGTATGAACTTTATTCATGGATCATTTAGTCAAAACATTAATTTTCAAAGTTGTTTTTTCTATTATCTAATGAATAACTTTGTGAATCACTTTTATAAATTAAAATAAAATTCTATTTTGTTAAAGTTCACTTTCTGAGTTAATATTGTACGCAACTCCGATACTGGTTGTGTAAGTAAATTGCCACAAAATATAATTTTATTTAAAAATGTATTTTCTATTTGTGAAATTGGAAACCTGTCCCCTCGAGAGTTGAAGAACCCCAGCTTCAACAGCAGTACTTTGAGTAAGGCCGTACCGGCAAATGCGGCAGGAGTTGCAATGTTTATGTTCATGTGAGGTTGTTTATTTTGTATGTTCACATGCAGCATGTGTAAGCGTGAACTTACATGTACCTGCTTGTGAACTTGCATTGAATACTCGTATGAGCCTTTAATGTCAATGTATCTTTGCAACTAAGATTATAGATTATAGATATTCATATTGGCGCCGTTTCTTGGTAGAATATTCTTCTGATAGTAATTACTCGTGATTGGGTACTGCACTCACATCCCGCGTGCCAAAGGTGAAAGTGAAGGCGAACACAATATAATATTGTGGGAGTGCTGGGTGACTCAAATGTCAACCAGGTAACGCATCCGATATCACTGCATGCTAATCATAACTTCCATAACTGTCCCATGGATGGCGCTCTCTCAAAAGTGAAGATTGTTTTATTTATTTGATAAGCGCTGTTTTTGTGTGAATCACACCTCAAGAACCTGGTCATCGCTACAGAAAGCGACAATAGTCAAGAAAGACCCAGATGCTGTATGGCTGGATGGACCTTTGGTGACCGATCTTTGCTAAAGGTGTAGGGATTTTTTAACCCGCAGCGAAGAGCATAATATGTGAAGATATAAATGGTAGGTATAGTTTTTGTGCTTCACCGAGTTTCGAACCCACAACCTTCCATATACGAGTCCGAAGCGTTACCACTAGACTACGGACCGGTCCTATCACCACTGGACCTATGTGTCTTCTTATGAATACTTAAAAAAAACTGTCTTATTATCGTGCTTTAAGTACATTTTTTTCTTAGTTCAGATTGTGTAGAATATGATTCTTAAGATTTTATGTCAATGTCATATTTGAATCAAATAGTAGATACGTCAAACGAGCAATGTGAGGACGAAAAGATAAGAAAGAAGGTATAAACATAAAAGATGTACAATAATAAACAGATGTAAGCACATATGTTTATTCTGTTGATTGCCGACTCGAATCGCCGGCACTTTTTTGCAACACAGTGTCTATTGTAGCAATAGGTCACTGTCGTTTACTCTTATGTCGGCCATTTGTAATGAGTTGTGTGCCAGGGCAACACTGGTGGACAAATGAGCGAAAGTACAAGACACGCGAAAACAGTAATAACTTGCAATAAATAACTTATAGTTAGAAAACATTCGCAAAAAAATGTATTTGAGATTTTATTTCTTTATTTACCCGCCAGCGAAATTCATATTTGAATAACATTTTTGTTATAAATTAAAAACTAAACTTTGTGTTATTTTTTATAAGGAGCCCCGTGCAAAAGCCTCCCTAGATTCAAGAGACTCTAGAGATCTATGACACTTGTTGTAGTGCCGCAAAGGTGTTTGAGAATCATTATACCATTTTGTTTGAAATATAAATTGTATATTTTTTGTGCTACGCCGGGATTCGAACCCACAACCTTCAATTTACGAGACCTATGTGTTACCACGAGACTACAGACCGGTCTTGCATAATCAATGCGTAACAAGGGTACTTCCTGAAAACGTCGATTGTAATATAAGTTTTCCTGCAACGATTCGTTACATATCAGAACATTTTTATATTTTAATGTTTTTTTTTTTATATTTCCAGTATCCATAGTAAGCCGTAATTTCAAATGTACCGTGCAAGTTTAATACCAGATTAAAATTAGGAAAATTATTGGAAAACTCATGACAATTGAATGAAAGGTTAGTGGGTGTATTTTTTATTAGTTTTTTTTGTTTAAGTTGCACATTAACAACGTTTTATGATGAGCAGGTATCAGGAAATCATATTCGTGCAGAAGAGACCAGCTGTGACTAAACAATGCTCTCAACACGTAATTTTATTTAATACCGTGAAGGATATAATGTTATATTTTATGGCTTGCATAAAGGAGCGTTGCCTTGGATGCGTACTCCTCTAGTCGGTCCGTTCCCAGCCCATCACACTCTCGCGCAGACTTCACAGATTCATACGGTACCCGGCTAGTTTTTCTTCATTATTTGGGCGTGTGCAATCAATTTATTTTCACAGGTAAATGAAACAGCCTTAGGTAGCACTGGGCTGAAAAAATCGATATCAAACTTCATACTTCAAAATTCCTTGACTTATAGGTTGGTATGAGGCTGACCACCCATACTGTAAAAAATGGTTCACTTTGCCAATGTCACCCCTGTTTCAGGGAAGATCGGCAAGAGTTGCAGGGCTGATCTTGATTTGAGATTGGGTTTTTTATACTGTAGGTCCACATGCTGCATGTGTGAGCGCGAGATTATGCGTGTCTGCTTGTGGGAATGCATTTAATATGAATCTCAAATGATACATATCTTTGCAGCTTAGATTTAGATACTATCTATTTCGAAGGTATTCTACAAATTTTCTGATAGTTTGGTCTAAATCTCTTAAACGGCTTAGTCAGACATAGGTAAAAACTTTTCTATACATTTAGTATGGTAAAAAAACGGCAAGATAAAATGTTTGTTATTGGATCGCTATCAAACTTCACAAGAATTATACAAAGAATTATTTTAATTTCACAAAAGGGGAAATTAATTAAATGTTGTACAAGCGTGATTTATTTGAATTAATCGAAGGATGTGTACAATGAAAAGAAGAAATGGAGGCAATTCTGCATAGGCTCTCGCCAAACCTGCAGAATGTGTACAGAATTACAATTGCATTATTGAAATTTTATTAATAAAATATTCAAAAATTTAGATATTTTCCAAGACTCATTAACAACCTTTCGCAATAAATTGAGATATTTTTCAACTCTGTCCCCTAACTCCCTCAATCAAGCTCCTTAACTTACGCAATAATCCCTCCTTTTCCTCATTCCTTTCCACTTTACTTTTACTCTTAATTTCTTTTCTTACACCTTGTTTCTTTTTTTTCTTTTTTGTTGCTTGACAACTTGTGTCTTTTTTGCTTTTTGTTATGCTCTCCTTTTCTTTTTTATTTTCTTGTCTTCTCAATTTTCTATTATATGTCAATACAAGCTCAGCATACTGATCAAATTATTATTCTATCTCTATAATTTTAAATAGAAGAAACACTTTTGGCTTATATTAATTTTAAGAACACCATTGTAATCACTTTTATAAAGCTGTAGTTTTCTCAAATAAATAAATTAATTAATTAATTCCAAAGATCATCGCTTTGTTTTGCATTAATAATTAATTCACGAGACGAATAAGCCGCGGACTCGCAGTGTGAGAAAGTGTCTGGCTGTGTGATGAGTCGAGACACGACATACTAGTGGAATACGCTGCCGATATAGCGAGGAGCCATTTTGAAAATGTAAAATGCCATAAATTTTGAGATAATACGAATGTGGCTGAATCCCAGGTTAGCACAAGTACAAAACCGTACGTTAAATCCTAACCGTAGCGTTGTCTCAAAAAATTATAAAGAAATTTAAATGCTCATCAGAGGCGCTATTTTAGTTTGACTACTTTTTCTGCAAACGCTACAGTTAAGTTTAAACGTAACGTTTTACACTAGGAGTGTCATTAAATAGTCTAACTTTTACACGGTTATTGCTGTGCTGAGAGTTCTGGAACTGCAGGGATTTATTACCAGGCAGAAATACCTTCTGCATTCAAATGCGCTCCTAATCCTGGTAGCTGCAAATTGGGTTAATTTTTTATTGATTTAATTACAGAACAAATTATTTTTTAAATCAACTTTGTGTGTATGTTCCTTGACTTATAGGTTCGTATGAGGCTGCCCACCCATACTGTAGAAAGTGGTTCACTTTGCCTAGTTCACCTTCACCCCTGTTTTAGGGTGTACAATGTTCATTTGGGTTTGAGTCCACATGGGGCATGTCTAAGCGTGAACTTATACGTGTTTCCATGTGAAATGCATATAATGTGAATCCCCAATGTTACATATCTTTGCAGCTTAGAATAGAGTAGAAACGACGAAGTTCCTTGACTTATAGGTTGGTATGAGGCAAATTTATTACGGAGTCATAATTTATTACGGAGTCATAATTTTTCCCATGAAACTGGATAAACGCATCTACGCATCCAAGCTACGCATATAGTGTAACTTGTTGTCGCGTTATCCCCGAAGTGTTTCGCCTGTGGCGAGTGGAATCTATTTATTTTCCAGTTTGAGTAAACCTTGCTGGTATTTTATTTTGGGTTTTGAAATAAACACCGAAACGGGAAATCATTTCTGACATCCTCGGTGGGATTTGAACCCGAGTTCTCGGCATGGATGCAAGCACTTTATCAACTGAGCTATCTACCCACTAATAAATGGGAATATCCCATTTTAACAACAAATTATATAGGAGTTTTTCTTCATTTTTGACAAGGAAAATTAGTCTTTGAAATTTTCTACAAAAAATATCCATAATTGCCTCGTGTTTTAGAGATTTTCTTTGAGAAAAAAATTCTTTAAGGAAACTTTTGACTTTGATAAAATCATCTTCTTAATCTAAGTTGCAAAAATATATATCATTTGAGATTCATATTAAATGCATTCTCACAAGCAGACACATATAAGTTAGCGCTAAAACATGAAGCATGTGGACCTTCAATATAAAACCCCAATCTCAAATGAACATAAGCCCTGCAACTCTTGCCGACATTCCCTGAAACAGGGGAACATTGGCAAAGTGAACCATCTTTTTACAGTATGGGTGGTCAGCCTCATACCAACCTATAAGTCAAGGAAACTTACCTTAAAATATAATATTTAAATGCATTAGTGTATAAGTCAACAATTTAAAGGTACTTTCAGTAAAAGCGTCATTCACAATGAGGTCCCATGTCACAAATTTGTAAAAAATAAAAATAATGAAAAATGCTCACGTACGCAAGTTCATGCCGCTGGTCTTTTTCATCACGTCTCGGCCATCAGTCTTCATACACATGTACTCGAGCGTCAGAAACAAATCCCAGGACGCATAAATAAAGCCCAGAAAGCGTCAGCCGCAATCTGATTAAGCGCTAGTTCAGACACGGCGGGAACCGCGCGATTATAGAATCGCATGGAAATCGCGCGGGTCTTATTTATATGAGTTAGTTAGTAATCGTTCAGACATAACCGCGCGGTTAATCAAGCCGCGCGGTTACCGCAACCCAACCGCCAGAAAATAGAATCGCGCTGCTCCCGCGCGTTTCTATTACTGTGGAGTCTTTACTTCGCGTTCAGTTGCGTTGCGGATACCGCGCGGTGAGCACGTCACTGTTCGTGAGTTTGCCATGGTATTGTTTCGACACTGAACTATTTATTGATGAGGTGGAGAAGAGACCTGCAATATGGTAATAATACACAACTCCAAAAAAAAATGGAAAAACATACGAGATTGCTACAATAAAGAATACAAAAAAGAAAAAACAACTCCTTCTGGTTCAGGTGCTCGTAAAGGAGCCCGATATATTTATTTTTCAAGATTATCTTTCCTGCAGAATAGTGTAAGTAATAAAGACACTACAACTAATATTGAAGAACAGAATGAAAAGCAAAGTGAGGAGACAAGTGAACTAAACGCCAATGCAACCGAAGCCACTGAAATACGTCCCCCTAAACGTAAGAAAACACAAGTGCCAGAAGAAAAAATAGCTGTTTTAATAGAAAAAAGTATCGAGTCACGAAAACATTTTCAGAATGAACTTCAAAAAAATAGTATTACCAAGCAAGATGACGACAAACTTTTTTGTTTGTCGTTATATAAAGAACTCAAAAAATTACCAGAAAATAGGCGTTTAGCAACCAAAATTGAATTACTTCAAGTGATACAAAAAGGACAAAGCTTACCACCTCCTGTTCGCTACAATACTCAGCAGATCACACCTACGTATTGGCAAGGACAACAGTATACCAGCCCGCAAGGATATTTTACTACATCTGGATCATCTCCTCCTGTTCCGGCACCGTCACCGTCACCATCGCAATTTAGTTCTGGCTCTCAGTCCCCTACAGTTATAGAAAATATTTATGCTGATTTTGAAGAACAATAAATAAATCTTACCTTAAAGTTATTACGAGTTTCTCTTCCGGTGACACGCTTGGCCTCAAATGCGTTTCAGAGCATGAAATATCTTGCCTGATCAGTTCAATTAGTTCATCAAAAGATTTTATTGACATTCTCAAATAGTCAAAAAATTTGTTATCATACATTCTTAATTTGGGATATAACGTTACGAACTGACCATTTACTAGTCGGTCACGTAATATTGGATGCACCCAATACCGCCTTTTTCTTTTCTTTTTTTTAAGGAGCAACCACAGTAAACACACTTCTTCGTCGACCTCCATTTAGAAACTGACGAATCGCATACTAACCGCGCGTGTCTGAATAGCATCACAATTTTGCGGTTTGAAACCGCGCGATTCGTAAACGCGCGGTTCCCGCCGTGTCTGAACTAGCGCTAAGCACTGGGCGCGGGAGTGATGCATACGTGCCATTTGTAGACGACAAAAAAGTCGAGCCCAATTTTTTGTCACTTAGAAGGCTTTGCATTGTTTTTGACGCTCTTATTTAAAGGAACTCGTGCCATTTGTCAAGTACTTAACTTACATTTTGTACGTAATTTCATTTTTGTTTTTTCTTAGTTTTTTTTTAATGGAGGAAGTTTTTTATTTTCTTTTACTGCTAATTCCATTGCGTATGTATAAAATCAAGTCGTAAAGTAGTTGAAAGTGGAAATGTAGGTTATTTTTTTGGAAGTGAGAAAAACTTATACAAATTGCATTCTCTTTATTGTCATTGTCAAAAAAAAACTAAGTGTGATGTATTTGTGGAGACTTACATAAATTAATTATTCGTGTTTTTTTTTTCATTAAATATTTCAGATTACAATCAACATGCCATGAGTATGTCTATTAAAATTTTAATTGATTGACAGCTTTTATTCTTACTTTTTTTTATAGATTTCTCTAAGCGCATCCGTTCCAATCTCAGCGAGAGAGAGAGAGGAATAATCTCTCTACAAAATTGCTCTTCTTATATGGGTAATAAAAAAAAACTCGATAAAACCAGTAATTCAAATTAGAAAGATGCTCATTGTACCTGAGTATGGCTGGGTCAACCGTAGGAAGTTGGTGACCGGTATTGGAAGGTGGTAAAACCACTCTACCTTACCGTTATCGACGCGTCTAGTTAGGAGATGCCTGCAATACCGAACAGCGCAACTCTAAACTAGAAAATTTACCGCTATAGTAGCGGATAATCCAACGTACAATATCACCCCGGGTGTTAGTCTAGTGGTTGAACCTTTAGACTTGATATCTTAAATTTATGGTTTGAAATCACATCATGGTCCTCAAAATAAAATTTGATTTTCTGGATGAAAATTAAAGACCGGTCAAAAAGGTTGATTTAGCCTTACTGAATTTTGCTCGATTGCTGATGAGCTATTTAGGGGTCATACGCACAATAACGGCACTTGCCGAATAAACAGCCTTACTTTGTCAATTAGTCCTTGTTTGTCTTATGCCCATCAGATGTAATTTCACAGGAGCAATGTTTGCATGAGTACTGGACTAATGTGTATTATGAATGGTAGAAATTGATTTTAAAAATATGTAAAACTACTTTCACATTATCATCTTTCACATTATTCTCTAAGCTCAGATTGTGAAGAATGTGATTCTTCAGACAATGTCATTGTAAGGTCATCATTAAATATGAAGTTGAAATGTGAATGTACTGTAATGTAATTTGAGAAGTATGATAGGAAAAACTTTGAGGGATAGAGTTAGGAATGAATGGGTTAAAAAAAGAATGTAATTTGAAAGAGGATGTGAAAGTGAAAGTACAAAAGAATGTGATGAGATGGTTTGGACATGTGGAAAGAATGAATGATGATAGACTGACAAAGTATGTATACAAAGAAAGTGTGAAAGGAAAAAGAGGGAAGGGACGACCGAGAAAAGTATGGAGTGATCAGATTGTGGAGATTGTGAAAGAATGGGATGTACAAAGTGAGCGTAAAAGAAGAAAATGCATGAAAAAGGTGATGGATATGAAGGAATTGAAAGAGGTATGTCAGGATAGGAAAAAATGGAGGCAACTCTGCAGAGGCTCTGGCCACCCCTAGCGGAATGGCGACAGAGTTACAGTTACAGTTACAGTACAGTATGTACATTTGCAACTTAAATTATATGTACCTAACTGTAGCAATATATTGGCAAAATGACTGTCAGATAAAAGACAAAGAAGAATAAATTAAAATTTCAAAATTATTATCACACAAATTTGTGAAAATTATTGTATATACGAGTATACATAATATAGACTACAATCTAAGTTGCAAAGATATATTACGCTTAAGGTTCATCTTAAATACAGAATAGAAATTCTGCATGTGGTCTAACAAATTTTATCCAAACCAAAAATTAACATAAACCCTGCAACTTTCGCCAGCCTTCCGTGAAACAGAAGTGACATAGGCAAAGTGAACTATTTTCTACAGTATGGATGGTCAGCCTCATACCAACCTATAAGTCAAGCAGCTTACTTAAAATGAGGTTTCAAACTCCACGCAGTATGTTGAGCGAAATTTACATACAACATATGTATTTGTGGGTCATAAAATGACGCGAAAATATTTTACAAAAAAATAAAACGAAAAAATAAATTTCTTACTTTCTCGAATCTTCTTTTTCCTTGCGACTAAATATTCTGTGGACGCATTATACGATAAATTGCAAAGGAGGCTCAGAGAGTGAAAGCATTTAAAACAAAGCCTCTTCACTCGTGTGTTTATGTTATGTAGGTAGGTACATATAAGCGCATTAGGCCGGCGCTTATTTTTGCAAAGTTGTTTTTTTAAACGCATACTTATTCCCAAATTTTGTTGATTTACCTATAGGTTTCCTTGACTTTAAGGTTGCCATGAGGTTGACCATTTGGGCTTTAAAAATTTGTTCATTTTTATCAATGTCACCTCGTACATGGTTTGGCCATGTAGAATGAATGAATTAGACTTACAAAGTGTCTATAAGAGGAAATGTGAAAAGAAAGACCGAGTAAAGTATGGTTGGGTCAGATTGGTGAAATTGTAAAAGAATGGAATATTATACAATGCGGATGTAAAAGAAGGAAATGTACGAAATAGGTGATGGATATGAATAAACTGAGAGAGGTATGCAAGGATAGGAAAAAAATGAGGTAAATCTGCAGAGGCTATGGCCAACCCTAGCGGAATGGCCAAAGAGTTACAGTTACCCCATTTTCAGGGAAGTCGACTAGAGCTGCAGGGGTAATGCTCATTCGACATTTATGTTTTATTTTTTAAGTACACCAGCAGCATTGTTAGGCGTGATTTACACATGTTTTCTTGTGTGTATTCATCAAGCATTATTCTAAAAGCTTTATAAATAACGATAAGATTGTAGACAATAAACACTTGAATATTTATTTATATAATATCAACGACAGGTTATTCACCGTAGCTTCTCCTGCTGACAAGTTGAAAGTCGGCCACTGAGAACAAAAGGTCCTGGAGTGGAAGTCTCGACATCACCACGGCAATTCTTACCTACCGAATATCGGTAATTTATTTATGAAGACCTGTCAATCCAAGATGGCCGCAAGTGAACAGCTGATTAGTCTTCATACCGATATTCGGTAGGTAAGAAATACCGCGGTGATGAGACTTCCAGGCTTGGAGGAGAATGTTACAGGAGGCCAAGGAGAGATATGGGCTGTAGCGACATCAAAACATGAATAAATGAACAAAACAAGAATTAAGCTTTAAAAAAACATTTTGAATCAATAAGATCCGACCTAATGCACATAAAGAGGTTCTTTATACCGCCTCCAAACTTTCAGTTTTCAGCTGTGTACATAGAGCCTATTTTGCCTTGCATGCGAAACGAGAAAAGACCGGCGCAGCCTTCGGGTGACTTTAAAAAACGTTCAAGCGAAAACAGACGCTATGGTGGAAATGTTTTTGAATTTATTCACAGAAATAAATTCGGTTTCTTCCATTTGAAAGAGTTGGAAAGTTTGGAGTTACTTTTTGTAAGTGGGATTTTGAGAAAATACAAGAAAGAAGTGTGTGACTTTTTCGTGGCATTTTTCTTTTTCTTTATTATGCTTTGTGATCTGCTTCAAAAACACATATCCTATCACATTGTTTTGTATAATATTTAAGACGAAAATAAAGTATACTCAGAGCTCTAAACTGAGGCGCTATTTTAAGGAAAGTGTTTAAGATTTTTTACAAATATATACACATTTTTCAATCTGTCCTGTCGAGAGTCTGTGTCACACCGTTGTTTTTCTTTCGTAGAAACTGAATACGCACGCAAGGAATACAACTGTCGTGAAAGTTTCTAGCTTTGTTTTCAGTCTCCCTTGGACTTGTTTACCTTCGATGCCTCATCCTATTTTCTCGGTTTAAACTCTATATTAAAATGATACTCTAGAATGGGATCAAATTGGTGTGTAGATAGAAAGTGATAAAACATGGCTGCACGTGAACAGCTGATATTGCAGACAATACAGCTTGTGTAACATTACTGTGGTTCATTGACAGCCTGATCAGTTGTTCACGTACGGCCTTCTATCTACTTATATCACAGGTAGATGAGACGACTTGGACAGTTCTTCCATTTTTTCCTATTACTCGTATATTTTAGATGCATCGTTTCATAACAATAAAAATCTTCAGATCACAAATATACGTCACAAGCAAATATTTTGATTAGCAACGCATAAAAAAGCCGTAAAATTAAACAAGTTTTCGAATCAGGAGAAAGTAGTCTTCGCGTCGTTTGACCCTCGACCTTTAGATCTCTTCTTCGCCTTTCGAGAACTTCTTGTTTGACCTTATAAAAATAAAAAGGGTCACTTCGGTTATTGGCCGGCGCAGGTACCAGGAGACAATAAAAGCCGAGAGGTAACTCACACTTTCTTCTCCGTCTGATTGTTGGCTCGTACATGTTTTATTGCACAGTTTATGACACCTCTTCTCGAATTCTGCTGCCCTGGTAATCATGACTCTACAGTGTGTTTATATGAAAAAGGAATTCAAAGAAATGATAAAGAAGAAGATTTATTCTTTCTCAACTATATTTGTTTCTTCACTTATTGTTTTAATTTCCTTCTTTTGTTTTGATCCTAGGATTTGTATGCAACAATGAGCATCCATCTTTTTCGCCACTTTCACCACTATCTAAGGCAATCCTATTGTAAAAATTAAACCGACTTTGTTTTAGATTACGGCGAGTATATATAAATTCCACGACCGGTTTCGCTAACAATCCGTTTGCATGTGGCTAAATATTCAGTAATTATTTTACTACCTGAAGATGGAAACGGATAGTTTGCGAGATCGGTCATCGAATTTAATACATACTCGCCGTAGTCTAAAAGAAATACCTTTATATCTTTCTCTTTTAAGATGAATGATTACAAAGTGAATGCCTCTACAATCAATAAAATCAATCCCATTGTTTTTTAGTCTTGTTCAAAATTGAGCTCCTCGTAAGAGCAACAGCACAAATTATCAAGAGAGGTTAATTTTGCTGGTTCATCTGACGCAACTTGGGCCTTTCATGTGGTAGATTACCGTTTCTTTGCTTATGGATATTCCTAAATACTGTTACGAAATTAGGGTTCAAAAGTCTTGCAAATTAAAATACACAGGTCTTCTTATACAGTTGTTTATTTTACACTTTTAAATAATTTATTTTCACAAAGCTTTCTCGACTATTCCACTTTGTTTCTGTTCACTGATCGAATTGTATTGTAATTGATCGAAAGCTGGCAGGAGACTGTAGTGGTGAGAGCTTGAAATAATAACTGAACTCAGTGCAAGCAATAAGAGTCTTATATACTAAGGGAATCGAATACTCCGGAATATATTTTTTGCTTGATGCTTCTCGAAATACCTAGAGACTTCTCCATGTACACACAACCATCAATCCTACCCACCAATACAATACAGAATTCCTATAATTATAACAAATACCTACTTAGCCTAGAGAATTCTCCGCTTATACACAATTATCGATCCTACCCACCAATACTTATGAGGATTCTTATAACTATAACTACCCATACTTATTTCAATATTTATATTTCATATTAACATAACAATACTATAAAAACTAAGAAATAAGAGCCAGCCCCCTAGGGAGCAGGGAAACCTCCACTTCAAGTGAAGCTAGATTTCACACACCACATGCGACCTTTTCGGTGAGAGCGTTGAAATGATAAAGAAGAAGACATCCAAGAAAAATCCAAGAAAATACAACTAAGCTGTAGCAGCTTAGTTGTATTTTCTTGGATTTTAGTTGCATCTCGGTGTGCGTAAGCCATTGGTTCACGCGTAAAAAGATTTAAGGCCTTATTTAAGTTTATTGTGTTGGCATTCAGAACCAAACAGCATAATCTCATCTAATCTAAGCTGCAAAGATATATATCATTTAAGATTTATATTGAATGCATTCTCACAAGCAGACATGTATAATTTCGCGCTAACACACGTCGCATGTGGACCTACAATATAAAAACCCAATCTCAAATGAACATGAGCCCTGCATCTCTTGCCGTCCTTCCCTGAAACAGGGGTCACAAAGTGAACCATTTTTTACAGTATCTATGGGTGGTCAGCCGCATACCAACCTATAAGTCAAGGAACAATTCATTTGAAATATCATATTCTGGTACTTGTTTTATTAAAATCTACCATCCAATTGATCACATTAATGTAGGTACTCTTATCAGTTTTACATCTACCAGGAAATCATAACATGCATCAGCATAGCGGAGCATCAAGCCACTCAAATTAATGTGGTAATATGGCAGACAAATACTAGGAAGCGCTGGCAAAACGGTGCCATCACACAACAGCACAGTGACAAAACATCACAATGATAAACAACACAGAAAATACATCACAACGATAAACCATCACACATCTCAAACAGAACATACTTACCATAAGCGACGCATGAAAAAAACGTCACATGACAAAACATCACATATCACAAACGTAAAACAGAGCTCCCTACAACCAGGGGTGGCAACGGCATAGTATGAATTTAAATTTACAGATGAGATAGTCAATCCCATTTACCTATAAGGGACTGTTGCACCAACCTTCAATTAATATGTCATTGACACATCAAAAATTGCTTAAATCTAGTAAGTAAGGACCTCGGTTAAATATTTTTCGGAAGTGGGTAATATATGATGGAATTTGACGAGGAAAAATGAAACACATGAGCTGATTTACGCGTATGCAAATAGATTTTGTTTTGATGGGAGAAATCACACTTAACTTTGATTTTTGTCTGATTGGAGTTTGGTGCAACAGGCCCTAAGTCAAGGCCTTATAGTACCTAGTCAAAATTAATTATGTGTTGTTTTAAGATTTTTGGACATTATGATGTTTCATCATTGTGACGAATTTTCTTTGTTGTATCATTGTGATGTATTGTCGTTGTAATGTACTTTCATGTGATGTTTTGCCATATAATATAATATCGTGTTGTTTTGTCGCTGTGCTGTTCTGTCCTGTTACCGGTAAAGCATTGAAGTCATCTAAAGCTCTCACCACAAGTACCGCGCCAGATGGATGGACGAGATTACGAAAGACCCGTTCCTTCAATAAAACATCACTTGTGTTCGGAAACAATGCGGCCGCAAACCTCTCTCAACAAATAGAGACGCGACGACGGGTTCCATACAATCGAACATGACTCGAGTATTTTTCTCTTGCCATGTTATGCCTTCCTGATATGTGTGTTATGAAACCAATTTGTACCTCTTCATTAACATCGCATATGTTTGCTGTAATTATGTACGTAATCTATAATCTAAGTTGCAAAGATGGATTACATTTAAGATTCATATTAAATGAATTCCCATAAGCAGACACGCATAAGTTCGCGACATGCCGCATGTGGACTTACAACATAAAAACCCAATCTCAAATGAACATTATCCCTACAACCCTGAAATAGGGGTGACATTAACAAAGTGAACCATAGTAGGTAGACATAACACATGAAAGATTAACACTTGTGAGTTTATTTTTGGGATCTATCGTAGCTAGAGCCGCCGGACGTTTCACACATGACTGCGATGGGCTTTTTCAACGTGATGAGAATGTGCCATACATATGTGATCCTTTCGGGGACAACGCTGCTAATAGAGCAAAGAACTATATTGAGCCATAGCTGCTTTTTGTTGCAAGTATTTTACTTAAAAAAAACTCGTGGAACGAATCCACTAGGGTGCTTTATTACTTGGTAGGATAGCACGAAAGTAGAATAAATTGTATGTGACAATAATAACCATGATTTGTTTCTGCAATCCAATTAAAACCTTAATTATTACAAGTTGGAACAACTAATTTGCGGGAAAACATCCTGAAAGCAATGTTTCATTATGTGTATCTGTTATGCTCAGTTGGAGTACCTACTTGCAAAATGCTTGTAAAGGTTTTCATGTGAATGCGGTCGGTGGGCTGTGCCTGACGTATTGCTTGTTTTGTTGAACATTTCGTTGGACAAACGGGGGTGCAAGACCGCAAAAGGACCGCAGCGGTCCCACAGTTGTGATTTCATGAACAATGTAGTCTAAAATGAATTTTCAAATAGTTTCATTGCAACTTAATCACGTACCTATGTACAATTGGCAAAGGGTCCTAACGACACGATTTCTCTCCGGCTTTCATTTTGAAATTACTTTTTCTTCTTTACTCGCGCTACAGCCTTATTCGAGCCCTGGCCACCTTTATATTCAGCTTCCACTTCACCTGTCCTCTGTCTCCGTACTTCAGTTGGCACTTATAGAAGCTGGGCTTTTTTTTTATAGGAATCTGTGTGCTTGACAATCTGTGAACATTTTCAGTTCACTGCGAGCTTTGTAGTCTTGTAAGGGTTGAAATATTGGGTATTTGGTGTATGCTGGACAGTTCATCATTCCGCCTTATGGGCTAATCTTCTCCATCCTTAGTTTTTGAGAGTCTATTTTTTTTTTGAGAAAATGTGGAAAAACTCTCAAGAAATTTTATTAATTTAGTAGTTTCAGTTTTTTCATAGTTTCTCAAAATCTACTTTTTCTATATATAATACATTAGCATAAACCGTCTTTTTGAGTAAACAATGTGTATTCTGTAATTAAAAAGAAAGAAAATATTTCAAAAACGTAACACATAAAAAAACGATAAAAATGTTAAATATGCGTGTTTTTTTATTTTTGTTGTGAGCACAATTTTAAGTTATTTATTTTTAATCTTTACAATTTAGATAAATATTCAAGAAACTCGCCTGATTTTTTTCATTATCGTCTTTCTTTACAAAGACTATAAAGTTTAACCCCCGTATTCACGATCAAAACTGATTTAAGTGCCTAACTCAAGCGCTATACTAACTCAAGGGTCGACATTCTGGAGCGTTTTGTTTCACAAAGAACACTAAAGCAGTAATCAGCCTAGTGCCCAACCCCCAGGAGATGTACGGGTTTGTCATTGGCTCTCGAAAAAACCCAGCTCTGTGATTGGTCAGTAACTTCCGACCGATATTCGGCGTACTTCATTCTTATCATTGCCGCTTCTTTCAAATTTCAATGTCATATCAGCTGTGCATAAAACTTGACAACAAATAAGTAAGTATAACGCATTTACTAATTTAAGTAAACCGTAAGTACGAATTTTTTTGATTACAATTTCTATTAGTTTTTAAAAATACATTTATGTAATATCCAATGTAAAGTGTTTTGATCGATTTCAGCGCCAAAAAGATGTTGTATTCTCCAGCGGAAAAGGAGCTGCTGGTGGCTCTGATTAAAGAAAACCCTGTAATAGAAGATAAAAGAATAGATCGAAGAAATTGATGGCTTTGCAACCCTCAATGAGCAACGGCAAAACTGTATACAGAACGACGCATTTTTTCAATCAAAAACGTCTTCTAAATTCTTCCTCTTCGTAATACGTAAATGGGTCTTTATAGTCTCTGATATATTTTCTTGGGACACTATTTTTGGACAAAACAATGTTAGTTTACTCGTTGATGTCGTGTTTATCGTAAGAATTAATTATTTTATGTAAATAATTCACAGCCAAACAAAAACTGTGCTGATGAAATGCGGCGGAATATTTTGACAGTTCATCTGTCATCATTCCTTGACTTATAGGTTGGTATGAGGCTGACCACCCATACTGTAAAAAATGGTTCACTTTGCCAATGTCACCCCTGTTTCAGGGAAGGTCGGCAAAAGTTGTGGGGCTTATGTTCATTTGAGGTTTGGATTTTATTTGTAAGTACACATTCAGCATTTGTAAGCGCGAACTACACTTGTTGGTTTGTGGGCATACATCTGAGAGCTTTAAATAAATATATCCTTGCAACTTAGATTATAGATTATAGATTATAGATCTGTCATTGCAGTATGGTCCTAGACCATACCGGAGAACAAACCCGATTCTGATGGTCAAAACAATGTTAATACACTCGTAAAAATCGTGTTTATAGTAAGAATTCATTTTTTCATGTAAATTCACAATCAAACAAAAAATGTGATAACAATGAAATATGACGGAATATTTTGACAGCGCGTTGGTCAATATACCTGTCGACCTTACTTACCTAAGTGCTAGTTTTTGGAGCGCTTGAGCGCTACTTTTACCCTAAGTATTGTTCTTGAAATGAATTTCCCCAATCTAAGCGCTAGTTTGCCCTTAAGTTAGTGCCAGTTTTGATCGTGAATACGGGGGTAAGACTATCTTAGGGTATACAGCGCTCTTAAAAAATAATTTCTTGAATAGAAGCTTCAACATACAAAAACGCCCATGGGGTATTTAGTGCCACTAAACGGAGTTGTATTAAATTGTCCAATTATTATTATCATTATTATTTCGTGTAGGTACTCCGTGGTATGTAAGAGATATTATGCAGAAACGAAGGAGAAATGGCGCACCTTCTCGCACGTGAAAATATGTAATATTTCCATGAAATTTGACTGCACTCCCTCAGATGGCTTACACTGACGTTTATTGCATGCCATAAACCACAAATATGGACGCCATCTACAATATTGCTCTCGCATTGCCGTGAAACCGTTCACATGTGGCTAGCGCAAAACGGACAATACTTGTAAGTACATACGTGTGATGCTTTCTGAGAATACGCACATTTAGGGCAAGTAAGGCGTTGCCGTGATGTAAAATATAAGTGTAGCCAAATAAATGACGTGTGGGAAATACAGCTTGCATTAAAAATGCCGTTTTCAGTTACCAATTCTTATATATTCCTGAAATAGCAATTGAATGGGATATCCAGAGTCATAATAAAAAGATTTTGACTCTGGGTGAAAAGAAAAAAGTATGCAACGACCAAACAAAGGCGGTTAACCAGCAATATTGGCAGCCAAGGCTTTTAATATTTTAATATTTATTTCCATACTCATTCTTCCTATTTTTTTTAAATAAGTAGTTTATCTTAATTTTTATAATTACTGCTCATTGACTTAAATACTGGTATGGGATGTACCACCATACTATAAAAAATGTTTCACTTCAATTTGAGATTTGCTTTTTTTTTTTTTCATTGCACATGCGGCACGCATAAGCGCGAACTTACACGTGTATGTTTGTAGGCATCACAAACCACTTATCAATACAACTCTCAACTTACTACTAACTATATCCCACTATTTCCGTCTGTAGAAGCTTTATCAGGAATGCATATCGAATGTGCAAGAGTGGGGAATATAAGGAACGGCCACGTGTACGACTATCAGACCCGAATCGCTCCACAAATCTAGGATACGGATTGTAATTGCCATTTCGAAATGATTTATCTTTCTCAATAGGAAGTTTTATATTCTTGTGGATCATAAAAAGGATTTCAGTCGATATGGAAAAGATTCCCTAACATTGCATAACATGTTTTGCTGATTTCTTCGAGCGAAGTTATCGCAGATTTATAATTCTGGCACATATTGCTGATCTCCTGTCTCCACCTTTTAGATGTCCTCCCAGAATGTCCTGTCCTTCACCTGGTAAATGTCCTCCCGGAAGAACAATATGCAAAAGATGGAAGCACAACTCATTATGAATGACATAAAAATAGATGGGCATTTTTTATGCTAAATGACCGTCTTCGAACCACATAAGAGGTTCTTGCGGACCACTGGTATGTTTTGAAAATGAAAAAGTTTATTATCCATAACAAAACCATTAGACGCTTATCAAATAAATAAATATGAGAATGATTTATTTGGTGAGTGCTGTTTGTTTAAGTTACACGTCAAGAGCCCTCTACGAGATCGCTCGTCGTTGTAAAAAGCGCCTATTCTCAAGCAATACCCAGTTGCTGTAAGGCTGGCTGGACATACGACCACCGGTCTTTGGTATACAGGCAGATTAATTTTTCAACCCAACGAAGAGCTGAATTTTTGAAAAAAATAATTGTGCTCCGCCGGGAAGCGATCTCACTGCCTTCCAATCACAAGTCAGAGCGGTAACCACTAGACTACGGACCGGTCATATGTATAAAATATCCCCGTTGCATCGGTTTTCTTATGAATTGGAGATGTCATCAATTCAATTGGAAATTAACAGCTCTATACCCAAAAATAAACACCGCAAGCACTTTTATTCGGTAATCACTTGAATCAAGGTAAACCGGATCTTCGATGAAATTTGGCGAATCATTCAAATCTTTACAAAAATGCATAAATCACTGCGACCTTGACACGACCTGGCCGAGTAGGACGCTTATGATGCGTGGCATTCCATTCTTTATTTGACAAAGAGTTCTTAAATAGCCCATTCGTTTTATGATCTTCTAATACTTAGGTAAACGGTGAAAAGGACAATATTTTGAAAAACTTGAGTTTTGAAGACGTCTGTTGATTATGTGACAAAGACGAATCCTGCAGTTATTTGGTTCATTGCTGATCTTGAGAGGATTAGGTAGGTACTGTTACTGGAACATTATGAAGGAAATCTAAAGATACTTCTCCAACTCGTCGGACCTAAAAGATACATGACCTAAAGGATTCATGGTGTTCAGCAAAATATGACAGAATGCTGAAATTCTACCATTTCAGTGACCTAGAAGAAAGAATAAATTTATGAGGTCACACTCTTCAAATACTATTTAATACTATCGTTCCTTGTATATACCTTGTTCCTTGACTTATAGGTTGCGGTATGCGGCTGACCACCCATACTGTAAAAAAATGGTTCACTTTGCCAATGTCACCCCTGTTTCAGGGAAGGACGGCAAGAGTTGCAGGGCTTATGTTCATTTGAGATTGGTTTTTAATATTGTAGGTCCACATGCGGCATGTGTTAGCGCGAAATTATACATGTCTGCTTGTGGGAATGCATTTAATATAAATCTTAAATGATATATATCTTTGCAGCTTAGATTAGATTAGATTAGATCGGTTTTTTTTTTTTAATTTTGAATCTTTTTCATGATCATTAAAAATACGTATATGTAGGTACCTATATTGAAAACTACAAGACGTCCGGTTTGATGCGTACTACATTATACTCGTACCATGGTCACGTCCATCCAAACTGATACGTTCAAGCTGCAGAATGCAGTTTATTTAAATACAATATTCGCGTTTATTACTTCAAAGTAATTCCTATTTACTTTTCCCTCCAAATTGTTGTAAAATAATTTTGAAGAAATCACCTTCCTGCCGACATACCGAATTTAGTTACCGCTGCTGGAATCTCGCGTTCACATCTCCGTGCTTATTTCTGCTCGCCTGGTATCTCGAGGAACTGAATCGGCGCCAGCACACTTGTGAACGTTCACGGAACCAAACTGTTCACGAGCTTTTCCACCTCTTCGTATGCTCTGTGCTCCTAATACAATTCGTCAAGCCGCCTTCAACTGCTGCCGCTGCTTTTGCGATGTTTTTTTTTATTCGCAAGAATTCTGACGGAATTCTTTCAACTGCTTTAATCGAATTTTGCAGCTCCATCAAAAGGTTCCATTCGAAAGACTACCTGTTTTTCTTGGAAGATACACATTGTCTGGACGTTCATCATTATTTTTTGTAGGAACAGTCTTTTGAAGGTTTATTTTTAATTCACCTCCCTATTTATGTTTTCTTGATTTAAATTTCTAGGAATGCTATTTTACGTATTTTTTTAATCCCAATATGAAGATTGGCTTGCAGCAATGTTCATCAATCATTTTCGCCATCCATCCCTATCTATGCAATCGTTTTGAGTTTATCGTAGGAGGAACAGCACACAACTGCCAATATATCCTGTAGGAACTCTCAGCCTGGTTGTTCTGGGGCATTTTTCCCGTCGATCATTCCCGCAATTGTGGTATGCAAGTGACCTTCCTGGCGTTAGCTAACAATATAATGGACTCGAAATATCACCGATACGGACGTTCCACTTTTTGTCTGGCAAATGTCAATAGCTCAAGTAAGTCCTTAGCAACCAATAACAAAACCTTTCCCGGGTTCACGCTAACTCGGCTGTGTAAAGATCCATTTTTTGCCTATGACAATTTTGTCACTTCAATCAAAATATGAGACCTCATTAAAAGTTAATTATCTGCTGATTGAACAATATTTTTCGCAGTATTTATAAAACCGTATTAAAAAAAAATGTTACTGTCACGTCTTCTGTTGTCCTTCATCCTGGATTTCTGGAATTCAAAACTACAGTCTACAAGCAAACAGATTTGAACTGTAGAAAAAATACTTGTAAACTGGTTTAAAAAAGCCATTCTCATGAATAAGAAGCGTGTTGATTGTGTTGTAATAATCCAAGTTATTTGATTAACATAAACCCGCAACAAATGTTTTTGAATGAGCTCCCAAATATGACGGGCTTTGCGGTCTGGGCAGAGAAAGGCAGTGGAGGCTTTGGCCTTTTGTTTTTGGGGCAAAACTTTGAATTGAATTTCGCACTAATTAAAGCGCAAACTGGGTCTAAACACTTAGCCCGCAGTTGTAACACGACCCTAATTCATATTCCGTTCCACTCTTTCTCCTTTTGTAACACGCAAGTTCGTAGAAATGCGTGTTACAAAACAAAGTGAGCTTAGAAAGGTATAGTAGGATGATGGTGAAGAAAACTAAGATAGAGCTTTCTTTTCATACAGGAAAAGATCGAGAAAAGATATCTGTGCTCTAAAATGTAAAGATATATCCCCATTTAGATATCACATTAAATGCTTGCCCACAAGCCAATGGGTTGAACAAACGAACTTACATATGCAATCAAAGGGGCTCACATCCATGAGCCGCTTCAAATTATGTAAAAACGAAGTTCCTCCCCGAGATTCTTCCTTAAAAGCTGCTGTGCCTAATCATGTGCCATATGGGGCAGGCTTCTCTCTTTCATAAAATATTTCATGAACCTTTTTCTTTGGTCTAAGTCTAACAAAACTCTCTCGTTAGATGCTCTTTCTACTGATGATGTTTTATTCATTTTCCTGCTTTCAAACGCTTCAGAGCTGTACTTTTGAAATTGTCCAAGTGTTGCAACACCCTCATGCACTTATACTATTACGAGAATGTTAAAGTTACACTAGCAAAGCTATCCCTGAAGTTTTTATTCATTACAAATCCCTGCCGTGCCATAAAGCCGGGAAACTCTATGCCGGAATAAGACGGCTTAATACCTCGGCGGTACGATAAAACTTGCACCATTATTTTGGCCGTCTGTTGTCTCTTCGGGCGTCCGGTCACCGTTTATCTTTTATGCGCTCCTGGTAGCCGCCCGGAGAGGAATCGGGGAACTGTTTTATTTTAAGCTCCTCCCTATTTGTGTTTCGGGAGCTTTCCGCAAGCACTATTTCACGCAAACCCGCCGCTCTGGGATTGCTGAATTTTGATGGTGCTTTTACAAAACGTCTTTCTCTTCTTTAGATACCATTCTCTTTGTCTTTTTACGAAGTATCTACGTTTGAGGTACCTACATACGTTGCTATATGTATTATAGTATGAGATATAACGAAGATTAATTGCTTAATTAAATGGCTTAACTATATTATTAAGTAATTGAATGGTTTATTAAAAAAGGAGCTAAGTACTATGAGTGACAAATAAGGAAATGCTTATGAGAAGGCTACAAATATTTATCAGGTTATTGGACAAAAACCCAGTTATTCATGCAGCTCACACGACGCACTTATCTCCGCCATACATCTTGGTACAAAACTGCAACGTGGAATAACTGCCGGCGTGGTTTCTTCTTCTTCTTCAGAGCTCTGCTTCCTACAGAAGGGAGCAGAGCTATGAAGAAGTCACACACAGCGGGTGACGAAACGTAAGCTGAAGTCTTCAAGAAATCTCAAGAAGAAGAAAAAAGAAGAACAAAACTATGGACCACGGTCAAAGCCCGCAAAGACAAAATCAAGCATTTAAACAGCTTTGGTTTTTTTCAAAGCATGACATAAGGATGGTTCTTAAAACATTGTGAACTGGGACATGTGAGATTTTGCCAGAATATTTTATTTAGAATATCAAAGCAAATACTCACATCACCGAACAAACATAAGTACAATTATTGAAATACCTACATATAGAGACACAAACACACTCCCACAAGTAAAAACAAACAGACACACAATCACACATTCGTAACTATTTGTAAAGCTATGAAAGTAAGCAATATGAAAATGAAATGAAAGTTTTCTGAAACATTTGCTGGCAAGTGTTTTGTTTGTGTTAGTGGATTTTTTTTTTTAAAACCAGCCAATATTTGGTACCTAAGATTGGTATGGAGAAATATTTCTGTTCGCGAAAAACCTTCGATTTTCGATTTGGCAAAAAATAAACAAATTTGCGAAATAAAATGAAATCGCGTAGGTCCGCACACTCCCCGCCGTCAGCTAGATTCGATTTTACACGGAAAAAAGTAATTTTCAATCTGTATTCTAGCTTCCTGCATGTATGATATTTTCCCCGATTTCAAGAAACACACATTTGGTTTATCTATTTTTATGGATGTAAGCTTATATTCGATTTTCACGTTCGAGAAATTTTCCCTTTTTTTTCAATTTTCACACTGAATATTTTAACAATAATAAATAGTATGTGTGAAGGAACAAATATATCTACATTTTTTTATTTAGATCATCGAATACTTTTTACATCGTTATTGTCAACTTTTTACTTTTTTTTGGAACTCTGTCAGGTCAGTTCATGTTCTATTCGCAGCTTTTTTATCTGCCGACGTTTCACTTTCACGAACCGGAAGCATTTTCAAGGCTGTTTATCAAAGCGACGCGGTAACTTTCGCGTCCACTTACTGGCTGGGAGTATAATGCATTGTCTTTATTTCCATAGGCTTCCTTCGATGTAATTGGCTTCGTTGTGATTGCTTTCACCCGAAAAAAATGGCATCTTATGCTGGCTATGAAAGTGAAAGTAAAAGCTTAAAGTTTATTTAATTTTTATATAAAAAAAAATTTAAATGAAAAGTTTATTATTTTGGAAGATCATGCGCAATGTTAACGAAGTTAGGGTTTCGCAAACTAGGAGACTATGCAGTGCAAGGCGTTGGCATAATATTATGGATCCCACAAATTTGCAACTTGCAAAAATAACATGAACGCAGACTGGCGAATTTAACTTGAGGAAATGAAGCGAAAATAATGGGGCCTTATTTGACATCGAATGTTTATGATTGTTTAATTATTGAAAAACTGTAAAGTAAAAACTATCAGGCTTAGTCACAACACATTTTATCCACAGCTGATCCATGCATCATCGTTTTTTTCGTATGGAAGATTAACTTTAGGTGGCGGTTGAGCCATGGATTTGCTGTGTGTGAATAACACCGTATGTAATTTTAACAAGGAAAATCAAAATCCTTGTAACTGTAATAATTGATACTTGCACCCTGTAGCGTTTACTTGTTTTAGAAATTCCCTAATCGATGAACTATGCTGAAAGTCAGCTACGATAAACAATTAACGATTGATTAATTTAAATGAGGCATTTAAGTTAAATTTTTCAAAGTTAAACAAAATATTCAGTTTGGATTTACAGGCCCACGTAATACGGCTGTAAGTCCAAAAAAAATACATACTAACAACTGGTTTAAATAGTGTAAGTTATACATTAAAAATAAAATAAAAACACTAAATAACACACACACAGTAACCGACAGTTTGTTCCAAAATGTATGGCGCACAAAAATCTTATACTTATATATTTTTAACCTGTCACTTATTTTATTCTTTGTTACAACTCACTTTGTCCACTCCATTGTTACTTGTTTTTCTTAATCATACATTCAAATATTGATGATTTATGAAAGTTCTTCAATGTTTTGAGTCCCATTTTAGCTTCAACCAAAACAGGCTCTCTCTCTCCAGCGCAACCCGGCATTGTTTTTATGCTAATCGCAATTGGTCAGACCCCCGCCCATTTTCATACCTGCAAATTGTGAATGTTCCCAAGCCGCTGTGTGTAATTTTCAGTTCGTGCGCCCAGGGTACCAGAGGTCCATCATTATTCAGGAGTTGATAACCATCAGCCTGTTTACAATGCCCCAACTTAACGTGTAAACTCAAATATAACGTTAACCAAAAGTCTATGAAGACGTTAACGTTAGACAGAGACGCTGATACGTTTTTGGTAAAACATTATTGTTAAATTTTAAAGTTGGCTTACTTGGGATGCAGATGACCGCTGACTTTCTACAACATCTTGCATACCAAACTATAGCTCTAACATCTTGAAAAGGTATAATTTCTCGAAGACCTTTTTGATCTGACTGGATTTTGATCCGTCGGTGTTTGTGTATTTTGCATTTTCGGTGGCATTTTTAAAGTCAATTTTTCATGACTGTATACAATCGTGATTCACCCGTCCTCCTTCCATAGCTTTGGTTTCAGGGACCTAGTTTTTTGTTTTTTCTCCATCAGGTACCTCCATGCCAAAACATTCACTTTCATTCTTATGGTTGGCGTTGAATGATTGGTCATCCCTTACTATCCTTGCTCTACCAATCATCAACAGTAAGTGGACGCGAAAGACGCCACGTCGCTTCGATAACCAACCTTGAAATTGTTTCCCGCTCGTGAAAACGAAACGTTGGTAGGTGAAAAACTGCTAATGGAGCCTGAAGCGCTATTCCGCTAAATTCTTTACGACCTTAAGGCTACAAGATAGCGTTTAAAAATCTATAATAATAATAAAGATTTATAAACGCTATCTTGTAGCCTTAAGGTCGTAAAGAATTTAGCGGAATAGCGCTTCAGCGTTTCGTGTCCAAAAAAAAGGTGTACCTACTGCGATTCTTTATCTATGGAGTTTTTTCGCAAGCGCTAGCAAGCTCCGACTTGGATTGATATCCAAAGTGTGAGGAATTAAAAGTCGGAGGAGCTTGCTAGCGTAAGTTCTCCCATAGCAAGCTTATAAGAGAACTTATAGGTGCCTACAGGTTTGGTGAATGAACCTCAAATGTCGACCTTACTCTGCAACTTAGATTAAAAAAACGTCATTACTGAACACGTCAAAACCACGTCAGTCGTGCGCCATCACTCCGAATTCAGTTATACAAGGAGTGCATGTAAATAGAAGAGGTGAACCGATATTATACCCGAGTGATGATCCGTTTCTCACTCTAGCACAGTGGTAAACCCGTAAGAGCGAGTGAGACGGACTGAGTCAACCCATTAAAAATGTATTGGCATGATCGCAGCAGGGAGGGCCTTGATATTTTGCCAAAATTATCGCGCCAATGGCCGATGTGAATTTAATCATAATATTTAGTATAAGAGTCTACAAGCTTGCACGGTGACCATGAAACCTTTTCGGAAAGAAATAAAACAAAAGTGATAAAGAAAGTTATAAAAAAATTTGAACCTGAAATTTATTGAACACTTTGTATTTTTTTCCTCATATTATTAAAGATATATTGCAAAGTATGATCTATAATCTATAATAATAATATAATCTAAGTTGCAAGGATATATTCATTTAAAGCTCTCAGATGTAAGCCCACAAACCAACAAGTGTAGTTCGCGCTTACAAATGCTAAATGTGTACTTACAAATAAAATCCAAACCTCAAATGAACATAAGCCCCACAACTTTTGCCGACCTTCCCTGAAACAGGGGTAACATTGGCAAAGTGAACCATTTTTTACAGTATGGGTGGTCAGCCTCATACCAACCTATAAGTCAAGGAATATGAATAAAAAATTACATTTAAATATATAAAAGAACAAAACCTTACAAAGAAATCTATACAAAAAAAGTCAGAAATTTCCTATGCAAAAAATGTAGCAAATTAATACACCAACATTAGAAATCACCATTGCAGATTAGCCGCCACTTCTTCCTGTCCTTGCACACTTCTTTCATTTCATCCAGAGTCATAACCTTTTTCATGCAAGTCCTCCTTTTATTATGACTCTGGATATCCCATTCATTCGCTATTTCAAAAATTTGATCCATCCATACTTTTCTCGGTCTTCCTCTACCACGACATCCATCTATTTTAGCAACATATACTTTCTTCGTCAATCTTTCATCACTCATTCTCTCCATATGCCCGAACCATCTTAACATACTTCTTTTAATCTTCACTTTCACACTTTCCCTTACACCACATTCTTCTCTTACAAAATCATTCCTCACTCTGTCACTTCGTTTTTTCCCAATCATACTTCTTAGATAGTCCATTTCTACTGTATGGACTTTACTAATTTCCCTTTCACTCACCGTCCAGGCTTCACTTCCATACATCAAGGTTGGCACTAGTATACCACCGTGCACCGCCAATCTAACATTTTTTGAGAGATTCTGGTTCCTGGCGATGCTAGCGGTAGCACCCAGTACGCACCTGCCTTTCATTATTCTTCTTTCAAATTCACCGGTCATTCTTCCATCTTTTTCAAACTTACTTCCCAGGTATACAAACTCATTTACGACATCAACAAAATCAAGTAAAGAATCATTCTATAATAAATAAAAACTCTCTCCAAAACAGCAGAAATAAATGCAAAAAATATAAAAAATAAAATTTAAATTGTTTTCGTAGCGAAATCTTTTTTGTGGTATTTTTCTTATGTTTAAATTTAAATTGATAATCCTTTTCTCTGATTTTTATTTTAAAAAATCCCAAAACATGATAGGCTTAGTTAAACAGAAAGCGTCGAGGCGCTAAAACATTCCGGTGTAAAGCGCTGCGTTTTGTTGTACTGACCACGTCATAGAGCAAACGCGCTACCAGTACTCGATGATCCGTCGCTGAGTTCGGACGTCGCGTTGTATTTTGTTACAAAATTTTCCTTGACGCCGGGCGTTATTTTATGTCAAAATTAAAAATGTCAACTGAAAAATCGATTGAATGTGTTCGAAAAACACCGGTGCTTGTATACAAGAAACAGTGCTTAAAAATGTTACCAAAAATATAAGATTTTGCTAAATAATGCGTAAAGCAGCTACTACTCATCTTCATTTGGGTTGCTGAACATCGTGACTAGTGACTACGACTGAATAACGTCGAAGCCGTTCAAACACAAAGTACGCGACGTTACGGCTCGGCGGTTAAATGTTAAACTTTCCTGTTTTACTAAGCTTGTAGAACTTAAAAATTATGTTTAAAAATGGCAAATTCATGTCGCCTTCAATTGCAGCCGCCTTTACGTTTCTTCAGTCATCTTTTTTCATTGCCTGCAGCCAAAATGCAAAATTAGCACAAATTAGTTGTAACCGCACTTGTGGTCACCCTGTCATTCTCTTCCCAATCATCAACATTTTTATGCGCGTATACTGCCGGTTACGTCACAGCAATAATCTCCTCAGTTCACCTCCTCGGTTTTCTGCGCTCCTAATACATTCGCTGCTCGGCGGTCGAAGTTGCCGTGGCCGAAGCGCGGAACGAGCGCTCGCCTCGCCTCCTCGTCGATCACTACCACATGAATAACAGCGTCTGTAATATCTCTTACCGCTTTCTGTGCTCCTAATACTGGAGAAGCGCAGGGTTGCCGTTTTGTCGCTAGCGGATTTTGGCTTGGATTTCTGTCTCTGGGGTAGTATTGGCGTCTAGACTCTAGTGTGCTCTAGTGCCTATAATCTAAGCTGAAAATTATAAAAAGACACAAACAGACACGTGTAAGTTCTCGTTTACAAATACCGCATGTGGACTTACAAAATAAAAGTCAAACCTCAAATTAACACAAACCCTGTAACTATTGCCAACCTTCCCTGAAACAGGGGTGACATTGGCAGTGAGCCATTTTTTACAGGATATGTGGTCATCCTCTTACCAACCTATAAGTCAAGGAATATACCTAGCTTGTACCTATATCTTAGCATGAATGTGAAGAGGGGATTTCCCTTTTCTCACAGGAGCGAGTTTTTAAAAAAAAACTTGACGGGAAAAATCATTTTAGTTAAAACTATAAAAACCTGTTTTTGAGGTTGGACAAATTTTATTTTCTTGACAAACAATTTCACCATATAGGTACTTTGAAATCCACTGAATTCGTCTCCATCCGAATTTATTCGACACATTCATATCGGATTCGGTCACAGATAATATTTTTTTAACTCGGATATCCTTTTTTTTCGATTACGGAGCTTCGTAGCCCTAGTCTATATCTAGACATTTCAGAAACACTTTTTATTTACCACTGCCCACTTAACACCAAGTACCATTACCACTTGATTACCACTAAGTAACATCACTACTTACCGCTCTCCGATGTCTTCTTGTGACTTTACCATGCTGAATTTATATAAACACAGCGTCTGTAATATCTACCTGTCTTCTATTTCTGTGCTCCGGTTACTAGAGAAGCGATTTCTGACTTGCTCGCGCTGCCGCTAAAATTTAACCTAAGATGTTGTAAACAACTTCTAGCCGTGAGATGACGTCAAGAAAATGGATTCCCAGAGAGTACATTGCATGGGAAACCATAAAAATTAGGATGCCTTGAAGACCTTAAAAAAGATGACCAGTTTGGAATCCATAAAGCATTAGACAGCATTCTAAGCACTCACAGGCGCTAGCTGCCTTCGAACAGATGGAATGGATGGATAAAAAATAAAAATAAAACATAAGATTTTTCCTGAACAACTGTATCCCTGTCACCTATTCACAAAATATGGCCAGAGTCTCTGCAAACTTGCTTCCACTTTCTTTTATCCTTAAATGCATCTTTCAATTCATAAAATATATCCCTTACATTTTTCATACATTTCCTTCTGCTTTCACTCTGTATATTTCCTATTTCACAATTTCACCTCTCTCAACAAGCTTTGTTATTTTTCATTTCCTTTTATCCTTGCATACTTCTTTCATTCGTGCGTATCCATTTCCTGTTCCATGCATTTCCTACTTTTGATTTCACTCTGTATACTTATCCCATTCTTTCACAATTTCATCAATCCTATCAAGGCATACTCTTTCCTTTACCTTTCTTTAGAAGCACATAATGTACTACCACAAGTGTGAAGCCACACCTCTTTAAAATATGCACTAACAATTATTTACTTATATTTTCCACTTTTACTTTATACCGCATGTACCTACTAAGATATCTATTTAGATGAATAATTTCATCTATGGATGAGTTGAAATACCCGTATATGAGCCTACAAATATATATTTTCAAATCATTTCGCAACTTTTGCCCACTCATTACTATCTATTAGTGTGTCTGATGATTTTGAAACCGGATTCCGGCCAATAAAAATAACATGATTAATCATATTTTAAAAATATATATTAGAAAGTTGTCTGGCATCTTCACTTGTGCAAACATGTATTAAACTTTTACGTACAATATTACGTACGTTGATCTAAACATTTCTAAAGATAAAATAGCAGCCCACAAAAGAAGGGAATATAATAATGATTTATTAAAAAGTGATCAATCGGCAAGAGTTGCATTATGTGGCTTATGTTCATTTGAGATTGGGTTTTTTTTATATTGTAGGTCCACATGCGGCATGTGTAAGCGCGAAATTATGCATGTCTGCTTGTGGGAATGCATTTAATATGAATCTCAAATGATACATATCTTTGCAGCTTAGATTTAGATTTAGATTAGATACTAATTACGTAGCACTATCGTTAAATTGAGAACAATACTAAAAATGTATTGGAGAGGGCTAAAAGTTTTCATCAGATTTTTGTACAAAATTCGAGAGATTAACTTTTTTATTCAGTTCACAAGAATTCATAGTCCGGGGCCTTTTTTTCATTCTTTCTAAGCCTACCGCTGCATTATTATACTATTTGTGAAGAGGAATGCAAATCACTTACTTTTTTGCCTGGACAGAAGCAGGTATTAGCATCATCATTTAGCAACTCATTATTTTTTACAATAATGAACTATTAATTAGTATTCAATAACTCCATGACATCTGTTGAACCAGTGTCAAAATTACTGTCAATGGGACATGGCGAGATTCAAACTTGCACTTGTTTCAGTTACGCTAATTAGAGTGCCAACGCATGATCCGCTCGACCATACCTGCGAACATATAAGCAATCTATACGATTACCAAAATAAGAACAAAAATTACCTCATTTTTGGAAAAAATAATCCAATACATTTTTCATTTTCCTAGTGTCGCGCCTTATAAAGAAAAATCAAACACAGTAACACAAATGAGCCGGTAAGGACATATGGTTGCTACTTTTGGGATATATGTTACTTTGGTTCTGATAATTAGAGTATAGCACGCAACCCCAAGCTGCCCTGATAATCTAAGGGTGTTATATGATACCCGAATAATCAGCCCCTGCGATCGAAGTTTCTGTTTACACACATACTTGTACACATATTGTGTATAGCACACATTCTAGAATATATTCATTTTATCTATTTCTATATTTTTTTTCAAGATAAATTTATTCGTGCAGAGGAATGCAATTCACCAACCTAGTGACTAATCAGAAACAGGTATAAGCGTAATAAATCATTTTTTATTATAAAACGAAATCTTGATTAATAATTACCCAGTGACATCTGTTGAACTAGGGACAAAGTTATTCTCAATAGGGTATGACGGGAATATTAGAATGCCACAGTCTTGTTCCCTTGAGCATCGCTTCACAATCTTTTACATCTGTATTATCGTATTCTTTTTCTTCGTTTTTCTATTCTTTTTTATCTCATGACCTGTCTTTTAAATTTAAAATTGTTGGGCTTTACGTCCACAGGCCTTGGATTTGGACCCGAATCGTTTTTTATTAAAACTTTCTAAGTGCAGAAATTGAATGTTTTCAACTTTTCTGGATAATTATCAAGTGATTTTCAAGTAAATAAAACAATAAGCAGATACTAATGGTCTTTTTTTTTGTTTTAGATCACGATGAAAGTCAACTGGAGGAAAAAAAATCATAATGTGTAAAACACCGACTTTATAGGTAAGGGTATTTTTATAATAGTACACACAATAGTTTGAGCCATTTTCAAAGTCTTCCGAAGTTCATAGTATCTAACGCAGTGGTTCCCTTTTTTGAGGATGAAAATTAAGTAGGGGGCGATTGGAGGGCGATGGAGGGACAGGGGGGCGATAGTCTTCTGAAACCTGTGCCAACCCCCCCTCCCCCCCCCGTCAACATGATTTTTATTTAGGCATAAGAAGGCGATGGACTTATCCATTTTCACATAAAAGGGCGATGAGCGAAAAAAAGGTTGGGAAACACTGATCCAACCCATTGATTTAAATAAAATATATAGATGGAGCATTAGCGTATATATCCGATCCACATCATTGTTGCCCTAAATGATAGTGTACGCCCCATTTGCAATCAGTTGTTTACCAAGCGTCGGCAAGGAAACATCGAGGTACCTACATGTAAATTGAAGACGAATATCATGCGAAGATAGCCTGGCAGTTCCATAAATTTTTGAAATTTCCCCATATAGTAGAAATATGTTATTTAAGTTGATGTAATGAAATAAATGAATCAGTTGTCTAGCAACCGTCGGCAAGGAAACATTTAGTTATAATCAAAAACAAACAGCATGCCCAAATGTGTGGTGAAAAAATGCCGTAACAGGACCGAAAAAAACAAAACACAGAGAGAAACTAAAAAGAAACGAATAATTCGGCAAAGACGATGGTGGATGATCAAAATTCATAGAAACCGTACCGTACCAGAATGCGCGCGCACAAGTATGTGGGTGCCTGGCATGTGCATGCACAAATTCCCTTTGACTTGCGTCAAAAACCGACACTGGTCGGATCGGCGACAAGCCAAGCCAAGGCGGCACAAACCACGCCCACGGCCGTCCACACGCTTGGCTTGTAATGGCTTGGCAAGCGTGTGGATGCCCCATGACGTATTGTTATGACTATTGCTATGTGTCTGTCTCTTTTGTTCATTACTTCCCTACATAATTTCGGCAGGAAGGTTTATATGGTAAAAAAACTCACGGGCTCTATGTTCATATTTCATTTATATCGATGCTTGAATATTATCCATTGAATAAATTATAATATGTATATGTATTTGTTTTCAATTATTTTTCCTTACATTGTGGGAAACGTATGTTGTGAGATATCAGCCCTTAGTTAAGAGTTGCAAGGTCACCTGTCAGGCTTTCTTCACAGAGCGCGGTATTTTTGACGTATATAACAGGGGCGCATTTAGGATTTCAATATTTTCAGTGACAAAAAAAATGACGTTGAAAATGATACACACAGTCTCAATAAACATTGACGATACGATAGATTGGTTTCTGTGAAAAAGTAATGAATGAAAACAGTGTTGGACCGGTCCGTAGTCCGTACTAGTGGCATCACTTCAGACTCGTAAATGGAAGGTTGTGGATTCGGATCCCGGCGGAGCACAAAAATATACCATTTATATTTCGAATGTGCTCTTCGCTGGGTTGAAAAATTCATAAACCTTTACCAATGACCGGTCACCAAAGGTCCATCCAGCCTTACAGCAACTGAGTCTTGCTTGAGTATTGGCGCTTTGTAGCGACGACCAAGCTCGTACACCTCTGCGGCACTACAACAAGTGTCAAAGATCCCTAGAGTCTTTAGAATCTAGGGAGTCTCCCGCACAGGATTTCTTAAAAAAAAAAGTGTTATTAAAAAATCCAAAACATATCTGAAATTTCTCGGGAAAAAGTTGTGGCGCTTATGTCAATTTTAATTTATTTTTAATGTTAGTGAGCATGCAGCATGCAGCATGTGTTAGCGTCAACTTACAGGTGTCTGCTTGTGGGCATGTATTAAAAATATACCTTAAATAATAATATTTTCTCGCCACTTACGATGATAATTGATGTATTGTAAGAATTATGTAAATATAATATGGCACATTTTTATTCCATTCTCAAGTCTTAACCGAACTGTGAAAAATGTAAGTCGCTGTGATTAAATTATTCATAATTTCAATAAATATACTTTGCTTACAAAAAATAACTTTTATGTATTTTTTAATGTGGCGGCCTGAGTACGGCCCCTAACGTTGTCATGGAGATCATGAAAGAGACGGAAACATAACAGAATTTATAATGTTTCTTTCTCTTTCTTTCATTATGTGCCTACAATTTTTTGGCACAACCTTTTGTATAGGAAAACAGTCACGCGCTCCATCTATGTATATTATTTATATCGATGGATCCAACCTAACAATGTTTTAAATAATCAGCACAGTGCATTTATTTGCGACCTAACGCAATTTTATGTCTCTGGTGACTGGCCTAACTTGTAATGGACTTAGCACAAATTTGAATTCATTTCTCCGCGGGCCTATGTCACACTTTTATACGACAACTTATAGGTTGGTATGAGACTGACATCCCATTCTGTCAATAATGGTTCACTTTGCCAATGCCACTCTTGTTTCAGGGAAGGTCGGCAAGATATGCTGGATTTATGTTCATTTGAGATTGAGTTTTTTTATGTTGTAAGTTCTTGACTAATAGGTTGGTATGAGGCTGACCCACTATGCTGTTAAAACTTGCTTCACATTATCCAGTGCCACCCTGGTTTCAGAGAAAGCCAGCAGGAGTTGCAAAGTTTATGTCATGAACATAGGTTTGGTTACTTTTGTATGCACACATGCAGCATTTGAAGCGCTAACTTACATGTGCTTGCTTGTGGGAATGTATTGAATATGAACCTTAAATTTCAATACATCCACGCAATTTAGATTATAGATAGATTATAGGTCCTCATGCAGCATGTGTAAGCGCGAAGTCATACGTGTCTGTTTATGGGAATGCATGTAATATGATTTTTTAATATTGTATATTTTTGCAACTTAGATTATAGATCGACCTAAGCTATAATCTATAATCTAAGTTGCAAGGATATATTCATTTAAAGCTCTCAGATGTATGCCCACCAACAAACACGTGTAGTTCGCGCTTACAAATACTGAATGTGTACTTACAAATAAAATCCAAACCTCAAATGAACATAAGCCCTACAACTTTTGCCGACCTTCCCTGACACAGGGGTGACATTGGCAAAGTGAACCAACTAGTAAAAAATATTTGTTTGCCTTTTCCCTAGTCATCAGTCAATGTCCGGTCGATAGCTCAGGTGGTAGAGTGCTTGCATTCCATGCCGAAAGCTCGGGTTCGAATCCCACCGAGGGTGTCAGAAATGATTTCCTGTTTCGGTGTTTATTTCAAACCCCAAAATAAAATACCGGCAAGGTTTACTCAGCCTTCACAAGAAATGAGTACCTACCAGCACTCTCGGGAGCTGGGAAACCTCCACTTCAACTGAAGTGGTTGGCGTAAGGCCGGCCCCCTTACCTGTAAAAATAAATAGGTTCAACTCGCCACATGCGACCCCTTCGGGAATAACGCGGCAAGAAGTTACACTATATGTGTAGCTTAGTTGCGTTTTTTTTATTTATTTTTTTTATCCGCCAAATGAAATCATATTTTTTCTCCTGATCTAAATGTGCCGAGTCGATAATGATGACGTTGATCCACTCACTGCATGACATATTTCCAGTCACGAGCGCTACCCACAACTCAGTTCATGCACCCGGGTAACATAGATACGAGAAGGTACACTTCCTAGTATTGTGGGAAGACATGTAGTCTGGCTGTCCGTGACCTCCTGGTCTCGCCGCTGACCTTATGGATCCAGGTGAAGGCATGGTGGAGCAGAGCCAATCATGCTCTGTGTATCGTGGCTTATTAGCAACGGTACTATTGTTCCAGCGTACGCGGTAGAACGGTTATGAACTAAAAGGCTACAGCACAAAAAAAAAACTTGACAATAAAGATTTACGGGCTAATTTAATAAAAAGTTTAATTAATGTATTTCACTCAATTAGTTCTAAGAATCCGTTCAAATTTGGTTCACTCAACGGCTTTAGTATTAGTCTGCGCTACAGACAGCTTCAGCCCCTTATAAAGTATGACATAAGGATGGTTCTCGAAACATCAGGAACCGGTACATTCGTGATTTTGCCAGAACATTATATTTAGAAGGTTCAAGCGAATACTCACATCATCGAACAAATACAATATAATTATATTTTAAACACTTATCACAGAAGTAAAAACTCACAGACATACAATCCCACATTCGTGACATTGATTTTGTCCAACATATCGCCAAAAAAGATTACAGCTCCCGTAGTAGGGGCAACCCGGAGATAATGGTAGAAAATGATGATAAGTAACATTTTGATAGAGACGTAGAATGAGTAAATATCGAGCATAATTTGCCTTTCGATCAGAGATCTAGGGATTGCATTAGACAGCATTAGACATCTAGAGGATTGCGACCCTTGCTAAAGATCGCTAATAAACTTCACATATAGTGTATCTCCTTACCGCGTTTTCCCCGAAGCAGTCGCATATAGGCGAATAAGTCACATAAGCAGCGAATGGAACCTATTTATTGTAACGGGTAAAAGGCCCGACTTTACGTGGGAATTTCCCAGCTCCCAAGGGAGCTGATACTCATTTCTTGTGAAAGCTGTGGAAACCTTGCCGGTACTTTAATTTGGGTTTTAAATTAACACCAAAATGGGAAACCCTAGTTGGGTTTCAAACCCGAGCTCCCAGCATGGAGTGCAAGCTCTCTACCAACTGAGCTATTGACCGGACCGCCGAGGAAAACGTGATATTTTCATATTGGTCCTGAGTCCATTGAAGATTGTTTAGATAAAACAAAGCGTGTATGAATTTACGCTAACAAAATAAAAATAAAAAAAGGCATTTACACCATTTCAGTTTTACGTCGTCGTAGGCTAAATTTTACACGGAGTCCATTAAATTCCTACAAAAACCATACTGGCTCTGTAAATGAAAAAAATAAGATTAAGAATTTAATGATCGCACGATGTTCCTCAAAATAATGACCACAAGGTAATTATTTCAAGAGAATAATGTACGAAAAAACGTGTACTTCACCCATAAAAAAGTATAATTAAATTAGAAAAATTTTGTTGTTGTTTTTGTATAAGAAGTTTGCTTGCAAGAAGACAAAAAACACGGAATGAAGACTGACTTAAAATTTAATGTATTTTTTTTTATCTTTCTAAAAAACAGATAATTTTTTGTGTGGCAATGCGTTGACTAATTGAACTTTAAAAATAATGTTTTTAAATTATGACCCTACTATTTAGATAGCACTATCTCAAAAAAAAAAAATAGTTTATAAATTACTTTCGAGAGCTCAGATGTTATGATACTTGCATTAAAAGCTAAAGATCCTAGATCTGATTTCCCATTTCGTTGTTTTCTTCTTAACAATATTATTCAACCGGCGAGGTGTAGGTACTCAGCCTATCTAAAAAATGAGAACCCACTCTTTCGGGAGAAGGGAAAATCTGTCTTCAAATACGCTTCTCCACTGCTATAACCAAGTACCTGCATATGAAGTCGTTGGCAGGAAATCATACTGTTTATAAATATCATTGTACGTGTGTCGTCTTCAACGTCGCATCGTCCTTTCACTTTTATCTTGTACCAACTGGTTTTCCCATCTCTGTATGACTACTTAACGCTCTTCAAGTAGACAACAAAACTCACGTCGACAAAACATTCGCAATATTTTTTCTGATCATGTTATCGGAAGATATATTCTTTCCGTACTCGTTTAACGAGGCTTCCATTTTTCCATGTTAGTATCGCATGGAATAAGCTTTCATGCACATCGAAAGAAAATGGAAAATGTTAACATTGATCATTTTATTATTCTAAGGTTTTTAATCAAGTATTTAAAACGATCTCATTATACTAAAAATTAAATACGGAAAATTATTGTAAACAATCTATATTTTGTTGAAGGTTTCTTACGTCTTTTAAAAAAACGGTCAACCAAGCTCTTTAATCCATAATTTGAGTTGCATAGATGTATTAACATTTAGGATTTATGAAAAATGTATGCCCGCAGGCGTTTACACATGCCACATGTGTACTTACAAAATGCAACTCTTACCGACTTCCCCTGAAATATATAGGAGAGGCATAAGCAACGGTTCACCCAGCTTTAAGGCAACTGAGGGTCTGAAAAAACTGGCGCTCTCCATAGCAACGATAGGATCCGCAAAAGGTTTTTGGGGTGTGATTCAAACAGTAACAGCGCTTACAAAATAATTCGTCCTAGTAATCTTACAGAATCCTCTAAGCCAGAGTAAACTTTGCTTCCATCTGAACCCGGATATTCTTCCGCGACATCAAAGAGTAGTTGCATACTGGAGGCGTGCAGTGGCATTGAATCATGGATACGCGGAGAGCATAAAACCGAAAGCGGTACATCTCGCATCTTCAGTACGGATCTCTATCACGATCTCTGCCACATTCTGCGACCCGGGCACAGCATCTCCAATGAAAAGGTCAAGAGGAATGGCTACCCGGATCTCAGATTAAAATTTTTGTTTGCTGTGTCATAAGGTCAACGTGAAATTGCATTTATATTGACTTTCAAAACGGTTTTTAAATTTTATTGAACGTCTACAAAAATTCGCTTATATGCGTTGTGAAAGTAACAGAGGTTTAATGCATAACACTGTTTAAAAGAAGCTGACACAAATTATCTTCATTGATTCGTAATTTTATTACAAATCCCAATGAAAAAATATTATAATTCTTTAAAGAATATAAGAGTTTTAGGCTTACACGGCCGGCTGATGATGCTGGAGTGATGTTTTCCGGGATCTGTTGCCGTGGTCTGTGGGAGCTGGAGCTTCCGGACGTTTCGCCCATTTCTGCGATGGGCTTCTTCAGCTTCAAGTATGATGATTATGATGATCTTGATGAGAACTGTGATGAGTTCTCACAGTTCTCATCAAGATCATCATCATCCTAGTACAATATCCGAGAACTTAAAAAGCGCCCTTGGGGTGATAAGGTGTCATGAGACGGAAATAATTAACGTTCTTTAAAATATACACAAAAATTTCATCCTCTCTTATTTCATGCTACCCTAGCCGCTTGTACGTCAAGTATAAACCATTTCGTGAATACTTAACCATCCCTTAATCGGAAAAATATATGAAAATACACACTAGCACTCCTAGTGATTGATTTAGATATCATACTTTTTTCAGTTTACGTAAAATAGTCGAGTATTCACGCCATGATGTAGGTACTGATCTTTTACGCGTCGAACCGTGAAAGCCTTTTTTCACCTCTATCCATTTCCGTCGATAGAACCTTCAGCAGAAAGGCTGCAGCACACGCTGAAAGGCCCTTTCTTTGCCTTTTCGCGCCTTTTCCTGATGATCACGCATGCGCACCGTATACTAATGACAACTCACCGTCTTCTGCGAGATTAGAAACCCTTTCTTGTCACTTGCAAATCGCGGCCATTTATTCCGATTTACTAAAGTTGCTTTTTAATGTAACGCAAGTCAATAAATGAGAAATAGTTGAAGAAGGACTTGTATGAAAAAGGTTATGACTCTGGATGAAATGAAAAAAGTATGCAAGGGCAGGAAGAATTGGCGGCTAATCTGCAATGTTGATTTCTAATGTTGGTTTATTAATTTGCTACATTTTTTTCATAGGAAATTTTTGACTTTTTTTGTGTAGATTTATTTTTAATGTTTTGTTCTTTTTTATATTTAAATGTAATTTATTATTCGTATTCCTTGACTTATAGGTTAGTATGAGGCTGACCACCCATACTGTAAAAAATGGTTCATTTTGCCAATGTCACCCCTGTGTCAGGGAAGGTCGGCAAGGGTTGTGGGGCTTATGTTCATTTGAGGTTTGGATTTTATTTGTAAAGTACACATTCAGCATTTGTATGCGCGAACTACACGCGTTTGTTTGTGGGCATACATCTGAGAGCTTTAAATGAATATATCCTTGCAACTTAGATTATAGATAGATAGATTTTATAGTTGTATCAACTATCATATAAGGTTCCTTCCCTAGTAGGTTGGCATCAGGTTGACTACCCATACTGTAAAAAATGGTTCACTTTGCCAAAATCACCCCTGTTTTAGAGGGAAGATTAGATAGAGTTACAGGGATCCATATGGCATGTCTGCTTATGGGGATGCATGCTATATGAATTTTAAATATAATTTATCTTTGCAACTTAGATAATAGATTATAGATAGCAGGCGCACGCAATGGACATAAAAAATAAGCGTCAAAATTAATAGTTTTATTTATGCCTTCAACTTGCACATTGAAAATAATTTATGAATATGATCGTATTTAAGAAGTAGTTGCTATTTCGACGTCAAAACAATGAAAATATAGTGTTTATCACACATTTTTAATTACTGAAATTATTTCTTCTTCTAAATTTTGTTCCTCATTGCTGAGGGTTGTGACCCGTGTGGAAGCAACCACTCTTCTCTAGTTCTCTCTTGAGTGCGCTGTCCGCAGCGCTCAAATTATTTTGTTGAATTGTATCAATAAATGAAGGATCCAGATTTATTATTAGTTACTCAAAAATACTAGTTCAATTTGATGATAAGAATAGCTGTGAAAACGAGTATGAGATTGTGTACGTGCCCGCGTGTCTGGAGCCTTCTTTTACATACTCGAGCTTGCTAGTTCCTATGGAATATTTTAAACACGCTATAATGGGATCTCGACTCTTCTTCAGCGCTTGTATGTAAGACCAGAAAAGCATTCACTTGCAGTTATTCACAAGAGCACAAGTCTGTATTAAAAAAATTAAAAAAATGTTCCATCTAACGCAACTAAACGTAACTCAACGCAACTAAGCTACACATATAGTGTAACTTCTTGCCGCGTTATCTCCGAAGGAATCGCATGTGGCGATTTGAACTTATTTATTTTTACAGGTTAGGGGGCCGGTCTTACGCCAACCACTTAGTTGAAGTGGGGGTTTCCCAGCTCCCAAAAGAGCTGGTGCTCATTTCTTGTGAAGGCTGAGTAAACCTTGCCGGTATTTTATTTTGGGGTTTGAAATAAACACCGAAACGGGAAATTATTTCTGACACCCTCGCTGGGATTCAAACCCGAGCTCACGGCATGGAATGCAAGTACTCTACCAACTGAGCTATCGACCGGACAAATACACAAAAATTTAAAATACGAGTAGGTATATAAAAATCGCTGCTTTTTTTGCATTTTTCATATTTAAAGCTGAAACTTCCAAATAACCTAACGGTATTAAATATTCATTACTTTTTAATCCACCACGGAAATCCTTTCGTTTGATCGTGTCATGTAATTCACACCTTGCCCTCTTTCATTCATGATATCCTGGTAGCAATTACACCCAAAAGTAATCTCTCGTCGCGCCTTTGAAATGAAATAAATGAAAAATTCACGAGCCTGAAAAAATGTTTGTTTCACAGGACCGTGAAATTAACACTGGGAGATCAAAAAAATCCCTTTTGACACTTTTCTAAATTTCACCCTATATATGAAAATGGAATATTGCAACAGATAATTATTTATTTGGTGAGTGCCTTTGGTAAGTGCTGTTTTTGTATGAATCATAACTCAAGATCTCTCTACATTAGGAATGTGCACAGTATTTTATGCGAGGAATCAACAATATGAAATTTTCGCGGGTTTTGTAACAGGAATTGATTTATCGTAAAAAAAACTGTTAAAGGACATAAGTATGTACATATGTACATACTTCTTTGCAATATCAAGGTTTTTTAAAGTTGTAAATCACTTCAGATGACTTGATTGGAATCTACGTTTTTCTTTTATAATTAGCTATGCACAATAGGTAAGGTATGAGGCTCTACAAACTTGATTCACTTTTTTCAATGCCACTCCAGGTTCAGGGAAGGGCAGCAGAAACTTAAAGGTAGGAGTTAAGAACTAGTAAATTTATATACAAAGCGAATGCAAAAGAAGGAATGAATGAAAAATTTAATGGATATGAATGAATTGAAAAAGGTATGCAAGGATAGGAAAAAATGAAGGTAAATGCGCAGAGGCTCTTGCCACTCCTAGCAAAATCATGACAGAGTTACAGTTATATTCTTCCATCATTTTCCCATACTTTCATCATTAACCCCGATTCCAACTTTTCGTTTTTTTTCAAACTTCAAAACTTCATCAAAATGTTTTAAAAATGTCATCATTATTTCAAACCGCATATCTCAATTCAATTTTCACCCTTTTTACTGCTTTAAGATTTGCCGGAAAAAAATTCAATTGTCCTCTCACGTTCCTCGACCAAAAAAAAAAACCTTTCTATCAGGAGCGCAGAAACGGGCAACAGTTTATGGCTCGATTTGTATGCGTTAAACGTTACGGTTAAATTTACTGCCGTCTCGTTCCCAGCAACCTTTTGCGTCCCTCTCTTGTCCGCTAATTTTGTTGCTCTTTTGTATTGGATCGAAAGGGATGAAGGGAGTAGCGTAAAGACCGCCCGCCCCTTGAAACGATTTAAACCACCAATTTCGAGCAGATTTTTTTATATGCCTTTTGTTGTGTGTATATTCTGAATTCCTGTTAATTATTTTCGATTATGTTACTTAGTTTTACTTACTGAATTAAACGTTTCAACCGTTTTATTTATTATCTTAATTAATTGGAATTTAATAACAAAATAGATTTATTTTGAAATTACATGAGATATTTAGAACGAAATTTATAGGTTCTTCAGGTTACTGAGCCAAATTTTAAAACAAATATTTTTTATGTATTCAAGATCTCACTATAGCGTGTCTAGATTTTTCCATACACACTAGCACACCTATGGTATGTTCTAGAAGATTCCAGACACGCACACGCTCTCACACTCATCCCTGTTTCAGGGAAGCTCGGCAAAAGTTGCAGGGTGTATGTTAATTTAAGATTTGGATTTTAATGTGTAAATTAACTTACACGTCTCTTCTTGTGGGCATGCATTAAATGTTCATATATTTTTGCAACTAAGATAAATAGATTATAGAAATAGTTCAAAATTAGCACAATTCAATGAAATAAATAAAGATAAAAATTCTATTCACTCCTTGCAGAGAACCAAGTCTTTTTTTTTGTTTTTTGTTTTTAGAACTTAAATATGTATATTTAAAAAATCGGTATTATTGGGGCATTGAACCTTTTTTATAGGTTTAATTTCCCCAAAAAGCCCTCTTCATTTTCTGCCGCATAGGCCCGTAGGGTATACAAGGATATCAGGGCCAGGTGTTGTAAACGACGGCTGTATTGAATATATTGAAAGGCAAAATAATATCATTAACGTCTATAGACCTCGGGGGAAAAAATATGAAAGCTCTGGCACGTGACGTTTTAAAGTTTCAGACATTTTTTCAGTCCTGAAAAAGATTTCAAAAAGGTTACACTTATGTATTATTTTATGCATGTACCTGTTTCAATATGCATTTTGATACATCCAGCTTTACAGCAACTGGGTCTTACTTGAGAATTGGCGCTTTGTAGCGACGAATACCAAGCTCGTAAAAAGGTTGATAGCTCAATTGGTAGAATGCTTGCATTCCATGCCGAGAGCAAGAGTTTGATCTTAAGGTTTACTCAGCATTCACAAGAAATGAGAACTAGCCCCCTCGGGAACTGGGAAACCCCCACTTCAACTGAAAGTGGTTGGTGTAGGGCCGGCCCCCTTACCCGTAAAAATAAATAGGTCCCGAATCGCCACATGCGACCCCTTCAGGGATAACGCAGGCAAGAAGTTACACTATATGTGTAGCTTAGTTGCGGATGCGGATTAGTGTGTATTGTACAATGACTTACTTGAGATCGACAACTGGTAAGAATCTGAATGATAGGGTCTGATGAAGTGAAAGTACAACAGAGTACAATGGAATGGGTCAAGCATCTAAAAACAATAGACGATGAATGACTGACAAAAAAAAATTCAAAGTTAGGCGTGGAAGCAGAAGACAAGAAAATGAATAGATTAACCAAAATATGCGAGACTGCAAATGAGTGAGAAAAAGAGAAAGCATGCGTGAAAAGAGAGATTATTGTCGAGAAGATGAAAGAAGAGTGCAAGGATAGAACAAAATGGAGACTCATCTGCAGAGGTACTAGCCACTTCTATTGGAATGGGCAGGATACAACATGAAGATTTTCATTTGATTTTGTTCTCCTTTCTGTCTCACTTTTTCAGTAACTTTGTTTTCAAATCATTGATTGGATACAAAAACGCATTTAGGATAAATAATATAAACTTTAAACAAACTTCTGATTGATTGTTTAGCGCTGTTTTTAAGTGAATCACACATCATGAGCCCTCTGTATGCTTGGTCATAATTAGTCAGCGCCAATTTCTCGAATAACGCTCAATCGTGTAAGACTTTAGAAACATTCGTTTTTTTATATAAAAAGTTAAGATTATTTTTTTACAATTTGTTTTGTATCAAAACCATTTCCTTCTTAGGCAAGTCTGAAATAATGACTGCTAGAATACGATATTAATATATATATATATATCCCCCTATAATATAAAATGCAACGGCCTCCCCATACAAAATAATTGTGCGTTAATGGATGACAAACTGAAGAACTCCTGAACAGATGCACGTCATATTCACAACAAATATTGTTCAGGACTTGGGATGTGCTTCCTCATCATTAATAGATTTTTAATTGTTGTTTTTTAAATAAATAAACATGATCAATCACAACACCTTTTTATGTAAAACCTATGCGAGAAACAAAACTCATTTTGACATTCGAATTTCAAATAAATTGCCAACACTTCAACATACGCTTCAAAGTTGCCATACAAGTCGATTCTTTTTCGTTTGAATTCCGTTGAGTGCCTACCTATATTCTTTATTTATTTCAAAATTATACTTCAACCAGTTATAACATGTATTTTTTAGAAATAATGACGATCGATTAGGTCAACTTTTTATATGAAACTTTTTATACTTATTGCGGCATTTAATTTTTTTTAAGTATTATTATAATATATAATCTAAGTTGCATAGACGCATTAATATTTATAATTCATATTCAATGCACTACTCCACGGAGACACGAGTGAGTTTGCGCTTACAAATGCTGCATGTGTATTTACAAATAAAAATTTCAGCCTCTCATGACCATAAGCCCTGCAACTTTTGCTGACCTTTTCAGAAACAGGGGACACATTTGTTAAGTGAACCCATTTATGCGATATGGGTGGTAAGCCTCATACTAACCCTTAAGTCAAGGAATTTGAGTTTGAAAAATCCTTAAACAACGGTAATCTTAATTTATAATCTAAAGTTGCAAAAAAGTTATTTGATGATTCAAATTGAATGCACGCCCACAAACTGGCAAATGTCATTTCACGTTAACATATAGTTGTGGCGCTTGATTTTTTATAAATATTAGAATATGTAATCTAAGTTGCACAGATACAATAACTTTTATAATTCATATTCAATGCATGCCCCCCTGGAGACACGAGTGGGTTCGCACTTATAAATGCTGCATGTGAACTAACAAATTAAAATTAAGGCCTCTAATGAACATAAGCCCTGCAACTTTTGCCAACCTTTTCAAAAACAGGGGAAACATTTGTCAAGTGAACCATTTTTTGCGATCTGGGTATTCAAGCTCATACTTTCCTATCCGTCAAGGATTTGAGTTTAAAAAATCCTTCAACAACGTTAAATTTAATTTATAATCTAAAGTTGCAAAAAAAGTTATTTGATGAATCAAATTAAATGCACGCCCACAAACTGGCAAAATATGTCATTTCACGCTAACCTATAGTTGTGGCGCTTGATTTTTTTTAAATATTAGAATATATAATCTAAGTTGCACAGATACAATAACTTTTATGATTCATATTCAATGCATGTCCCCCTGGAGACACGAGTGGGTTCGCACTTATAAATGCTGTATGTGAACTTACAAATTCAAATTTTAAGGCCTATAATGAACATGAGCCCTGCAACTTTTGCCACCCTTTTCAAAAACAGGGGAAACATTTTTCAAATGAACCATTTTTTGCAATATGGGTATTCAGGCTCATACTAACCTATAAGTCAAGGAATTTCTAATCTAATCTAAGCTGCAAGGATATATATCATTTATGATTTATATTCAATGCATTCCCACAAGCAGACATGTTTAATTTCGCGCTGGCACATGCCGCATGTGGACCTACATTATAAAAACCCAATCTCAAATGAACATAAGCCCTGCAACTCTTGCCATCCTTCCCTGAAACAGGGGTGAAATTGGCAAAGTGAACCATTTTTCACAGTATGGGTGGTCAGCCGCATACCAACCTATAAGTCAAGGATTTGAGTTTGAAAAATCCTTAAACAACGTTAATCTTAATTTATAATCTTAAGTTGCAAAAAAACTTATTTGATGATTCAAATTAAATGCACACCCATAAGCTGGCAAATGTCATTTCACGTTAACATATAATTGTGGCACTTGATGTTTTTAATATAAGAATATAAATCTAAGTTGCATAGATACATTTTATAATTCATATTCAATGCATGCTTCCATGGAGACACGAGTGAGTTCCCGCTTAGAAATGCTGCATGTGAACTTACAAATTTAAATGAAGGCCTCTAATGCACATAAGCTCTGCAACTTTTGCCGACCTTTTCAGAAACAGGGGGAACATTAGTTAAGTGAACCCATTTATGCGATATGGGTGGTAAGCCTCATACTAACCCTTAAGTCAAGGAATTTGATTCAACAACGTTAAATTTAATTTATAATCTAAAGTTGCAAAAAAAGCTATTTGATGATTCAAATTGAATGCACACCCACAAGCTGGCAAATGTCTTTTCACGCTAACATATAATTGTGGCACTTGATGTTTTTAATTTTAGAATATAAATCTAAGTTGCATACATACATTTTATAATTCATATTCAATGCATGCCCCCAAGCAGACATGAGTGAGTTTGCGCTTACAAATGCTGCATGTGTAACTACAAATAAAAATTTCAGCCTCTCATGACCATAAGCCATGCAACTTTAGCCGACCTATTCAGAAACAGGGGGAACATTAGTTAAGTGAACCCATTTATACGATATGGGTGGTAAGCCTCATACTAACCCTTAGGTCAAGGAATTTGGGCTTGGAAAATCCTTAAACAACGGTTATCTTAATTTATAATCTTAAGTTGCAAAAAGAGTTTTGATGATTCAAATACAATGCACACCCACAAGCTGGCAAATGTCTTTTCACGCTAACATATAATTGTGGCACTTGATGTTTTTAATTTTTGAATATAAATCTAAGTTGCATACATACATTTTATAATTCATATTGAATGGATGCCCCCAAGCAGACATGAGTGAGTTTGCGCTTACAAACGCTGCATGTGCAATTATTACAAATAAAAATTTCAGCCTCTCTTGACCATAAGCCCTGCAATTTTGCCGAACTTTTCAGGAACAGAGAAACATTCGTTCAGTGAACATTTTTTTAGGTATGGGAGGTCAGCCTCATACCTCATGCTTCATACAAGAATCTCAGAACATGAAAGAACTAAATAACCCTTTTACCGCAATTTTTTTTCAAATTACTTCTTAAAGCATTTAATTACTATGAAGGAGGTGTGAGGAAAAATTATTGCGAAGCCAGACTCACTCTGCCCGAAGGGCCTAGCAGACAACCGTGCGCAGCACGGTCAGTCTGCTAGTATATATATATATTCCTATAAATTTATTGTCAAAAATCCTAAAAAGCCTTGATATTCAAATTCTGTGAAATTGGATTCAAGCGTGGATTTATCGGATCATATTCATACACTCAGGGTTCCGCCGAAAACCAAATCAAAGCCTTGCGCATGCGCGGGACGCTTTTCCTCCTTCCGGTACGGGATGTGGGACCTTCCATTTCCGGTGACGATACACATTTTGAATTTGAAAAATACCTATCAAAGACTCTGCAGGGATTTCTTTTATTATTTTCCTGTGATTTTTATTTGTATTGGTTGATTTAAATACTTCAAAAGAAATCTGTATTATCTACATAAAATCTTATTTGAAAGTGTATGTTACAGTTAAAAGAAAATATTAATAAAATCATAGTTAAAACACGCTCACAAGCAGATATGTACGTGTAAGTTCATGCACACGCTGCATATTCTTTTAAAATAAGACCCGAAACTTTAATGAACTTAAATCCTGCTCTTTCTGACCTGTCTTGAAGCAGAAACGACATTTACAAATAATGTGAACCAATTTTCACAGTATGGGTCGGCCGCCTCATTCCAACCAATAAGACAATTTTGAATATTCAATTTGAAAACTTTGTTCTTTACATAATATATAAGTATGAGGCTGACCATCCATACTGTAAAACAAATTTCCACATTTGATATCGCCAACTCTTTTTCAGCGAAGGCGGCAAGATGCTGCGTTTCTGAATGGACAAGTTATTTTTTATTTTTTATATTTCGATAAATAAATATGAAATCACTAACTTTTTTCCTTTGAGTCCTGAAGATCCAAATTTCACAAGATTCTAAAAATACTCATCAACATTATTTAACTTTAGAGAAAATTTTCGTTTTCAAAATTTATGCGATTAATCACGGCTAAGTTTTCAAAAAAAGAACTTTGAAATCTCATGAATATATTTGCAAAGTCCGCATTGCTTATTTAGTGAGGGTCTGTTGGTAAGGGCGCTGCGGCCGAAAATTTTATATGTGATAAAATATTCAAGTTTGAAAGAAATACGTAACTGAATAAAAATTCAGAGCCAAAATCTTATTCACACATTCTCTTATTACCTGATGATGAATAAAGAAAAACTACTTTACTAAGCAAAAGACGTATGGAAAAATTCGTAGTTAAAGTCCAGCCGATAGTTCAGTTGGTAAGTGCTTGCGTTCCATGCCGAAAGCTCGGGTTCGTCTCACCGAGGGTGATTATAAACCCTAAATAAAAAACTGTTAAGGCTTTCTCAGCCTTCACGAGCAGTCTCTTCGGGACCTGGGAAACTCCCACTTCAACTTAAGTGGATGGCGTAAGGCCGGCACTCTTACCTGTAAAAACAGCTAGGTTCACTCGCCACATGCGGCAAGAAGTTACACTATATGTGTAGCTTAGTTGCGTCGCATAGGAAAATGGAAAGATGATAGTTCCTTCACTTATAGATTAGTATGAGGCTGACCACCCACACTGTAAAAATTGGTTCACCTTGGGAATGTACCCCTTTTTTCAGGGAAGGGCGACAAGGGTTGCAGAGTGTATGACATTTTTATTTATGGTATAGGATGTTTTATTAGAGCTTGGGTTTTTAGTTTGTCAGTAGGTACCTACGCATGCAACATGTGTAAGTGCGAACATCACATACATCTCCTTCTGGACTTAAATATTTATAGATCCTTAATGCTAAAGGTAGCGGCAGATACACCTTTACGATCCCGGTAATGGTTAGATCTGTTCAGGAATAGCGATCCTGCCTCCGCAAGCTATTGTGTTTCTCCCACTCCTAACCGGGGGACACAATTCCTTTTCCTTATCCAATCATACTCTTATGCTCCTCAATCCCTCCTTATTTCCCATAACCGAATAGTTGTCGGTATAAACAACCAACCAGTTATAACTGGTAGGGCACCCTCTTGCCCTGGAGATGAGAAATCGTCTCCGAAGACGGATGAACCAATCCACTGGATGGTCAACGGCATAGGATCAGGAAGGCCACGGGAAACCACCTGATTAAAGGATTTTCAAATCATCCCCAGAAAAAATCATCATATGGCATTATTTAAAACTAAATATTCCGGAGGTAAAAATCCCCCAATCGGATCTCCGGGGGGGAACGTTTTAAGTAAAACTAAAACCAAACATTTTGGAACATGGAATGCTCGGAGCTTGTATGGAGCGGGGAGACTAGAGTGCGCGATAAAGGAAATGCACCGACTTGAAATTGATTTGCTAGGCATAAGTGAGATGAGGTGGAAGGGAAGTGGAAGAGAGAGCACATCGGAATATGAAATTTACTTCTCTGGAAACAGTGAGCCTGATCACAGACGGGGAGTTGGGTTCATAGTCTCTAAAAAAATGAATTCAACAGTTCTTAACTTTGTGGCTCAGTCAGACAGAGTTGCAATGCTACAAATGAAGGGCCATGGAGTAAATACAAATGTGATCCAAGTCTATGCTCCAACTGCAGACAAGAATGAGGAAGAAATTGAGGCTTTTTATGAAGACGTCACTGGCGTACTAAAGCTGACTAAGCATGAAGAGGTCACCATTGTCATGGGAGATTTTAACTCAAAAGTAGGAGCAGGAGTACCCAATGATGTTATGGGAGCATGGGGCCTGGGTGAGAGAAACGAGAGAGGTGAAAGAATGATTCGTTTCTGCCAAGAGGAGGGATTTATGATAATGAACACCTTCTACCAGCTCCCAGCAAGAAGACTATATACTTGGAAGTCACCAAGGGATCAAGATGAGCACATAGTACGCAACCAGATTGACTACATGCTGATAAATAAAAGATTCAAAAATGCAATCACGTCTGTAAAAACATATCCTGGAGCTGATATTGGATCCGACCATAGTTTACTAATGGGGAAAATTCTACTAAAACTGAAAAAAGTACCCAAAAAAGTCAAGAAAATTGCAACAGACCCAAGACTACTCAAGGAACAAAACATCAAAGAAAAGGTGCGAAATGAACTGGAAAACGGAATACAAAACCTATCTGAGGTATCTGAGGTGGAACAATTGTGGAATGGCTTAAAGGATACTATGTGTAAGACCAGTGAAAAATATCTGAAGACTGCAAAACGAGCACACAAAGAATGGATCACAGATGATATTTTATCCTTAATGGAGGAGAGAAGAAAATGGTTACCAAGGGATCGTCAGAAATATAGGGAAGTACACAAAGAAATCCAGAAAAAGATCCGAGAAGCAAAACAAAAGCTGGAAGAGGAGCGATGCACTGAAATGGAAGACCTTGATAACAGGCACGACACCTTCAATCTCCATAAAAGGATCAAGGAATCAATAAAACAGGGTAGAGGAAGACCCCTTACACAGCTAATGCATAACAATGGTAATTTAGCAGTGACCATAGATGAAAAAAAGGTGCTATGGGAGACATATGTTGAAGAGCTATATATGGATACACGTAACGAGAGACATGGTGTTGAAATAGCAATGGACGGCTCCCAGATCCTACAAGATGAGGTTGAGTATGCTATCAAGCAAATAAAAAATGGGAAATCACCCGGTCCAGACAACATCCACGGGGAGATTCTGAAGTTAATGGAAGGAAATGCACTCAAAAAGATTACATTGCTATTCAACAAAGTGTATGAAAGTGGTAATCTGCCAGAGGATTGGTTAAAATCCTACTTCATCACTATACCAAAGAATATTAATGCTAAAAAATGTGAAGAACATCGAACAATAAGCTTAATGAGTCATGTGATGAAATCTTTCCTGAAAATTATACTAAAGAGAATATACCAACAGTGTGACCAACAGTTATCAGCCGAACAGTTTGGTTTTAGGAACGGCTTTGGCACACGAGATGCTCTGTTTGGATTACAGGTTTTAGTGCAACGTTGTCTCGATATGAATAAAGATGTTTATGTTTGCTTTATTGACTACGAAAAGGCCTTTGACAGAGTGAGACACGACAAGCTGATCAGTATACTGAAAGACATTGGGATAGACGATAAAAACACTCGCATTATTGCTAATATATATTGGCAGCAAACTGCTTCAGTGCTTGTAGAGAGTTCAGAGACCAGACAAATACCCATCAGAAGAGGAGTTAGACAGGGATGCGTACTGTCACCAACACTTTTTAACCTATATTCAGAAAGGATCATGGCGCAAGCACTTCATGAGGCTAGGGAAGGCATTGTTGTCAACGGGCAGCTGGTAAACAACCTGCGGTATGCCGATGACACAGTCCTACTCGCTGACACTCAGGCGGATCTGCAAACATTGTTGACCAGAATAAATGTCGCTAGCAAAGAAGTTGGCATTAACATTAACTTTAAGAAGACCAAGGTCATGGTTATCAGCAGAAACACAAACGCCTCCGTACATGTAGAACTAGATGGCGAAAGCATTGAAAGATGCACTAGTTACAGGTACCTGGGATGTGTGGTCAACGAAAAGTGGGACATGTGTCAAGAAGTCAGAAGCAGACTAGAGCAAGCCCGAAATGTCTTCGCTAAAATGAGCAAATTACTGTTGTGCCGAAATTTAAGCCTTGAACTCCGGAAGCGCATAGTGAGGTGCTACGTTTTCCCAATCGCTCTGTATGGTATGGAGGGATGGACTCTCACGCAGGCACTGGAGAGACGTATTGAAGCATTCGAGATGTGTTTATACCGAAAAATGCTTCGGATCTCTTGGCGTGATCGAGTCACCAATGAAGAAGTCCTTCAACGAATGCGCACTACAAAGGAGCTCCTGCCTACCATTAAGCAGAGAAAGCTAATGTACTTCGGTCACATTATGAGAAATGAGAAGTACCGTCTCCTTCATCTTATCATTCAGGGTAAGATTGAGGGGAGAAGATCTCAGGGACGCCGAAGGACATCGTGGCTGAAGAACCTGCGACAGTGGTTCGGCAGAAGCACCAAGTCCCTATTTCGAGCCGCAGCATCAAAACTCAAAATAGCTATGATGATCGCCGATCTTCGTTAGAAGTGGCACAAGAAGAAGAAGAAGAATGCTAATACATATTTCAATACACTTATTATATATGTATACACCTATGTACCCAATTTTTACACATGTATTAAAAGTGTTTGATCGACAACCTCACCCCCGCTCTCCAACTCCACCCTTTCCCTTCTCCGAGGTTGTCATGGCAACCACTGACGTATCATCTCTTCATGCCCGATTGGTTCCATACGCCCTTTCAAACCCGGAAGGCGCACCTTCTCTCTTTTTGAAGGTTCCACGCTTCTGTTTGATGCCACCATCTTTCTTTTTGTTGCCACCATCTCTCTTTTTGAAGAATCCATCCTTTTCAGCCAAGTGTGGTCTCTTCCCCCTTGCTCCTAATTTGTTGGAATATTTTATTCTTACTCCTCATATCATACGTATTCGATCAAAGGTAATATTAATGTGTTTTCTTTTCTTCATTTCTTTGATGTTTTACTTTATTTTATTGACACCATTCTATACACTCAATAATGTGTAAAGATGATTGATACGCCTTACAAATTTGTACGATATACGGATAAAAGTTTAAGGGTTTGTGTATTGACATTAGCATTGATTCGTTTTAAATTAATAACCTAAAAATATAACACAAAGTTTTTCTCCACGAGTTGATTTATTTCCTCGAGCGCTTTCAACGGTCTACACCAGGTGTCGGCAACCTTTTGAGCTGGAAGAGCCAAAAAGTACAATTTATAAATTTCAAAGTGTGTAAAGAGCCACAAATGTTTTCTTGCCAACAATAAATAATGTCGACGGGGGTGGGGGGGAGGTGGTGATGAAAATCGAGAAACGTAGTTGAGAGATAGAATCGGAGCCTAATCCTCGTTAATCGATTCAAACCGATTTTTGTGTTTATCGATCAGAAGTGTGTTTTTGAGAAATTTTAATATTTACGTATACTAAACTAAAGAGCCGCAACTTCACACCCAAAGAGTTGGATGGGGCTCGCGAGCCGCAGGTTGCCGACCCCTGGTCTACACCATTATCAAGCAAACAACTTGTTTTTTGTAACCAATAAATCTACTTGTGAAGAAAAACGTTGTGTGTTTTATTTTTACATTATTCATATAAACAGATAATTTATTATTGATTGTTTTTGTCAGCCCTATTTCAGGAAAATCTGTTTATTTTGCTGGTTCATGGGATGCCCGCAATTTTGAAATTGGTTTGATTTTCTGTCATCCCTGATTCAAGTAAGGGCGGTGAATGTTACACGGCTTATGTTCGTTTGAAGGTTGGTTTTTATTTTTTTAAGTACACATGCGGCATACGTAAGCGCGAACTCACACGTGTCTGTCAGTGATAATACACCTTTGCGACTTGATTTTATAGATATTTATTTATTCTTCTTCTAGTTATTACAGATCATTAATCTCCTTTAACTTGGTTCTGCTTTACACCATTAATATTCATTCCAACAATAGTTTACCATTTTAATGCACACACGTCTATTTTCCAGAATTAAATTTCTTTGACTTATAGTTTGGTATGATGCCGACCACCCATATTGTAGAAAATGGTTTACTTTACCAATGTCACCCTGTTTCAGGCAAAATTTGCATGATTTATGTTCATTTGAGATTTGGATTTTAATTTTAAGTATACATGCCACATCCGTAGCTGCCAACTTACACGTTTGTAGGCATGCACAAAATATGAATTTTAAATGTTATTATATCTCTTTGCAACTTAGATTATAGATTAATATTATTTTATAAATTATTAGGCGTCTCAAGCCGCACGCTCTGAGCATATATTTCATTATTCTGTTTGTGTTTTGTGAAACATTGACAGTACGTGTTCACGTCATGTTGGAGCAAAAACAACAAGATTGTTTCGTCACAACGTGCTGAGTAACTTATTTTGACAAAGGACTGTAGATTCAATAAAAAATATCTCAATGGTTGATTTAATTTAGAGTATCCAAATATTCTTTTTAAAACGAAGTAGTATGCATGTTTTTTAGTTCTTTATGCCAAGGCAAATAACTTTCTTTCAAATATTTTTTGACGTGTTAAAAACTTTTCTCAGTTAAAAACAGGCACTTTATATCACACACAGTAAATGACATTTTGTACACAGATTTATGGCGGAGACGATGGCGTCATAATTATAAGCTGCGTATTTTCTGTAGATTTTTATAAAGAAACCCAAGTAACATATTTTCTTACCCACTCAAAGGCGTTTTCGATTTTACTTGTTTAACCACTGTTATAGTTGTTTAATGTTCTTTATCAACCACTATTTTACCTCCACTAGATACTAAACTGTCGTTTAAAATCGGAAGGCTACGGTTCTATTTCACTAAGGGTGTTAGATGTTAAGGAATTATCTGTTTTAGTGTTTTCTTTTCCACCCAAAACATACTCTACTATAGGCAAGGTTTAATCAGTCTTTACGAGATATGAGTTAATTTATCAAAGAAAAATAAATCAATGCCAAATTTACGCATTTTCGTCAATCATTGAATTGCATTAGGATCATATAAAATGTAAAGAAAATTTTCACAGTATTTTTTTTTGTCATCAAATTATTTTTCCACACTTTCATGCTTGAACATAAAACTTGATAACCCAATACCCGCGAAAATTCAATTTCGGCGAAACAGAATTCGTATAAAATAAAAAAACTCTATTCATATCAACCAGGCACGCAGGAGGCAAGAAAACGTTCTTAATTACAGCTGAATTCCCTCATACGTTACGTGACTTTCCCTACTTTCCTAGAGCAAACAAACATCTCCTCTGCCTTTCTGTACTCCTGTTACTTCCTGGGATAAAACTTTGCAACTTTTTCCGCAATTTATACACCAAACATATGTGAAGTTCCCCCGGCCCGGAAAGGTCTGATTAAAATGTCGATTAGGTCTTTGCATTTCAGAGATACGTCGTGGATGTATGAAAAAGGTATGCTCTCTGAGAGGTCTTGAAATATATGGGTTTTCTTTGTTCGTCGTGAATAGTTTTTCTTTTTATTCAAAGATCGCATTTTAAAGAAAGGGTTTCAAAGGAAAATATCCTGGTGGAAATCGTATCAATGTTGTAGGTATCCTCAAACCAATTACTTAATGTATGATTCTTAAATAAAGGAGATATAATAATCAGTATTCATTGAAGGAACAGTATTAAAAAATAAGGTATAAGGATTTACAACGACAACAAAACCTCACACGAACATGAATCTTGCATCTCCTGCCGTTTTTCACGGGAAACCTGGGAGGCATTGATAAAAGTGAACCAAGTTAATCGTATACCAACCTTTTAGTCAAGGAACAAAATGTAAACGATCAACAAGTAAAATACAAAGAAACACAAAAAAAAACTCGTTATGTAAAAGGTGAAATTTGATTTATTTCGGCAACATAATGATAAATATTTTCTCCTGCTTCTCATCACGTAGGGAAGAATTAAGAGGCAATGAGCTCCAGGTTGAAGGAGAACATCTTGGATGAGGAACCTGAGACAGTGGTTAGGCAGAAGCCCGAGATCCCTCTTTTGTGCTGCAGTATCGAAAGTGCCAATTGCCATGATGAATATTCTTTGACTTATAAGTTGGTTTGAGGCTGATCATCCATACTGTAAAAAAATGGTTCACCAATCTCACGCCTGCTTCGGGGAAGGTCGGCAAGAGTTGCAATGCTTATCTTCATTTGAGCTTTGGGTTTTTTTTATATTCCAGGTTCACATGAGGCATGCGTAAGCGCGAACGCAACGGAATGCATTTTATATGAATCTTAAATGTATTAATATATCGTTGCAATTTAGATTACATATAATTATTATACATCACCCTCTTTCACTGAGAAGCGCAAGAAGAAGAAAAAGACAAACGAGTGACAAGAGAGATGTTTTGATTCGTGACAAGACACAAAAATAGTACTACCATTTTTTATTTTGAAAATTCCTTTTGCTGTAAAACTAAAATGCATATTTTTATTCTAACCTGCCGATCTTATGCCGTTAGGGGTGTTTCGTCTAATGGATATTTACTAACCCTCTCCTGGTCTGTCTGCATATATAATGCACGCACTTACCCCAACCCTTATTCCAATAGTACACGAAAATCCTTTCACCAAAAACATGTACTTACATTAAAACTCAAACGCTCACTAAAAGCGCTCTTTCAGTATCTATACGCCTTTCTAGTAAACGCTGTGGTTGCGTTAGAACGTAGTGTTTTATTCTGTGGGTGCAGGGTAGTTTGAATGTGTATTTTTAGATCTGTAGAAGCCGTGAAATAAGTGTATTGTATTTGAGCTTATCAGATTAGAAAATGGAAACGCACAAAGGGTGTTTTAATGCAACTGAAATAAAGAATGAAGCTTTTAACAATGCAGAGCTGGAATTTAAGTGTGTGTTTTTGAAATGTAAAATATTATTACCCACACGTCAGAAAATTACTGTTTTCCTGAAAAGCGCCAACAAAAATGGATGATTAATTATATTCAATGCATGCCCACAAGCAGCCACATATTATGTTAGTTCGCAGAATCTTGGAGGAATAATGAACACGTAACAGAAACAAAATTAATATGTTTTTTCACAGGAAAAAAATATATTCCCTTCCATTATGATTAATTGAATTACATTAATATGCTTTCCTGTTTATTACATTTTTCAAAGGGGGAAAACTACGCGCAGAAAAAAACGAAGGGATGTATTTTTTCTTTCTTTTTCCCCCTTTTTTCTTTTCTATTCCTTTTATCTTCTCGGCGGCTGTCCCGCCCAATCACCTCGTCACTTTATCACATTACTTATGTTTTATTTGCCTGAATAATCATCCACAGAAAATGTATAAAAAATATATATTCTATTCTATTCTTACGAGAATGGAGAGTTTGTTGTATGTAATCAAAATATGATGGAACTTTCTTGCGCTAGTGTTTCCAATAACAGATTATGAAAAAAATATTATCGTATAAATTAAGATTACAAGCTGAATTCATCTTCCTTTTAGGCTTATCAAATTTTCTATATTCATACCTTCCTTTGACTTATAAGTTAGTAAAAAGCTGACCTTCCATGCTGCAAAAAATGCCAATGTTGCAGGACATGAACGGTAAAAGTTGCTAGGCTTAAACGAGAACTTACACGTGTCTGTTTGTAGTCATGCATTCAATATGAACTTTAAATTTTAATATGTCTTTGCAACTTAGATAAGATACCTCCCTAAAATCATAATTCATTCAAGCTATTTTCTATAATATGGAAACTATGTATAACTGGCTGTAAGTATGGCTTTATGTTAATCATATCTAATTATTCATCTTCATAAAAATACATCATAAACAATGATACAACCTTCAGGGATGGGTCTTGGCCTCGTTGATGAACCGGAGCCACCGCTGCCTGCCGAACGCCTTCCTCTTCCAGTCCTATAGATACTCTTGAAAAAGTCTGCCACCACTCCGTCCAGAATTGGGCCTTCCCACTGTTCTGCATCCCTTTGAGTCTATCTATAATCTAAGTTGCAAAAGTATTTTAACATTTAAAATTCATGCGTAATGCATGCATATAAGCAGCCACGTGTAAATCACGTGCTCACATATCGTCCCTTTTAGTGCTGGTTTGTCTTATGTTCATTAGAGGTAATTTCAAATGAGCAATGTTTGTACGTATACTGGACCGATTTGTCTTATGAAAATTATACATTCATTTTAAAAATATTAAAAACCCTCTCACATTATTGTATTTTACGTTTATTTCTTAGCTCAGATCGTGTAGAATATGATTCTTAAAACAGTTTCATTGAAAGGTAATCTTGGAATCAAATGATAGATAAACAGAACAGGCACTGAGGGAACGATAGGCTGAAAGTGTAAATCTCAAATTAACGTACACCTGAAACTCTTGCGACCCTGCCCTGAAGCAGTGGTGCCATTGGTAAAGTGAACCATTCTTAAAATATTTGTGTTCAGTCACGTACCAGCCTGTAATAATAATAATATTAGAATAGGTTAATTGATGAGCGCTGTTTTTGTGTGAATCATACATCAAGAGCCTCTGCGAGCTTGGTCGTCGCTATAGAAAAGTCGCAAATTCTCAAGCAAGACCCAGTAGCTGTAAGGCTTGATGGACCTTTGGTGACTGGTCTTAAGTATAGGTTTAAGAATATTTAAGCCCAGCTAAGAGCATGTTTAAAAATAAATGGTATATTTTTTGTTCTCCGCCGGGATACGAACCAACAACCTTCCATTTACGAGTCTTAAGCGTTTTCACTAGACTACGGACCTGTCTTAAGCCTGTAAGTCACGGAAAAATCAACCCATTCACACATAGACTATATTTACTGTGAATTCATTGAAATATAACTGTTTTATGTTCATCTAGTTAGTGGGGTAAACCTTTTTGCCGGTACCGAGTCACGTTTCGCGTTGTCGTTGTAGCACGCACCCACTTTCTCAGTCCCAATCGCTTCCCGCCACCATTCCGGGACAATCCTCGCAAATGGCTTTATTCTACATCAAATGGAAGCACTTTTTTCAACCTCGTTCCCTTTGTAAACTCTGAAGACACTGTTTGATTTGTTGATACGCTTTGGGAAAAATATCTTTAGCTTTGTATGACTCAAAAAAAAAAAACAGTAGGTTCATAGAAAAAAAGTTTTAAACAATAATAGTTTATGTGCAATGTTAGCGGCGAAGGTTTTTAAATATTAAATATTAGTCTGTATTTATCATCAGGTATTCTATCATCTTCGTTCCTTTACAAATAGGTTAGTATGAATCTGACCAAGCGCGGGGATAGGGTCTAGGCAAATACATTTCAGAATTAAGATCTTCATTCCTTTAAATAACTCATTTGAAATTGTCTGAAGTGTTAACGATGGCTTTAATGGAACTTAAATTTTTAATGTTAAATCTCCTTATCAAGCTAAAATACATTTTTAGCATATATTGCCTACCTATTAGGCGCATTTGCCTGTAGGTATGGGATGCACGCCCCTGAGTCTGACAACCCATTTTATAAAAAATTGGCGCACGAATCTATGTTTATTTAAAATTTGAATTTTTATTTTTCAAATAGACCTGCAAGTATGCGTTGGTTGATGTAGCATATTAAACTTTTAAACCCAAGTAACCTTTTAGATTTTAAAAAGGTTACAAAAAGGTTAAAAAAGGTTCTGGGACCTTTTTGTAACCTTTTTAAAACCTAAAAGGTTACTTGGGAAGCCAAAGGGGTATAGTTCGACTTCTCTTTAGGTGTTTACTTAGTACTCAAAATAATAGTATCGGCAAGGTGTACTTAGCCTAAACAATAAATGAGATCCTGCTCCTTTGAAGTAAGGAGATCCTCAAATGAATTTATTGACTTAAGGCGGGCCACTTGTCTTGTAAATGAAAATATGTTACACAATCAAACTGCAAACATTTTTCAGATCAACATAGCTAGAAGCTGAGAAGTTGTATTTCTGTGCAACTTAGATTACAAAAGGAAAAAAATACAATTCAATCCCATTAAATTTAAATCTACAAAAATTTCATCCAATTCACAGCCTTATTGATCGAGTAATTAAAACTGATTTTCGCGCAACGCTCTCAAAGATTATTGCTCATTTTTCCGCGGAAGGCTTCGCGTATTTTTAATTTTGAATTTTTTCACAGGAATTTGCTAATTATTCTTCTTTGCTCGCTGAATGAGAGGATTTGGGATTTTTTCCACGTCCGGTTCGTATCGGATTACTTCCACCCGGCCGGCTCTGATTAAAATGTACAATGGAATTAATTACACGAGATAAAAAAATCCCGACTCCCCCCCTTAAGGTAATAATAAAAGGATTTTTTGATTTTTTGATCGTTAATCTGTTTATTTTGTTTTTGTCAAAATAAGTAGGTCCAGACAATGTAGTAGGCATAAATTCCATAGATTTTTTTTTTTTATGAAATTTAGTTAATTGATTGGTAATTGTTATTAATGTATTTTATGATTTGAAATATTGGTTCGTCGACTTATAGTATCGGTATGAGGCTGACCACTCATACTGTAAAAAATATTTATCTTTGCCAATACCACCATTGTTTCAGGGAAGGTTGGCCAAAGTTGCAAGGCTTACATTCAATTGAGATTTGGGTCTTTATTTTTAAAGTATTCATGCATCATTTGTAAGCACGTTCTTACACGTGTCTACTTGTAAGCATGCATTTATATGAATCTTAAATGTTAATACATCATCGCAGCTTAGATTGTGGATTGAGCATAAAACAGGTATTTTAATGCATCTAAAATAAAAAGAAAAGCTTTTTTTATTTTAGAGGGATTTGAACCCTAGCTTTTACCATAGGATGCGAGCACTCTACCAACTGAGCTATCAACCGGACCATAAATTATTAGGTTTCAATTGTAATTACGTGTTCATCCTCAGTCGTCGTGCAGAGAGGGTGTCTCCTGAAGACATTAGCTGCGACGCCAACGAAACGTTCGTCTAATTTCCGAGTACAAATTTTAGCTGTGTAATTATTATTATTGTAAATACCTTAAAGTATGTTTATTTAAACAATACTACAGAAGAAGATATTTATGTATAAAACAGAGCAATTTTCATTTTTCCAAAAAAAACATTCGAAGAAAATTATTATGTACCGATCCTTACTACGTTAAATGAAATATTTTTGCTGACGAAATCAATTTATTTTACCTTTAAAACCCATCTAAATACATATAGCAACCGTTGAAGGGAAAACGATTGTAAAAAATAATACGTTCCCTTTCGGGGATAGGGGAAAATCCATAAGTCAGAGTTGCCGACCCACTGGGAACCAAATCGCCTGGAAATACAGAGATAAGGTTCTAATCTGCCACCCGGGCAACTCTGGGCTTTTTCAATACAATCTGGCATTCATACATTCCACAATTGTCTGCCTACAATATTTCCCGCACAGAAAAGATAGTTAAGCTAAAGTCCTTTCAAATGATGTGAATGTAATTGTAAAGAATATATTGCTTTTCATCATTGGTGAATCTATAAACTAAGTTGCAAAGTTATATGAACGAAAAAGATGAATGGCCGCAAACTAATTCTAGGATTGAAACAGGAAAAGAATACAATGATCGATAGAGAATTAAACATGTATATAAACTATAATCTATTCTAGGATCTTATTTAATACATGCCCATAAGCAAGCACATGTAAGTACAAAATAAACCAAACCTCATATGAACATAAACATTGAGACTCCTACTGCCTTTCCCTGAAACCGGGGTGGCATTGGCAAAAGTGAACCAAGTTTATACAACATGGGGAGTCAGCCTCATACCAACCTTTTGTTCAAGGAGGCATGTGAAAATGTCAATGCTAAAAAAATACAATCATTATTTTTCATTTCGTTAGCGGAGTTTTTCCGCATCTGGCTGAAATATTAATGTGGTTCGGATATACGGTAAACTTTTATTATCCGAAAAGATCATTTATATTTATTAAGTTCATCGGTAAATGGGGTTTTGGGGGTTTTACCTTAATGTGGGGGTTTTACCTCAACGTGGAGGTTATTTCCCCGAATTTTCGATACTCATGTATTTGTGCGGGGAAATCGATGAGCCATTTTTTTTCATTTAATAGCCTTATAAATGTCTAATGATATATCCTGTATTGTAAATGCGATTTACAAACAATAAGGTACATGCCAGGCGCGTACAAAGGGTGGAGGGAAAAGCGGATTAGTTGCGTTTTAATTTGAGGCTTCGGTTTCTTTTGTGAGTTGACATGCATCATGCGTAAGTGCGAACTTCCTCGTTTAGCTTTATACACGTGCATCAAGTAGCTCTATCTTTAACTCTGCTACAATTTCCATAGGTAGGCCAAAGCCTCTGTTGAGTTGCTTCCACTTCTTCCTAGGAGTATCACCCGAGATTTGATATTAGCTTCAGTAAACTCGGAGCATTTAATTACTAGTCTAGGGTACACCTCTAACACAGGGGTTCATATTTTGTCGTGCAGTTGCTTTTAAGTTTTAACTACAGAGGAAAACCCCTTTCGCTTTGTTTAAGCGTTCATATCCTGTGGGTCTTTCTGACTCATACATACAGGACGGGTACGAAGAGTGTCTGAACATATCCTGACATATCACTTTCAATCATTCATATCTAGTTTCCTCCTTTTGTGTAAATATTTGTAGACATGTTTGGAACTCATGTTACTGATTTGATAAGAGAGTTAGTTAACCAAACCAAAAGAATAATCTGCAAAAACTTCTGCAAATCCAATCGGAAAGGTGACAAAATTACCAATCGTATAAAATTAATCGCCACTTCCTTTCAGCGTCTCAAAACAAACCCATCGCATCGCAACTCACACCGCAACACTAAGCAGCTAACAGCCCTGCAACACAGGATCAAAACATCAACTGCCACATCACCAACACCTCTGCGGCAGTACAACAAGTGTCATATACTCATAAAGTCTCTGAAATCTAGGGAATCTGCCGCACAGGATTCTTAAAAAAAAAAATACAGAAAAATAAATATTTTTTCAAAAAGAGCTCACGTAGAAAATGAGCTTTTGTATCATAAAATGGGGTAAAAATAAAAGAATACGTGTACGTTCAAATAGAAGGCATTGGTCGAAGTTCCTTTAATTAGAAATTATTGACAGTGGGGAGAGTTCAATCAGGGAAGGCTTTTACGTGTAGGCAGTACACAGAATTAAGAGCTCAGCGTGTCGAGCCTTTATACGATACCTTTTTTTCGTACCAGCATGTTGTGTGTGCTAACTGATATTAATTACTGTTATTTAAAAAATGTCGTTGTAACTCAATAAATTTATAATTCCAACATTTCACAACCGAGATTTTTTTGGCTGGATCAGATTTGTAAAATTATGAAAGAATGGGATTTACAAAGCAAATGTATGAAAAAGGTGACGGATATTAATGAATTGAAAGAGGTATGCAAGGACAACAAGAAATCGAGGAAAATCTGCAGAGGCTCTGGTCATCCATAGCGTAATGGCGACAGAGTTACAGTCACAGCTACAGTGCAACCTTTTTATATTTTTTCAGGGAAAAGCTGTCTAATAATAAATTATTATTTTTTGTGTAATTCACATTTTTAGTTTATTTTAATACTTTGTAAAAAAAAAAGCACTACCTACTTCGTATAGGTCAACAGTAAAAATATTTCAGATGTTGTTTCATAATAAATCCAATTTGAATCTTTGCAAAGCTCAAAATTTATTATCAACAATGTTCTGGAGTAAGAAAATAACCCCTGATATCGTCCTTCACTGAAAAAAAGAGGTGAAATTGGTAAAGTGCAACAATTATTACAGGATTAGTAGTCAATCTCATACTCATGCAATTAGGTCAAGAAACAACAAAAACAGATATATTATGTCTAAATCTAAATCTCAATCTAAGCTGCGAAGATATGTATCATTTGAGATTCATATGAAATGAATTCCCACACGCAGACATGCATAATTTCGCGCTTGCACATGCCGCATGTGGACCTACAATATAAAAAACCCAATCTCAAATGAACATAAGCTCTGCAACTCTTGCCGACCTTCCCTGAAGCAGGGGTGACATTAGCAAAGTGAACCATTTTTTACAGTATGGGTGATCAGCCGCATACCAACCTATCAGTCAAGGAGTTGTATGTGAATGTAAAGCTGAAAAAAACAAAAAAATATATTAAATACACTATCTATGTGAAGCAATATTTTGGAAGTTTTTTCTTGCACATTTCTTTGCCATTTTTTAATTTATCGCCCCACCCTAGCATCATTTATTTTCTCTTTAAGTTTTTTAATGTCCTACCCTCTCCTTTAGGGTGGTTTCATGGGCCCGTTAGGGTAGCTCGGCCGGGCTGGCCACCACCCTACTGCCGCGATGATGTATGCCCCACCTTAATGAGGTTTCCTCTTCGCTGCCGACTTACTTTAAAATAAAAAACTGTCACCCTACCGCGTTTCACACCCCCTATAAAAGGAAGTATAGTCTATAACTGGGCTATTCTTAGACATTTTAGTCGTCGGTTGAGCTGGAAGTTTTATCACCCCGGTCATTATTACCTACCGAATTTTTATAATATTTGTATGAAAACTAATCAGCTTTTCACTAGCGGCCATCTTGGGTTGACAGGTCTTCATACAAATGCATCATTAGTTTGTCAAAACGTAGGTTAAACGGGCGACTAAAATGTCTACGAATAGCCCCGTTGGAGTTTATATGTATGATACTAGAAGTTTGTGTGAAAACTACGTTTAATTTTAAATTCATGCCATCAAATCGAAAATGAAAAGGAGGCATTATTTTTTTAATAGACTTATTTTTATTTCCCTATTCCACGTTTTCTTTCATCTTTAAATCTATGTAAGGCTGACCACCCTAATTGTAAAAAATGGTTTTTGAGGCAAGTTCGACAAGAGTTGAAGGGTTTATGTTCATTTGAAATTTATGTTTTTATTTTGTAAGTACGCATTCAGCCTGTGCGAGTGGGCATACGTTTCTTATAAATGTTTAAATATATATGTTAGTCTACATTCCATACATATATGTAATCTATAACTTTTATTATAGATTATTGATATATTCCTACTCTCCTCGATAGTTCCCTAATCACCACATGCAACCCCTTCGGGGATAACGAAGGCAAGTAGTTACACTATATGCGTAGCTTAGTTGCGTTGTGTTTCCTCCTTCCGCCCCCGTGTACATAGATAATTTTAATTTTACAATTCTTTTTTTTTAGTGCGTTTCTACCCTCGACGTTTTTTATTTAAAGGAAATTTTTGGATTAACTTATGTCAAAGTAGATCATGTGGCCCGCAATAGCGCATTTTTTTAACATGCCTGAGCTAATTGCTAACTTCAATCTTGAAAAGATTAACAGAAGAAATACATACAAAGAAAAGGTATAAATTTCCGATATCTCATAAATCTACCCAATATACCAGGAGCACATACATTGTGAGCAGGTAGCATAATTTACTCAACGATGTTCTCCTTTTGTGGGTAAATGCGGCGTGCGTGACATAAGACGATATCATTCGCCTGTCATTAGGAGCTCAGTGCCGCGAGGAGGTATACAGTGTACCCCCTACAGAACACAGACCACACTCACCCCCATACACACGTGTACGTGAATGCCTCTACGACAAAGGTTCCCAAAGTGAACAGGAGCTCTCCTTATTTTATTTTTTTTCATAGATCCGATGGATCTATTTTGGCGCTACATCCTCCTATGATTCAGACTGCCAGCTATTTCTTTTGGGTCTTTCTTCCTGTGAGTTTCCTTGAATGGAAAATAAGTTGTAGTTTTATATTCTTATGTGGCTTAAAGTGAACATAGATGACACAGATAGAGAATGCTGTTATGATTTTGGGTCTACAAACTAGAAAAATCAATGGGTTTTATTTTGTTTTTCAAAATACTTCCTTTAACTTTCACATCTCAGCTTATCTCAAGTGTAACTACCAAAAGAGATGTTTTACAATATGGCGACGATACCTCCGATTTTCATCACGTTGAGTTTAAGCCGTGAAAGCTATACCAGACTGGTAGTTGGCATTGGAGAGTTTCTTTTTGGGATTGTTTATTGTCATTATCACAACCCGTGTAAACTCTTAAATTATCATATTAAAACTTTCATCAGCACCACGCTGAAAAACCTCATTGCAGAATGTGTTAAACTTCCGATTACTCCAACTGCCGTATCAATGGCAAAACCAATCCTGGATAGTCACTCACTAATGTCCTGAAATTGCTCTGTTTAAACGTCATGTGTCACACTAAAGATTAGGATTCCATACGGCAAAAATATCTGTAGGGAAAAAGTAATTAAACTCTGAAGTCTAATCTAATCTAAGTTGCAAAGATATGTAACATTGGGTACTCACAAGCACACACGTACAAGTACACGCTTGCATATGCCTCATGTGAACCTACAACATAAAAACCAATATCTCAAATGGACATACACCCTGCAACTCTTGCCGACTTTCCCTGAAACAGGGGTGATAATATCAAAATGAACCATTTTTTACAGTATGGGTGGTCAGGCTCATACCAACCTATATAAGTCCAGGAACCAACCGGTGATGATGAGGGAAAAAATAGTTAAGGGTCTGTGAGGGTTTTTCCTCTGTCCTGCTGATTGACACAATTAATAATGTAACAGCCACTTTAATACGTTTACTTTTATTCCTTTCACAATGTACACACAATAAACCACAGCACAATAATATTAATTATTCTTAATTACACATGCTTGTGGCTCTCACGCCAGGCAAGCTTCTTCCCCCTTTCTGCATTCTTTTGTTTTCCTTTTTCCATTCAAATTTAAATACAATGTTCCATTCTACCAAATAAACAAACTCATCTCGTTACAGGTCTACGCGGCAGTTTAGGAATCTCTGTTCTACGCTAACACGGTCGCCTAGGAATAATTAATGCACACCGCTACGCCGCATGTACCTGTGCTTAATTATGCCATCCTGTTACTCGGCCGAAAAATCAATACATTTATTTGGTCTTATCATTTGTTTGTTTTTTTTTTGTTTCGTAAAACTAATGTTTGTACATAATTACTTAATGTATTTTCAGAAGCTTTAGATTTAGATTTAGATACTGCTGTACGAACAAGGGATTTTAGCCTCTGCCAAACAACTATCTCAAATTTTTCAATCATTCCTTGACTTATAGGTTGGTATGAGGCTGACCACCCATACTGTAAAAAATGGTTCACTTTGCCAAAGTCACCCCTGTTTCAGGGAATGTCGGCAAGAGTTGCAGGCCTTATGTTCATTTGAGGTTTGGATTTTATTTGTAAGTACACAATCAGCATTTGTAAGCGCGAACTACACGTGTTTGTTTGTGGGAATACATCTGAGAGCTTTGATGAATATATCCTTGCAACTTAGATTATTATTTATTATTATTATTATTATTTATTTAAAAAAAAAATTAAATTAAACGATGTAAATAATTGTAAGTGCTATTTAAAGGCAGTCGTAGACGAAATTTATTTTAGACTTTTATCTTTCTGTCATATTAATAGTGAAGTAATTTACAATTTACATGCATAATTTACAAGCAGACACGTGGAAGTTCCCGCTTATATTATGTATGTTGCATGTGTAGGTACTAACAGAATTACAAATCTGATAATAAAATAAACCCTGAAAGTCATGGTGACCTTTGCTTACACGTAGGTAAAGTGAACCATTTTTTTTCGGCATGGGAGGTCAGTCTCACACCAAGCTTTAAGTCAATGAAAAAAAATTGTGATGAAACGCGTTGGATGTGTCAAGTTTTATGTGCAAAATTTTCCTTTAAAACAATACCAGCTACAGTAAAAACATTGGTAAGATACAGTTACAGCCCTAAGTAAAAACGACAACATCGTTATGAAAACGAATCTCTCGCTCATTGCATTTTGATTCCCCTGTTACAATTCTGTTGATTTAATTTAAAATAAAAATCTGCAAGGAAATGATTAATTGTAATTTTCCGTTTCTCTTTCGCAACAACTCGCGGCGGCCATGTTGCCTTTTGCGAGTTTTATTTTTTTGAGCGAAATTATTTCTCCTCGCATTTCTGATTTATTTGCGCGACTACTCTTGTAAAGTATGAATTTATTTTTTTGCCATTGCAATGATTTTACATATTAATTTTCGTTTTTTTTTCAACCAGCAAAAATTTATTCTCGACATTTTTTTAATGAAATGTTTGGTGCTTTGCAGATTTTTTTTTTTCAAAAATACTTTTCATCTTTGTCGTTTTTTCAAAGATTTCACGAGAAAATCAATTTGTACTTTATTTGTAACACCGTTTATTTTCACTATTTTATTGTATAAAAATACTAATGTATTTGATCTACAGACCAACATTAGGCATAAAAATTGATTATTTTTTTACAATGAAATAGTGAAGATTAATACAGTGTTACAAATAAATGAAAATTCGTTTTTCTTCATTGTTCTTTGAAAAAATAAAAATATTATTTACATAGTTAACACAGATACTATTGAAAATGTTCCATTTATTTATTTCTTGAAATAGGATATACACAAAAATATAAGCATTCCTTAGCTCTTCCTTCTCGAAGTATTTCTAACTAACGTGTATTCCCACCCCATCCCTCTGCCCGCGTACAATTTAATTTTTCCTTCGCTCCACCAACTTCTCCGCGTGTATTTCTGTTGAACTTTAAAATACAACTCCAACTTTCACCGTAATACTGAACCTTGAGACAAGAAGCCACAAGATAAGTGAAAGAGTGATTTTTAGTGCTGTAGGTTTATCAATTTTTTTATAAAAAAAATACTCACATATTAGTATCAAATAATTTATGAATGTTTTAGCGTACCTAGTACTCCGTTTGTAGAACTCCACTTAAATATAAAAGTACAAAAAAAATTAATCCTTTTATATTATCATCTACAGTTTGGGCAGGAGCTTTGTGAAAGATCATTTTTATAAATTTGAACTCAACAAAACACTTTATTTTTTTTAGATCAAATATAGTTGGATTCGATGCAATAAACATGTGTTGTAATTGTGGAATAAAATTAAAAAATCTATACATGTAAAGAACCATGAGGTTACAGAATGATTAATATTTATTCATGAATGAACTTCACATCATCAGGTACAAATTATTTGTTGCTTCATGTTGGAATAAGAAATTTCGAAATTAAAAAATTGAAATCTTTCTGGATATTTTTGTGGGAATCGCAATCAACACGGCTTTCAAAAGGTATTGTCTCATATTTTTTCACGGCCTCTCTCTCTCCCGGCAATAGAAATTATCGCTGAAATTTACATTTCCATTCCGAGCTTCCACATTTCGGCTTGTGGCCATACTTTACGGTGTCCCCGAACCGCGAACATCTGGTAGAAGAGAGTAGACTGGAGCCATACAGCAAAACAAGAACGAAAATACACTGCACATATAAAGCAACTCTTTACCGTGCTATCCAATAAGGAAAGGCATGTATAACTATTTTTGTTCACGGGTAAGTGTGCCACCCTTACGGGTAAAACTTGAAGTGTGGTTTCCCAGTTCTTTAGCGAGATGTTTCTTATTTCTAGTGAAGGCTGAGTATTTTTTTATTGGGTTTGGACTGAGAAATTGACCGAATGTACAGTATAAGTACAAGTAAAAGCTTGTTATGTTTCCATGGAAAGGTATCTTCAGGATACTTACATCCGGCTAGCTCTCATCAGCATCACTCTCAGGGCGTGGGGGTCTTTCTTTCGGTTGCTCACTTGTACTTTGGGAAGGGTTTTATAATTAAAAGATAAAGTTAACATGAACAAATAAGGGTTTATTACTGTACTAATATGGGGGGGGAAAAGGGGAAATAAGGGATTGGCCAGACCTACAGGTTGTCACTAGAACACTCCCTATTCCGTTGGCTGGAGTTCTAAACGGAAGGCCTGGGGCAGCGCCCCAGGCTAGCGGCGGTTCACAAGGCGGGCGCCTCCACACGTGGGAGCCTCTGGGTGGGCGCTCCTATGCCTCTGGTCCACAAGGCGGGTGCCTTGCTGGCAGGAAATCCAAGTAGATGGGGGGGAAGGGAGCTCCATCGTAGTGCCCCCTCCTGCACCGCTTGGTGCTTGGTCGCTAACGTCTGACTCACTTCACATCTCGCCAGGAACTGATGACCGATGGCCCGATCACATCACGCGGCGCAGTTCGGCCGCTTCCGTGACCATTCGGCTCCGTTCGGCCCACAAACATACACTGCACACTTCGGGATTGTTCTTTCAATGTTATTATAAAATAACATAACATTCCCCTTTCTCACAAAAATAAAGAAAGAAAAAACCAGGAGCAACACAACAGTCTTCACACACAACACCAGGTCTTTGGCCATTAAGAAAATTGAAAATGTTATGGGAACACAAAAAGGAAAAGGGGATTTACAGGAACATCCTTCTGTCCTATCAACACACCAGAAAGAAGGAAGAAGAAAACTGGTGGCTGTGAGAATTATCGATTTGGTTTGGGAAATTTCAAGGTGGTTCCAATAACCGACAAGACGCGGATTAAAAGCGATCTTGTAACAAGGCCTTTTTTCTTCACCAAAACACGTCGAAAACTCTAAACAATAAATAATAATCACAGCAATCAAAACATATTTTACACTGGTACTTATATTAACCAAGTCATAACTCGTTACAGGAGTCGACTATTATATAACAATAAGTTCTGAGCTGAATACAAAAAAATACAAATAGAGACAACATCCAAGCTCGCTCAAAATATTTATTATGTTAGTGCGTAAAATCCACTACGAACTCACTCGAAAAAGAGTGGAACATTCCATATAAAACATCTTGAAGTGAATATGGAATACACAAACAAAATATTACAAATACACCGGCTCTTTCGAGCCTCAAACACGTCTATACTCACAGACATTTTCCTCCTTCGACAAAATGAACAAGGCTTTAAGTGTCATCTTATACACAAAAGTGCATATCAGATCCCAGATTTACGAAACGTAAAATCTCAAGAAAATGCGCTCCCTTTTCCAAGAAAAAGGCCAGCATTTCTTCCCCTTACATCAATTTCCACTCAAAGCAGTGATAATTTCATCCCTACATCAACATACCGTGGAAAATCCACACACGGACCTACGAAAGTAGAATCCCGGAAAACGGCTTCCCTTGCCCAAAGGACCACATTTTCCCACTCTTTCTCAATGGCGCCACTTCATTTTTTTAGAAGAATAAAGAAACTTCATTATTCAATCTTTTTCCAAAGGGTTAATTCGGAAAACCATTGAAATTTTACAAAAAAAAAACTGTAGAAGATATTTACATACATAAAAACAAGTGTAGTCAAGAAATCCTAATTCTAACTAAATTACCTATTTGTACACTATAAAACAAAATTTCTCCGATGTTTTTTGAGAACCGTTCAAGTTTAAATCTCCAAGTGACCCGTATATCAGTCAAACATCGCACAAAAGTGATATGCTATTGGCTTGCAAGAAATAAAACCATCGTAAATATTAAACTAAAATGAATCCTAAGCTACCTTTTTACAAAAATTACAATCCTCTATCGTTTTTTGAGGGTTCTTGGAACGATTTCAATGTTCCCTGACAACACACAAAAGTACCTAAAGCTAATCTATAAAATTATTTACAATGGCAGCCAACAGAATAGCCATAGTTCGTAGTAAATTTCCGAAAGGACCTAATCACCAGTTTACCCCGAAAAAATAAATATTGTAAAATGTTTTTGAGAATAGCACATTAAAAAACCAAATGGGGGAAAAAACATCATGAATTACCAAACACTTAATCCTTACATTAAATAAAATACTTCTGAGAATCCTTTAATGTGGAAAAAAGTTTGTTAAAAGCTTTTATGAAAAAAACATAAAGTGAAAGTTTTTTTGCCTAGCAACAAATAATGCATCAATTTCAAGGTAGGTACTTATGTAAAATAAACAAAGCTAGATTTCTGTGAAAAAAATAAAACAAAATAATGATGCTTTCTCAAATGAATTCTCAAAAATACATGTACATTTTATTGATATTAAAATTTCACAGAATTTTAAATCGTCAAAGTACATTTACGCAAATGCAAAAAACAAAAAGGAAGCGACCAAAATAGTGTTAGAATCAAAATAGACAGAAATACTAAATGTTGAAGAAAAAATGAAATTTGGCGTAAAAAATTAAAATATGACGAGGTTTCTAAGCAAATGATAAAAGATTTAATGATCTATTTTTCAGGCTTCTCAAAGATTGCATGTCAATTTATATTGATATAAAAATTCTATCATAATTTTTAATCGTCAAAAGGACATTACAGCAAAATGCAAAAGCAATCAAAACAAAAACAATTCATTCTAAAATCAAAGCAAGAAAACATATGACGTCATAATGAAAGCAAAAAAAAAAATTACACACAAAAAAAAAACAGAGCTTCACAAAACAATTCCCAAAATAAAAGTTCGCAATATCGAAAGAATCCCAGTTGGATGCGCCAGTGTTATGTTTCCATGGAAAGGTATCTTCAGGATACTTACATCCGGCTAGCTCTCATCAGCATCACTCTCAGGGCGTGGGGGTCTTTCTTTCGGTTGCTCACTTGTACTTTGGGAAGGGTTTTATAATTAAAAGATAAAGTTAACATGAACAAATAAGGGTTTATTACTGTACTAATATGGGGGGGGAAAAGGGGAAATAAGGGATTGGCCAGACCTACAGGTTGTAACTAGAACACTCCCTATTCCGTTGGCTGGAGTTCTAAACGGAAGGCCTGGGGCAGCGCCCCAGGCTAGCGGCGGTTCACAAGGCGGGCGCCTCCACACGTGGGAGCCTCTGGGTGGGCGCTCCTATGCCTCTGGTCCACAAGGCGGGTGCCTTGCTGGCAGGAAATCCAAGTAGATGGGGGGGAAGGGAGCTCCATCGTAGTGCCCCCTCCTGCACCGCTTGGTGCTTGGTCGCTAACGTCTGACTCACTTCACATCTCGCCAGGAACTGATGACCGATGGCCCGATCACATCACGCGGCGCAGTTCGGCCGCTTCCGTGACCATTCGGCTCCGTTCGGCCCACAAACATACACTGCACACTTCGGGATTGTTCTTTCAATGTTATTATAAAATAACATAACAAGCTGTATGAAAAGCACTGTCGTTGAGTATCCAGCCGTCATTCTGCTAAGCACGTCCAGTCTCTCCACAGATGCGTCTCCACTTTGTTCAGCCCTTGCACACTTTTTCATCTCCTTGACATTCATCTATGCATATATTCATGCATACTTTTCTCTCTTTACAGATTCTGGTCATAAGCAATTTATTTTATTTGATAGATCCATGTTTTCGTCGGTCTTCCCCTTACACGCTCACCTGTGATATTCCCTTTATACACTTTTTTTGTCCTTTGTTCGTAGATAAAATTAAATTTCGAAATTCAATTTAAAAGTCTTTGTTGATGACATACTTGTTTACTTATAGATTTACGTTTCATCACAAACTTATACATAGTTTTTTTATATCCGTAAAATATAAAAAAAAACATTTGACTTATCCTGTCCCAGCCCACGCGTTTTCTGAGAAATTTCACTGATGTGTTTTTTAATATTATAAAATGTGTAGAGTCTATTGAATTGTAAGTTTGACTCGTGGAGATAACATCCACGCCGCCATTCTACGGCCGATTCCAAAACTCTCGCCATTTTTTTCGCCCAATACACGTTAAATAATTCGCAGAAAATAATTGAATTTCGCAGCCGGAAAGCCTCTCATGAATAAACCATCATTTCCCACTTGTCATTCTTTCCGTGCCGGAGAGGGAAAGTCAGAAAGTGGAGCCTTATTTACTTACGCCTGTATTTAAAATAAAAATGTATATATATTAAAAAACATTGGGCCCAGCTGCGATCCCTGCGGGATACAATGACAAAATATTCATGATCCCGGCGCGGGCTCGGCCAGTTACAATTGTCAAGCTTGATTACGTCGCGTCGGGGATGATGTGTGAAATGAGGACGCCGAAAAAAGAAGACTAAATAAATACATTATCATATTTTTGAGCTGGATTTCCATTTTGTAAATGAAGAGTCAGAGTCCGGGAAACAAGCGGTCATGTTTTTTTTGGATTTTGAGACGTTGTCAATCCTCATGGCTAATTTCACAATAATCAGATGTGTCAGAGGATATTTTTATTTATTGTGTTATGTTCATTTGAGGTTTGAATTTTATTTGTAAGTACACAATCAGCATTTGTAAGCGCGAACTACACGTGTTTGTTTGTGGGCATACATCTGAGAGCTTTGAATGAATATATCCTTGCAACTTAGATTATAGATTATAGTGAAAGGTTATGACTCTAGATAAAATGAAAGAAGTATGTAAGGACCGAAAAAAATGGCGGCTAATCTGTAATGTAGGTGGCTAAGGCCAAGAATCAATTTTCATTTTTATAGATGTTTTGTAGATATTTTAGGCCCGGTAGTTTCATCATTAGCATATGCGCCTAATAGCATAAAAATGACTTACTATAGCTTAAAATCTTAAAAACGGTATTTTGAAATATGCTTTAGCAAGAAAATAGTCTAATAGCAACGATAGTTTTGCTAGCCAATTTTGCGGAGCATACGTTTTATGCTTTAGCTAATTCCAACATGGCGTCTTTTCTCATCTGTTATTTACAGCGGATGTGTAGTTTTGAGTTGAATTTTAGCAATTATTCCCTTAGAAAACACACAATATTTACTTCAATTTTGTCATGAAAAGCAACGGGTCAGATGTCGAAAATATTACTGATTATGTTTGCAGGTGCAAATCGAAAATATTTCGTCTCCCTCAATGTCTCCGAGTATTTGGTAGGAACGCGGAAGAATTCACTCGGCACATTTGAAATTATTGGCAAGCAAATCACAACGGATTTATGAACCTATCTACAACACAGTTTGTAAAATCCGTTTTTAAATGCCTCACTAAATGTTTTACGCACTTATAATTAAAAATCATATCATATTATCACAGGGCGCCATCATTGTTGACGCATTGCAGGCGGACGTCAATATGGCATCTGAAAGTTATAAAAAAAACTACCATAGACAAAAAAATCTTGAATTTGTGGCTGTTGACCATATATTTATGTGGCCAAATGCAGTATTTGAGGTTTTTTTTACATTTTTCAAGTTTTGTCACGATGGTAGCCATGATGGTAGCAATGCAATTACTTCGGGTATCTTCGGTATACACTACAGATAGCCTATAGGCAAAATGCGAATGAAAATACTGTTTTGGTGTTACTATAGCATATCTCGGGCGTAAAATATGCTATATAAACTACTTTAGCTTAAAATGTGAAAATACCGGCCCTTAGTGTTTGTTTGTTTGTATAACCGGATGTAATTAATTGATTGTATTCCTTGACTTATAGGTTGATATGAAGCTGACCTTCTGTACAAAATACTGTAAAAAATGGTTCACTTTGCCAATGTCACCCCTGTTTCAGGGAAGGTCGGCAAGAGTTGCAGGGCTTATGTCTTATTTTAATCATTGGAATTTGCTCTGAGGCCATTGTGTTTCATACATTACTACACTGTGTGTGACCAAAATCTCTATGGAACTGTCCCTTTTTATTCATTTTTATTTTTCTTTCTTTTAAATTCTTTTTTTATTTGTTGTCGCTCTGCATATTCAAATAATTTGTCACACAATTTACCTGACCAAACTTTCATTTTATTTGTTTCCTTCAATTTTCCTTTGAAGTCATGTGACCGCCTTCATTTGGCTGTTTTTTGCAGTGAAAAATGGAACACATCAGATAAAAATCTGTTTGCCAATATTTCGGCGTGAGAAATCGATACTTTGCGGATAATTTTCAAGATAAATTCTTCTCTATTTATACATCCAATAGGGGCTACTTTCGCATTCCCCCAAACAGCAATTCCTTCCCTCTGTACATTGATTTATCTTACAGATTCAAAGTGGAAAAATTGCAACGTAAACTCAAATAGACAGTCAAAAAGCTGCATGTATAAATAAGTGAGAGAGTTTCGCGTTATTTATGTGTCTGGCTCTCCTTTACATTTCTGCTCGCCTAATACTTTTGCTGCTCCGAATGCGAATGGATAGCCTTCTCGTGGCAGTCGATTATTCGGGCGGCGCCTCGATAATCTCATTTCTTAGCGCCGGCGCTCGTGCCATCTCATTTTCATAAATTGATTTGCGATACGCTTCTCTCGCTTCCGCCCCACGGTCTCCCGAAGCCCACCACCCCGACATGGATCTGTGCTCCTGGTATCTTATTTCAAACTAAATGATAAATTCCATTATTTTTGGCCGGTAGTTTCACGGAAGCCAAGCAACTTTTAATGAACTTATCGGATTAACTTATGAGGCAATGAACGAATATTAATTGTGCAATTTTTGCGAGTTGCTTTCCAGGATCTGTTATCGTGGTCCATCGCAGCTGGTGCTTCTAGACGTTTAGCCTGTGTCTGCGATGGTCTTTTTCAGCGTAAAATATCATATGTTCAAGCTTAAAAATACTATCGCAAACGTAAGCAAAAAGTCCGGAAACTCTAACTCGTGGAAGTCCTTCTTTTGGAGCTCTTTAATAATTAATTTGTATATGATAATTTACCTGATATACATCGATTATAACCAAGTCCGTAGCTTATTAGTGGAGCATTCGCCTTTAGAGGAAGAAGACTTGGTTTAAATCCAATGTGGTCTCGAAAGGGATGGAGGGATGGATCTCGAAAAGATTGAAGTATTATCTGTTAACTATTACCTTTACAAAGACTTCAACCTTATTGTTAGCGTAGAGCCGTGTTTGGAAAAATGCAGTTGAAGGTTTTTTTTTTTCATGTTGAGTGCGAGTGATGAATGCAAAGCCATATTGTAAAACCGCACATTTATAATCTAAGATGCAAAGATATATTGATATTTAAGGCTCATATTAAATGCACAAGCAGACAAATTTATTATAAGTTAACGCTTCTTACACATGCTGCATGTGTATACAAAATGAGCCAAACCTCACATACACATACACTTTCCGCCGCCTTTCCTTGAAACCGGGGTGGCATTGGCAAAAGTGAACCAAGTTGTAAGAGCATGGGGGTCAGCATCATACCAACCTATGAGTCAAGGAACATAATCTATGTACATTTAAGTCTTATAGCTTTGAAAATATCGTAAAACTAAAACACTTAAAGAGAAAATGTGGAAGACCTCTGAAGAGATGGAAGGGCAGCTGGACTTCGTCATCCCAGTACAGACAACCGTCCCAGGTTATTTGACTTTGAATCAGAGAAATAAGAAGAAGAGGACTAACTTTCATTTTAAATGGAAGTTGAAATCCATGCCGATATAGTTCGCAACAAGCGTCTTGGCAGACACGTCCACAGAATATGAGATGTCGGCTTCAGGCTTATACCTGCCCCTTCTGACAGGCATGTGTGAGCGTATCATGCTGATCAAACATATTACACCCAGGGTAAACACACACACACACACACACACACACACACAAACGACATTTTATTTTTTACCTCGTGGATAAATATGTTTCCCTTAGTTATTACAGTTAGGATAATATCAACGTACGTAAAAAATGATGTCAATTTATTGTTACTCTTCTTCTTCTTCTTCGAATCAGCTTCACACCGTATTGGCCCAGTAATGAGCTATGTCTACAGATCTTTGGTTTCCCGCAAAGAGATCATCCATGGAGCAGCTTGTTGGACAGGAGGGACAACACCGCAGGTGCTCCATAGTTTGCTGAGCTCCACACTCACATAGTGTAGAGTCCTCCCGTCCCAGAAATCCCCAGGTCAACATGTTGGCCCGGGCTCTTCCAACATTGGTTCTCAATCTGTTCATAGATTTCCACACGGGCCACCCGAGGTTCTTTCCTGGAGGTAGGCTCTCTGCAGGCTGCACAAAGCTCTCAGGGCATTCCTCTTTCCACATTCGCAATCTCTCCGCCACTGGATCCGTAGACAGGGGCTGCACCGAATTAAGGAAGCTGTGTCTCGACTTCAGGCGCTGCTGTGATGAAATGCCACTTATTGTTACTTATTTACTTACTGGGTTCTCTTTTAATTAAACTGAATTTTTTTTTTACAGAATTTATTTTACACAATTTGTTTCACAATTTATAATAATTGATATCGAGCTCTGGCTTTCGTACTTCACGGCTCAATGTTTTATCGACACTCTGCTTGCACACGATTGCCGCCCACATTTATACTCGTTAATACGGACATACGGACGGCTCTCGACTGTTCTCGACTGTTCTCGAACATAGTGGATGATTCCAACACCAGAGCGTTCCACCAGCGTAATAAAGATCACGTATGCACTAATACTACCATGGATTTTACTAGTGATAGACTGTTCTATGCATGCATACCTATACAGTCGCACCTAGGTACTCCCAAGTTCTTAGCATTATGTTGCAAAAATATTAAAAGCTAAGGTTTATTTTCACTATAAACAACATAAAAATCATCTTAGAGCTATGGGAGCTAGCGCATTAGAAAGAGCGGAAAATTTCCAGTAGCATTCATTACTCATTTTTGACCAAAATGTCGCTTATGCCGTACTGCCTTTTAACCGTCGATATCTTTGCAACTTAGACTAGATTAGATTAGTATTTACCTATACCGTATTCACGCGCCTGCGCAATCTTTAGCTTTTGATTGCGGATTGAATTTTATGCGAAGTAATTTTTAATATTCTGCTTTCATAAATATGCATTACATTTTTTATTAAAACTAATTGCACGGGCCACGTGTAATGGCGTTAATGCGGCCATTAACAAGTCGCAATTGTTAAAAATGTATTTTTATCATCTCTGCGTGGACATAACTTCCCTTTCCCCGCGCCATTTATTTTCATTTTAATACAGAAGCTTTTTCTCATAGGTAACCTGACCCATAAAACCCGCGCAATCTATGGGAAATCTAATCTAATCTAATGAAATATTAGTTGCATACAATCTTATATAAATCTAAATCTGAGTTGAAAATATATATATCATTTGAGATTCATATTAAATGCATTCTCACAAGCAGACATGTATATGTTCGCACGAACACATGCCGCATGTGGACCTAGAATATAAAAACCCAATCTCAAATGAACATAAGCCCTGCAACTCTTGCCGACCTTCCCTGAAACAGAGGGAACATTCGCAAAGTGAACCATTTTTTTTCAGTATGGGTGGTCAGCCTCATACCAACCTATAAGTCAAGGAATACAAACAATTAATAACATTTAAGTATCAAGTATTTTAAAAATAAATAATTAGGATGATTTTTTTGGTGAGCGTAGTTTTTGTGTGAATCACACCTCAAGAGCCCTCTACGAGCTTGGTCGTCGCTATTGAAAAAAAGGGAAAAATCAATCAGAGATCAATAAAGCTACAATTTCACCTAAGTAAGAAAAAGCGAAATGCCTTGGATGATGGAAGCATCGATACAATAAAAGGCATTTTAAATTTATGAGTTCTAATCTTTTTTCCCATCTCTCAAGCGTTCTTTCTGCCACCAATGATAATTGAATTTTTCGATGTGCCCCAAAAACCAATGCAATAAATTTTTATATTCCAGCCCCTAGTTACTGTCACATAAACCAGGAAAGATGTATGGGGAATTCAGAGATCAACCCCGGATTACAAAAAATGATCGGACTTTCTGAATCACCCCTAACAATCTGAACCACTTAAACTTTATTTTTTTTTTATATTCGATGGCTGTAATTTTGGTAACTAGATAGGTTAGTCCATGGTTTAGTAGGTTATTCTACGGGTTTTTAAACTCGAAGGTAGTCGTGAGCGTCAACACGTGCAGCATGTGCAATCGTAAACTTCAATAATTGCCACCAAAACTTAATTGCAACTTAGATTGTGCATCACAGTACAGCTATTATGTTAAATTGTTTTTTTTTTAATAAAAACATTTTTTTTCTTTCAGATAAATTCTACAGCAAGGACGTGTCATACAAATGTAAGTTTAATATAATATGTTTTCTTGTAAATTCTACTAAGCTCCTCATATAGTGTAACTTTTTAACGCGTTTTTCACAAATATATTACAAAGATTAACTTATCCTTAAAAGTTTTTTTATCAACCATTGCTATTTGACTAATAAGTCAGTATGAGGTAGACCACTCATACTGTTAAAAATAACTCACTTAGAAAATGTAGCTCCCGATTCAAGGGAATGTGCGGCAAAATTTAAATGTTTATGTTTATTTGGAATTTGGGTTTTTATTTCATAAATACACATGGAGCATGTGACCTCACACGTGCCTGCTTGTGAGAATGCATTATATATGAATCTTAGATGTGAATATATCTTTAATCCACTTTTTTTATTAAGTTTGTAACAATAATAAATCATTTCTTCGAATATATTATTTTTACGTTAACGTACTTTCAGAGCTCATAGAAATGTAGGTCGGTAAAGTAAAATTAACGATCGGGAAAATGAATTCCCAATAATGAATTGAAATTTCTCGTTAAAAAAGCCTGACAGGTTTTCCTCATTATCGGAGAAAATAATTGGTGTTACCCACATCAATATTAGAAACCACAGATAATTATTTGTATGTTAATTCAAAAACTTTGAAAAAAATTTGGTACCTACCCAAATTTTAGTCATTCTTCATTTCACATGGTTTTTTTGGTCAATATTTGGATATTTGTAATTTTTTTTTTAAAAATTCATGTGAATCTTCTACACACATACTATCAAGTATGCCTGAGTTCATACTAGCACATGCGGGAAGATTCCAGACACGCATACACTCACACACTTATTTCATTGGTACCTAATGATCACAGATCACGGAACATAAAGTAATGATTGTTAATTTTACACACTACAACTCAAACCGACGTTAGTATAAAATAAACGAGTCCATGTCATTTTCTAGATTTTCAACCAGATGTTTGGTTGATAACTTTGGTTGATAGACTACGCACCTATCCGAAATTATTCGAAACTTCTTTATCTAAGTTGGTTACGGTTATGGATACAGTTTTATTTCGGATATCGAGTAGTTTCCGTTTCAACAAAGCTTCACACCATCTGTAACTGTAACTCCGTCACCATTCTGATGGGGTGGCCACAAGTTTTTTTATCAATCATTCTTCTTCTCCTTTTGGTGCCACTTCTATCAAAGATCGGCTTTTGTCATGGCTATTTTGACTTACATAGATGTTCCGGCCCGAAACAGGCAATTGTTTCTTTTATTAAACCATTGTCGCAGGTTTTTAAGCCTTCGACGTACCTGAGATCTTCTGCCTTATAAACCATTGATCGTTGCTTAATAGGTTGGTATGAGGCCGACCACTCATAATGGAGATGTCCACAGCATCCCTTGTCTCTATCCTAATCTCGACAGCCCTGGGTGGGCCTAGGCTGAATCCAGGAGCTTCTCCCATTCTTGTCGGTTTGTTGCCCTCGTTCTCCAATTTCTCACTTGCATCACAGACGGATCCACGTCGACGATGTTCATCCATCGCATTTTAAGCCTTCCTGGTCATCATTCCTTGTATCTATCTTAAATGTTGATTTTATAGATAATATGATTGCTACTTGGATTGCTGATCTTTTAAAGCTCCTACCCCAAGGCCTATTTTGGACAAAAGCCAATGATACGGTTGTCCTGTGACATTTGATAATATGGGAATTATCCAGGAATATTCAGTGAGTAAATTTTTAAACGCGCAGTGCAATCACGATAACAATGGCAATGCACGCTACAATATTTCAGATGTAAGCCGATACCAATTGCAGTACAGAGGAGCGAGTGCATTGTCCGTGCATGGATGCGATCCCAGCCCCAGGCTGCAGGACTAAATGCATTTCATGGTTCCATGTTAGAACGACGCAGTGATAAAACGATATGTGACATAACGATGCATGACAGAGCAACACATGACAGAACGACACATGACAGGACGACAATCTAAAGAACATTACAATGACAGAAACTTCCATAACGAAACATCACTGTGATAAAACAGGACAGAAAAGTCCATCGCAATGACAAAACATCGCATACCTAAAACAGAGCATACCATAAACGGCACACGAAAAAACATGACAATACACAAACATTTATTTTACAACTTATGCCGCCCTAACCTACACATTATGAGTCGTATAAATGCAAACGCCGCCAACTCCTTATGCGATGATTTTGAGAAAAATGAACTTGTGTTTGTAACGCAATTTGGAACCAGCCAGTTGGAGATGACGGCGTTTGCACGAAATCATACTTTTTCAATTAATATTACAAAGGATTAGGTGAGGCTTTCATCACATTGCACACAGCAAATGATTTGTTACACTACGCAGAATCAAATTCAATAATTATCTCAAAAATCATAAAATTTGGAGATGATGGCGTTTGCAGTTATACAACTCATATGGCGTTTTGTCACTTTGCCGTTTCATATGGCCCCATACAGATCTAAATAATACAAACCAGAAAATATGTACTGAGAATTTTGCATGGGATGCACATCTGTACAGACATAATATGTACATATGTGCTACCAACCAATGGGATTGTCAAATAAAATAGATTACCGTAGTCTCCTTTATTCATTTGCATAGTCAATCTAAGTTGCAAAGATATATAGGGAAGCATTTGAGATTCGAGTGTAAGTTCGCGCTCGCAATTTCTGCTTGTGCACTTATAAAATAAAGATCCAAATGTAAAATCAACTAAGCCCTACAAATATTGGTAACTTTCCCTCAAACAGGAGTGACATTGTCAGCTTCAAACCAATCTAAAAGAAAGAAGGTTATGACCCTGGATGAAATTAAAGAAGTATGTAAGGACAGAAAGATATGGCGGCAAATCTGTAATGTTAATTTGTAATGTTGGCGGCTTACTCATGCATAATTTTATGTTATATTTTTTTACATATAAAGGTACTTATCGACTTTTTTTGTGTAGATTTCCTTCTAAGGTTTTGTTGTTTTTATATGCCTGAATTGTATTTATTATTTGTATTCCTTGACTTATAGATTGGTATAAAGCTGACCACTCATACTGTATAAAAAGGTTCACTCTTCCAATGTCACCGCTACTTTTAACGGAAGGTTGGCAAAAGTTGCAGGGTTTATGTTTATTTGAGGTATAGATTTTAAGTTGCAAGTACACATTCAGCATATTTTGTAAGCGTGAATTTACACGTGTCTGTTTGTGGGCATGCATTTGATATGCGTTTTGAATATTAATATATGTTTTGATTGTATAGAATAAAATGAACAAAAAATACTTTATTTTTTAAGTCAGTTACCTACAAATACCAATCCTTTGTTTTCCAGCTAAAAATAAAATACGTTGAACAACATGTGAGTTTCTAAAATATAGGAAGTATGTACGTACTGCAGTTGAAGGTACATCTTGAGTGCAGCTCTTCGATGGTATTGCAGTCACATTCGGGTCAGTCTCTGCGCTGACCTTTCCGCGATGGAAGGTCAGGATTCCGCTAGTCGGGTCGTGTGGTATATTGCTATGCTGGTTCTGCAAGTTGCACTGCATCATGTGCCAAATATGGTCATGGACTGTTTATTGTCTGACCTGTAAAGAAGTATGAAAACTTAAGATTCACATTTAATGTTCGCCCACAAGAAATCATGTACTCTTCGTATACGTTACGTACTATGTGTCAGAGCACAGAGACGCTCATACAGAGCTGTATATTTTTCAAATGGCGGACTGCCTTCCCGTGAAGTTATAAACAATGGCAAGACAAAATAATAACCTTTAGGTCAGAGGTGTGCTTATAAATCTAAAATATAAGTTGTTCGAAGTTACTGAAGCTAATAGCATACCTCGGGTAGCACTCCTTGTGTGTTTTTTAACAAAGCCTTAACAAGAAATAAAGACCTGCCCCGTCGGGAGCTAGGACACTCATAATAAATTCACCTTACCTGTTAAAATAAATAAGTTGCACTCGCCACACGCTACTACTTCGTTCGTTCAAATTCATAACATACTATTCATTTATAATATGTTATAAGTAGATATCGGCTATTTAATAACAGTATTTGTTTCTACAAATTGCTATTGTTTTGGGCCTTATTTCGCATGACGACACCACTGAAACGTTTGACAGTACTGAGACAAATGTGGACTATAATATGTATCAATGCAGTAATTTAGTTTCTGCTCCTCTATCTTATTACTCAATGGGTCCAGTATACATACATTACAGTAGACATTGCTCATGCGAAAATACCTCTGATGGTCCCAAGACAAACAAGCACTATGAGGACGTCTGCAGAGGCTCTGGCTACCTCTAGCGGCAACAGAGTCACAGTTACAGTACAGTAGCTCTGCTCGTGTCAGTGCTATGCTAATTCGTATCAGGGACGGTCTAATGGACTCAGAAACGATGTGGTGTGTCCGCGCCGGGCCGGGCTACCTGCAGTCCAACACAAAGCCCTAATTGCCGTCAATTAGTGCAGGTGTACTCCTCTGTACCTCATGGAGGACGCTGTGCGTACTGAATAATATGTACAAGTAATCGAATTATAATGGAATAAAGTGTTTAAATCGAAAGTTGATTTGTTCTTAATTGAAATTCAACTGAAATAACGGTCGTTTGACATGTTTATAAAGAAAAACAGGCTTAAATTTGCACCCGCAGATGGGAGGTCCCAGGTGTGTCCATAGGGTATAGGCAAATACATTTCAGAATAAATATTTTTTCCCATTTCTTTAAAATAAGTCATTTAAAATTGACTGAAGTGCTCACGATGACTCCAATAGAACATCAATTTTAAATCTGACTAACAAGCATAACAATTGTTTTTTACCATAATTATATTGCCTACCTATTAGGCGCATGTGCCTGTATGAGATGCACACCCCTGGGAAGTACTACTAATCTAATCTAATCTAATCTAAGCTGCAAAGATATATATCATTTAAGATTTATATTAAATGCATTCCCACAAGCAGATATGTATAATTTCGCGCTAACACATGCCGCATGTGGACCTACAATATAAAAACCCAATCTCAAATGATCATAAGCCTTGCAACTCTTGCCGTCCTTCCCTGAAACGGGGGTGACATTGGCAAAGTGAACCAATTTTTTTTACAGTATGGGTGGTCAGCCGCATAACACTACTACTACTTCTTCAGAAACTAGTAGAGTTTGAAAGAAATGTGAATTATAACAAAAAATAGCCTATTTGAGTAGAAAATTTTCGAACCAAAAAATAAAAATAAAATTGTAAGTGAATTGAAACTGTGTAATTTTTAAAAATAAATTAAAATAAATTAAAACAAGGTTGATTTTCTATTTAAATTTATAAAAATAATAAAAAAGATTAAAAATACGGATATGAGACAGACGTTATTGTAGGACTACCTTTATTATCGTTTTGGATCGATAGATTAGTTCGTAAAACATTTACGCAGAATGCCAGAGAGTGAGGGTTCGATTCAAACCAAGGTTGTCAGAAATGATTTCCCATTTCGGCTTTTATTGTCAACCTAAACATCACAGAACCGGCCAGGTTTACTCTTTATCAGTCTGATGTTCTCTTCGAGTAGGAAAAATAACCGTTAATTTGTTTTACTGTAAAAATGAAAGGTTTGCACAATTCTAAATGGAACAAGGTTTAATTGTATTGACTTTTAAGCCATTTAGAGCACTTGTAAGGTGTCGCAAGTCACACTAAGTCCATCAGGGAGCCAGCAAATCCATTTATCAAATAATCCTTCTCGTTTATCACTATAATATGAGCCAGTAGTATGAATCCGTACAATTTGTTTGTCATTTAATATGAACTAGAAAATTACCTCATGACGACTATTCGTTCGTGCTATACTTCCATCGTCCTCTTATGTTGCAGTACCACAAGTATGCTAGGATTGGTTTGCAGAAACCTTCATTTAACTTCTTTTCTATTCCTCCCTATCCCAGGAAATCCTTTTGAGCTCCTCGCACATATCTCCTGTAGCAACTGCCAGCGTGGATGTTCTTTTCTGTGTGTGTCGGGGAGTCTTCACGTGCATATCCGAATCTGTGGCATTCATAACAATAAAAATAAAATGATAGTTTATTTGTAGTTATCGCTTTGATAAGCCGATTTCGAGTCCAAAGCGTGAAACACTACGCTGCCTTAGTTCTTGTTTGCCGTATACGCCATTGAGAAATTTTTACATGAGCAATGTTTGCATGTGTACTGGACCAATGTGTCTTATAAAAACAAGAAATTTATTTAAAAAATATTTAAAAGAACTCTCACATTATCGAGTTTTACGGTTTTTCTTAGCTTAGATTGTGTAAAATTTGATTCATAAGACAACTGCACGAAAAAGTCATATTTGACAAGATTGGCGTATATGGTAAACAAGAACTGGGGGAGCGAAATATTGCAACAAAAAATGAAATTTGAAATATGCCCGCGGGGATTATAGATTTCCCATGTGCAACAGAAAATTCATACTCGGGATGAAAAAATATAAGCGGTCATTACGGACGGACGCAGCTAAGCTCATATGAGAATCTAGCACATCCATTGTGAAACTAGATTCAACTCAACTAAGCTACACATATAGTGTAACTTCTTGCCGCGTTATCCCCGAAGGGGTCGCATGTGGCGAGTTGAACCTATTTATTTTTACAGGTAAGGGGGCCGGCCTTACGCCAACCACTTCAGTTGAAGTGGGGGTTTCCCAGCTCCCGAGGGGGCTGGTACTCATTTCTTGTGAAGGCTGAGTAAACCTTGCCGGTATTTTTATTATGGGGTTCGAAATAAACACCGAAATAGGAAATCATTTCTGACACCCTCCTCGGTGGGACTCGAACCCGAGCTCACGGGGTAGAATGCAAGCACTCTACCAACTGAGCTATCGACCGGACTTGTATTATTTATTGTGTATATTAAACATATTCATGTTTAATATACACAATCTGTGAAACACACTTGTATATTCTGATAATCGAATGGAAGACGACTTCATTACGTTAAAACATATTGTAGTGTTTATCAACAACAACAACAAAAATCTGCAATATTATTAATTTGCAAAAGACAATTTATTATTATTGTATACAGTGCTTTGCCAAAACTATTCTAACAATATGGTAGACATCTGTCATTGGAGCATTGGAGATCTTATGTTTTTGTATCATGTGTTGTCTTCATTTCAGTGTTCAGCCAATTCTTTTCAGTGTTCTGTTGATTTACTTACAAATAAATAAATAATTTATTTAAATAAACATTGATAAGTAAACACTTCGGTTCCTTCAAGTATTTACTTGTCTTGTGGCTGTGAAAGTTCAAATGATAATCAATAACTTGTTCTTCAAGCGATTCTCGGCTTTTATACTCGCTCCTAACCAAGAAAAAAAACGTTTCTCTAGAACGGTTTTAAATGACAGAGGATAGCCGATTTTTTTCAAAGTCGCTTCGATTAATTTTCATACTTTCTTGCAACGATTGCTTTTGATCATTCCAAACTGAATTAAATACAAAAAGTAATAAAACACTTGAATTTGAGTATACCTAATGTTCTCTCTTTTTTAGTAAATCGTTCATAATCTAGCTCTCGACATATTTTTGCAGTAGTTTTTTTGCACGTGAGCTTCTGCTGTTTTTTTTTCACCGGTAATGCGCCTTAATGGTCCTAGCGGGACTCGCCGCAACTAGATACTAGATAGTCCTCGTTAACAACTAAAGCAACCTTTAAGAGAGGTCATATGGATCCAGAATCGAGCCATCATCAAAAGGCCGGTCCGTGGTCTAATGGTAACAATTCGGACTCGTTTCAAGGTCGTAAGTGCGAATCCCGGCGGAGCACAAGAAATATACCTTTTTTTTTTCAAATATGCTCTTCGCTGGGTTGAAAAATTCATATACCTTTACCAAAGACTGGTCACCAAAGTTCCATCCAGCCTTAGAGCAATTGGGCCTTGCTAGAGAATTGGCGCGCGTTGTAGCGATGACCAAGCTCGTAAAAAGTCCGGTCGTTAGCTCTGTTAGAAGAATGCTTGCATTCCATGTCAAGAGCAAGGGTTCGATCCCCACTGAGGGTGTCATAAATGATTATCCGTGATGGTGTTTATTTCAAACCCAAAATAAAAACCGGCTAGGTTTACTTGTCCGGTCCGGTCCGGTCGATAGCTCAGTTGGTAGAGTGTTTGCATTCCATGCCGTGAGCTCGGGTTCCCCAAAATAAAATACCGGCAAGGCTTACTCAGCCTTCACAAGAAATGAGTACCAGCCCTCTCGGGAGCTGGGAAACCCCCACTTCAACTGAAGTGGCTACCGTAAGGCCGTCCCCCTTATCTGTAAAAATAAATAGTTTCATTTCGCCACATTCGAGCCCTTCGGGGATAACGCGGCAAAAAATTACACTATATGTGTAGCTAAGCTGCGTTGCGTTTACTCAGCCTTCACAAGAAATGAGAACCAGCCCCCTCGGGAGTTGGAAAATCCCCACTTCAACTGAAGTGGTTGGCGTGAGGCCGACCCTTTTACCCCACATGCGACCATTTCGGGATAACGCCGGAAAAAAGTTTAATATATATGTAACTTAGTTGCGTTTATGTTTTTTAATGTTGTAACTAATGATTAATGATAGGAATAAAATACAACAATGGTATTAGAAATATATTTCAAAGACCGAACTGACAAATTCGCTCAGAAAGCAGATTGAGCTTTTAATGAGGCTAAGAACGTTGACCTTTGTCCCAAAAGACCTTCAAAAAACAAATAACAAAAAAAACTTTTCACAGAAATTTCAACAATCGAATAAGTAAATTGAATCAATTACACTCTGACACGTGTGTCAAATTTTTCACGACAGCTGATCATTCAATACGATATTTTGAGTTTTCAACAAAGCCAACAAAACATTATGTATGTCAATAAAGAGTGAAAAAGGTAAAAAAGAGTAACAAAGGCAAAAAGAGTAATAAAGGTAAAAGAGTAATAATGATAAAAGGCAAATACGCCAACGACTCCTTTGTCATTCTCGCGGCTCAGAGCTTTATTTCATTTTTGTTTTTGTTTGTTTGTCTTGATGAATAACGTTTTCATCAATAACTCGAAATTGATTTAAAAAACTCATTTTTTCTTTATCCGCAGTATTTGATTAACATTTCAAATAAAATAAAAAGCGACAATACAAAATTTATTTTATCCTTTACTAGTAGTATCCGACGTATTTCACAACGCCATCTAAGCATGTAAAACCTATTTTTTTACACATAGAAGAGGGCAGTCTTACACCAATTACGTTTGAATATCACGCCATCGAATCGTCGAGAGTAATCTAAATACTCCCAGGAAATTTCGTCCAGTATCAAAAAAAAATAATAATATCTATTTATTTATTTTCAAATGTAAAATAGTTTCAATTTAATACAATATACTCCGACGATAAAAAATAAATTAACTTTGTTTTTGATTACGGCAAATAATATAAAGTTGTTTTATAAATATTTAAAAATATAAATGGTACATTGTTTTAATTCACTTTATTTTTTTTATTTTTGCTCGAATATTTTCGCCTAATGAGGCATCTTCGGGAGCAGAATAGTTACAAATATATTTTATAAAATAATTTTCAAAACAATTTTTTTCCAAAACAAAAACAAAATTCATAGATAATTTTTTTTTTTTTTAAACACAAATGTAAGAATCAAAAATGCATTATTGTTAGGTATAATGAAATAAAAATTTTAATACAATAAAAATAAAATGTGTTAGTTAAATAAAAAGAATAATAATAACAAAATAAAAAACAAGTTATTGCAATATTGGTGAAACATAGGGAATCTGCACATTCACTAAGTCTTTATTTTTATTTTTGTAGATTTCCAACGCTTCCAGAGCCATCAGTCTCCTCACCTCACACTCAGAGTGCATTACCTCTACATTGGTAATATCCAAAGTATGGTCTTTATCAATGCAATGGTCTGCCATCTCAGAGTATGCAGATAAGCCTCTGAGTGCTCTGGAATGTTCCTTAAATCTTGTGCGTACTGATCTCCCTGTCTCACCAATATATAAAGCCTCACAGTCATTAAATTTAATTTTGTACACTCCACCTATATCCAGCTTATCTACTTTATCCTTATTGTTGAACAATAACTTATGTAGATTGTTTTTCGTATAAAAAGCAAAGTTTACGCACAATGTTGTACCATTTATATTTTTAAATATTTATAAAAATGGACTTTCACTGTGTTAACAGATTTACACTAAAAAATATTAAAGTAGTTTTATTTTTTAACTTTTAAGATGAATGATTACGAAGTGAGTGCCTCTACAATGAATATAATATACTCGGTTTTTTTCCAAGGTAATTTCAGACTTTTGTAAGTGGAAAAATGTGACATAAAAAATGGTTAAAAGAAGTACGAATATAACCTTTTTTCTAGTCTTCCACCTTTCAGCCGTTGATGTACGATTCATTTTTCACACTTTTCTTAGAATTTTTGTATTCATATGACTGCCAATAGGAAACTCCTCGTCTCTTTCTGGGAGCGCTTCATTTTGAATGGTAATGAAAGGAAAACCGTCCGGCCACTTCAAGGAGGGAACAAAATTGGAAACGATTCGTGAAATTGACACGTTTTTTTATGAAACAAAACTCACATCCTGTGTGTACCTCAAGCATAAAACAAAACGCTGAAAATAAATGACGAACTGAAGAAAAAAACATGAAAAATATAACAGCGCTTCTAGAGAGCTTTTAAGCTAACATATATTTTTGCTAAAACGTATTTATTCAGTTTAAACGTGAGGAATGTAAGTAAACTGTTTTTTTGGAACCGTGTATTTTATTTTTGAAACACGGAAGTGTTTATTGAGCCCAGTGATGTAAAGAAAAGAATCCTTATTTTTCTCGTCGATGAATATGTATAAATATTTCCTATTATAAGTTTTTTCGAGAAAATCTTTACAGGGGATTTTCCAATTTGGCAAAATTTTGGGGTTCTTTAACACTTAAGAGGATGTCGCACAGGTGTGAGCTGAATCAATTGATAATGATGACAAACTACATCCATCATGCTGGAATAGTCTACCTATGGAGTCGAGAACAGAGACCAGTTTTGGCAGTTTCACAAAGTTGCTTACAACACATTTATTTAATTGAAGCATCAACACATAAAAGCGCCCTTGAGGTGGCTACTTCCACTGGCGCTGTATAAAATTGGCCAATTCGTATTATGAAAAGAATGAGGCTTGTAAATCTAAAGTGTTAATTTTAACAATTTTATTGTATTCATTTATAATATATGTGTTTTAAAGTTAATTGCATTTTATTATTTATACTTATTGGCGTACAGTTTGCGACCACTGACTGACCACTCATACTGAAAAATATGTTCATTTTCACATTTTTAGTAAATCTAGAAAACAAGCTGAAAACATTTAAGACACATATAAGTTCGCGTTTACACATACTGCATGTGTACTTATTTAATCTGTGAGATTAGGATTTCACCACAGTTTCAGTGAAGGGCGGCAAGAGGTGCAAAGTTGAGATTAAATAAGTACACATGCAGTATGTGTAACAGCAAACTTATAAGTGTCTTAAAGTTTTCAGCTTGTTTTCTAGATTTACCATAGATTTTGTGTGCTCCGACAAAAGCTCCAACCCAATACCTTCGAGAACAGACTTTAAACTGTTTACCACTCGAAGTAAACTAAAGGAAATTCTGCAGCTAAGCCTGAATTACTCCAGAGAAATACTGAATTGTGTTCCAAGTTTCACTATCGCAGCTCCCAGTTACTTACCTCCGCAATAATTTTACATTATTTTCCGGCGTATTATATTATCTTCCATAGGGTTCTCTTAGAAGCAATTAGAAAAAGTTGCTCCAGTCCACCGAGTATCTACTTGTTCTGCAATATCTCCATGTAACGGACTGCGGAGGCTTCGGACATTTTATATTATGAAATAATGATAATAATAATATTAGGCTGATTTATTTGGTGAGTGCTGTTTTTGTGTGTATCAAACCTTAAGAGCCCTCTGCGAGCTTGGTCGTCGCTGTAGAAAGCGCCAATTCTCAAGCAAGACCCAGTTGTTGTAAGGTTGGATGGACCTTTCAGTGACCGGTCTTTGGTAAAGGTTTATGAATTTTTCAACTCAGCGAAGAGCACATACGAAATATAAATGGTATATTTTTTGTGGTCCACCGGGATCCGAATCCACAACCTTCCATTTACGAGTCCGAAGTGTTGCCACTACGGTCTACGGACCGGTCCAAGATGCCAACGACACGCGGTATACTTGAGCGATGTTTGATATCTTTTCACTACCCATAATGTAAAAAATGGTTCACTCTGCCAATATTACCCCTTTTAAATTAAGGTTGGCAAAAGTTGCAGGGTTTATGTTTATTTGAGGTTTGGATTTTATTACGTAAGTACAAATACAGCATTTGCAAGGGCGAATTCTGATTAACCGCCATAGCCCTAGAATAATGTCTTGAACTTTTAAATAATATATTTGTAATTTGTGAAAAAGGTCGATAGCTCAATTGGTAGAATGCTTGCATTCCATGCCGAGAGCAAGGGTTCGATCTCAAAGGCTTACTCAGCCTTCACAAGAAATGAGAACCAGCCCCCCCGGGAGCTGGGGAACCCCCACTTCAACTGAAAGTGGTTGGTGTGAGGCCGGCCCCCTTACCTGTAAAAATAAATAGGTCCCGAAGCGCCACATGCGACCCCTTCGGGGATAACGCTGGCAAGAAGTTACACTATATGTGTAGTTTTGTTGCGTTTTTTATTAACTTCATTTATGCAACGGAGAAACGAATTTAACGCACATTCTGCGCTTCACACAAGTTCACTATATCAAGATATCCCTGAACTTCCGCTGGGAGCTTCGCGTGGTTGGTTTATGAGCTTTTAGCATTACTTTAACTTAATGTCTTTTTTATTCACAGCACAGCCTCCCTTCCCACAATAAGCCTGTATTATATTTCACCCCCCCCCCCCCCACAAATAATTATTATTTACAGCCTTATTCACTGTTTAATGTTTACTTTAATGTCTCATCACGAGCTCATGTGAGAACCTTCACACATAGGAATATAAAATATGTATGGCTTATACAAAGTTACGATAGCAGTCATTTGACATGTTTAGTATTGCCATAAAAGAGGCTGATAATTTCGCAGTAAATAAGAAAACGATGTCTTTGGTGCGAAAGTGTACAAAATTACGCTTAAAACGTTGTTAATTCGACACTGTAAATTTCTTAGAGAGAAAAAAAAGTATTGGATACAGTTGCTAATATTGATATTATTTTATACAGCTCATAAAGTCGTTAGGTATATAATTTTGGTTTTTTGACTGATATGTCAGTGTGAGCCTGACCACCCATACTGTAAAAATCTATTCACTTTGCCGATTCTCCGTATAGTCAGAAGATCCTGTTCTTGAGGTGTCCGATAGACTTACTTAGAAGATAAAGATAAAAAAAATCCATTGATCAACAAGTAGTCACCAATCCATCTGGCAAACGTGGTGACGTATTTTTAACTCCCTCCAATTTTACACCAAAATGTTTAATCAAAGAAAAAGCTTAAAACAGCAACCAGAGAATATTGGAGAAGAACTGCGTCCAGGAGTGGATTATAAAAATCTGTTGGGTAAGAAAAAGAAGAAGAATACTTTACTTCAATTTACGAAAAAGCTAGACAGTGAGACATTTTAGTTATGCTCATTTTAAAAAAACGTTCATAAACACTAAAAAGTTATAAATGTTACAGCGACAGTATGCGAAACCTAAAAACAGCCCCGTTCCACCATTATTTTTTACTCAGCATACGCTACACAGCCTTAAATATTAATTTCCGTGCGAATTTTTCCACAAATTATCAATTTTTCGCCGCGCATTTTCCGGCCGATAGCAATATTATTGCAGCCTGATATTTCGCAATTAAAAGGCACATCGCCCGGGGCACAACGGAATGCCCGTTTTGCGTAATTTTTGCACCATGAGGGCAGAATTTAAATTGCGAAATTGAGCAGAGAAAACGAAGGCTATCGGCCGGTTGCTAATTTTAGACTTGACGAGCAGATTTTTTTTGCAATAATTTAGAATGGACTCGGAACATTATAGCGGAGAAATCAAAGCGTTATTTAATGTGGTTGGAAATGGTAATGATGATAACCAGTTAACTTTTTCAGTAATGCCGTTTCGTGACATTGTAATTCTAAGGGCGTTTCAAAAGATTCGGTGAACAAATCAGTCTTGAGACGTCTCTTGAAGTTCATGCTGTCAGTAATCTCTCGAAAGTCAAAACACAGGTCAGCTTTTAAAAGAAATACTTGTGTTTCACCCGCCAAAAAGTGCTTGTTGGGCTTATCTACCATTTGAATCAAAGATGACCTTTCTATAAAATACATAATCTGACCTATGAAAAAAACGTAGAACACGATAATGTGAGAGTTTTTTGACATATTTTTTAAATCAATTTCTAGTTTTCATAAGATACATTTTTCGAGTAGGTACACATAAAAACATTGCCCGTGTGAAATGACTTCTGATGGACAAAAGTCAAACAAGCACTAAGGCGACGAAAGGTGCCCCCTAAACTGCACAACAAATTTTTCAGTAGGTTTAATTTTTTTCCACTTATAGATAATTTATTTATTGTAAAAAAAAATACGTCAAAAATATATAATTAGTCTATTTGCTTAACCTGGCACAGTTTTTAAGCGTATAGATTTTTTATAAGTGTAGGATCTACTATGTATTCACCCATTTCAGTTTATTAAAAGTTTTAAAAAGTTTGCTCTCATAATACTCGTAGAGGCTTCTTTATGGGGTGTTTTGTTTTTAATTTCTGCGAAGCGTGTTTTAAAAATAACTGTACGGTTTATTTTTATTGGCTTGAACTTTATTTAGCAAGGAATACCAAAGACCAGCTGCTGTTGTACCAACTGATGTATTGCTTACATTTATATGTAGATAGGGGAACAGATGAACGAAGAGTGGAGAATGAATGAGAGCTAAAGGTAATGCAGACGGATTAAAATAATAATTAAAAGTTCCTTGACCAATAAGTTGATATGAGGCTAACCCCTCTTGCTGTAAAAACTTGGTTCACTTTTTCCAAATACCACCTCAGTTTCAGGGAAAGGCGGCAGGAATTTCATAGTTTATATTCATGTGAGGTTTTGTTTATTTCATATATACAAGCAGTATGTGTAAGCGCTAACTTACACGTTCTTGCTTGTGGGCATGCATTAAATACTAGCCTTAAATACTAATATATTATTACAACTAAGATTATAAAATCATTGATTTTAAAGAATACATTTACAATACTATGTTTAATATAAAATTAAATCGTGTTTGTTGGTAACAGCATCTCTCGAGTGGCTAAATCGATTCTGATTTTTTAATGACTCAAAATATCGTTTGTAATCTTGGAAAATCTACGGCAAAAATCATATTGCGGAAGATCTTCAAAATGGAGAAATAGGTGCTTTTTCTAAAATATTTTATTCACTTTTACTATTTTCTTACAGAAAACTCACAAGTTGATCACTATCTTTTTTATTGCCATTTGGACATGGCATTTTCTGTCAAGTCACTTCTTCTGACTGTGATCTAACATATGCCTTTTAGTATTTATAAGCCAACAATTCATTTAATGAATTATTGATTCCAGTTCCTTGACTTATAGGTTGGTATGCGGCTGACCACCCATGCTGTAAAAATGGTTCACTTTGCCAATGTCACCCCTGTCTCAGGGAAGGACGGCAAGAGTTGCAGGGTGTATGTCCATTTGAGATTTGGTTTTTATGTTGTAGGTTCACATGAGGCATGTGCAAGCGCGAACTTGTACGTGTCTGGTTGTGAGAATGCATGTAATGTGAATCTCCAATGTTACATATCTTTGCAACTTAGATTAGATTAGATTAGATTGATCAATAACGTAATAATAATTACTTTTTTTAATCAGTCTGAAATACCTGTCAGAAATTGCATTTCTCTCCATGAAATTATTTTTATAAAAATAACTGCAGTACCTTCCATCGATAGATTGTCGGGGTGGGGATAGGGGGGTGGATCGGGTAGACGAGAGGGTAGGTATTGGGGAGGAAGCGAAGGGAAGGGGTGTTCCGGGGGATGATCCTCACTCTGCAGTATTAGGGATGCATTCAATGAAAAATTCACGATCTGACAGACTACCGCGAATAGGGGTGGATAATTCAGGGGATTTCGTAGAATTTTCAGGCTGCTTTTTTCTGAATGATTTAAAACCTTTGTAAACGAATATTTATGTTACTCGAGTTAAAAAAAACGAGAATAAAATCAATTACGAAAAAGGGTAAGTAAGGTTGTATCAAGGTTTAACAATAAAACAACTAATTTGAATCAAAAACAAAAGTAATCATTAAAACTTTTGTAATCCCATTCATAATAATTGCAAACAACGCCTGAGGGTTCATGATATTTTAAATTGTATTTTTTTTAAATTAATTTTTTATTCATTCTCATATATTAATGGTACTTTATTTAGAAACGTCTCATATTATATCCCAAACCTGTAAAACATTAAAAAAAGTTCATTGTAAAAGCATTTGTAAGAAATGAAAAGCAGCACCTTCGGGAGTTGGGGAATCCCCACTTTAAGTGAAGTTTAAAGGCCTTGCCTGTGAAAATAAAAAAGTTTCACACGCCAAATGCAACTCATTCTTGGAGAACGTAATACGAAATTTAACTATATGTACAGTTCAGTTACATTTTGCAATTCGCTTAATAGCTTGATTTAAAATAACAGTATTGCTACGAATGTGTAATTGTGTGTCTGTGTGAGTAGGTATACGTTCTGTCTGTATGAGTTTGCGAGGTATCTAAATGTAGGTAGGTACTTCAATGATTGAACTCCATCAATCTAAATAGAACATTCTGGCGTGGTTTTGCACGTGTCAGAATAACTCTTATACACCTATAAATAGAGACTGAGATACTCTGCAGGAGACTTGTAGCTTATCTGTTAAGCAATACAGTTCAAAAGCCACTCTGTGTACGTACCGTATAACTGTAACTGTAACTCTGTCACCATTTCTTTCTATCCTTACATACCTCTTTTAATTCATTCATATCCATCACATGTCTTCTTGTACACTCACTTTGTAGATCCCATTCTTTCACAATCTCCTCAATCTGATCACTCCATTCTTTTCTCGGTCGTTCTTTACATCTTTTTCCTTTCACACTTTCTCTGTATCTTAAAATTAATTGTGCAAAATGAATAACCGCAACTTTTATTGAATTGAATCCATTAAAATCTTAGCAGTGTTTTCCTGCCCACCCCTGAGGTTCGCCCCCTAAGGTTTGGCCGTCGTATAAATCTGCCTTGCCGCCTCGTCAGCTCCCAGCCCAGACTTCCTCTCTGCGGTTGCTCTGATGGTATTATGCCAGCGCTCCTCACTTCGTTCTGCACCTTCACTCACGAAAACGGCGTCTGCTAACACGCTGGCAATATCCTGGAAATTTACAAGAATTTAAATACAGTTGAAGTCAAATTAAATGAAATTTCGTCGCTATGGTCAAACGGATAATAACAATAATTATCAATAATCTAAATTGAAAAGATTTATTTATTTATTTAACAAATATATACATGACTAACAGTGAGACACCAAAACGTCACAATACATATAACATGGCAGACATACGAGAACAATATACAGATCCACAGATACATTATTCTACGCATCCATACGTCGTTCTAATATACATACAGACTCAGATAGTAAGCGATCCACACCAGTTATAAATATATCCTGTGAGGCTGAGGAGGCCAGAGTATTGAGCAGTGACAGCGCACGCACTAATCAAGACTGACGGAGAACATTGGTTCGGCAGACGGGAATCATGAAAAGATCATGACTTCTTGCTCTATTATAATTGTGGGGGCGTAAAGCTGAGATATACTAGCATTTAAAATTCATATTTAATTCATGACCACAAGCAGACGCGAGTAAGTTTGCGCGTAGAATTGGTAAATGTGTACTAACGAATCACAATACAACCCTCAAATGAACATAAGCCGTTCAACATTTTCCAATCTTCCCTGAAACAGGTGTGACTAAAGTATTTTTTTACAGTATGAATGATTAGTCTCATACCATCCGCGATTATTCGTTAGGAATCAAACCCGAGTCTAAATAACTAACTCCTGAACTACGCTTTGTCCAAGTAGGCCAGTTTAACATTCGTGATTGCAGACATACACCAAGATGTAAATATAAGACAAGGATAAGTAAAAGAAGAAGAAGAAGAAGAAGAGGTGAAATAAACGTGTTAATATTCAGATTATCTCTGCTAAGATTAATCCGCTGCCGTTGGTTCTTAGCGCTGAATAATTCCTGAAATAATCTAAGGCATTTATTATGTAAGGGAAAAGTTCGTCCGAGAAGAATACGTAAGCCTCTACAGCGTGTAGGCTAGCGAGCTACGGCGTAGACCTTAGCAAGCTACGGCGTAGACCTCAGCAAGAACACAGCCCTTGACTGTTTTACTCGACACGCTACTGTTCTTTTTACAGGCAAACAGTCACCAGCTTGGCGTTTTTCTGTAAAAGAACTTGTTGCGTGATATTAACCATAATGAGATTTGTTATTGAACTTTTTGATAACGTTTTAAAAATTAATGCAGTTTTACCCTGATAATTTTAACTGTGTAACGTTATTTTGTAACAATTTATCACAATAGATTGAATTTGTATATACTTTCACACTTTGTGAAAGTAATTCTATAGAACAGTATCATTAATCAATGACAAATTTCCCGAAAGAGCATTACATTAGTAAATGAAAGCTCTAACAGTTTCAAAAAAGAAAATGATTTTTGAATGAATTTTCAGTTTTCTTATGAAATTATGAGATTTTTGTCAGATGTTTTACAAACTTTATTTTTTCATGCAGTACAAAAAAACGATACATTGCTCTTTCCTAACATTATCGCGTAAATTCCCCGCCATCACGTTAATATAAAAAATATATATATCAGTTCAAGTAAATTGCTGGTAACGTATCTTACAATACAGGTAAGGGATGTGCCTCTACGTGAACGTAGATAGAGCTTCGTAGAAAGTTGGTAATTAACTTCGGTGAGTATTATTAAAAAGCGATTTAGTTTTTTTAAGGCGATTCATCATAGCTTACGAAAAAACCAAATAAAGCTGGGTTCACGGTGTGCACTGAAATTATAAACCGCATGACTAAAAAAAATACTTAAAATGGACTCAGCCTAAAACATGGTTACATATTTGACATGGATTTTGAATTTGAAACTTATTGGTTCCGCTTTTTTTTTTCATCTGTTCTACACAAATTTTACGATGATCATTTAGGTGAAAGAAATGTTTACTTATTCCTGTAAAACGTCTTCTTGAGAAACTACTTCGTCACAAAAAATCTTTCCAGATTTTTTCATCATTTCTTTCTTCGTAAAGTAAAACATACCACATTTTGTAAATTTATTGCAAGTTTTTTAATGAAAAAAGAAATAAGAAATATGTAAAGGCATTATTTTTGCAATCTTTAATAAAAATATTATTAGGATGATTTATTTGGTGAACGCTAATTTTGTGTGAATCACACCTCAAGAGCCCTCTGCAATCTTGACCGTCGTTGTAAAAATCGTAAATTCTCAAGCAAAACCTAGTAGGTGTAAGCTTAGATGAATCTATAGTGACCAGTCTTTGGTAAAGGTAGATTCATGTTCAATCCAGCGAAAATCAAATTTGAAAAATGATTTTTTTTTCGTGTCTAGCCGGGATTTGAACCTACTGCCTTCCAATCATTAGTCCGAAGTGTTAAAAGACTACGAACCGATGTCATATCTTCCACAATTTCAGCAGCTCATAAAGGTACTTATTTTGCAATGCTAAAGTTAACTATTCATTATTGTTTTGTAATATTTTAAAGCCTACAAAGGATATTGTGAACGTGGCTTTACTTCTTCATTATAAAACATCGTATCGGCTAAAAATATCCAACAAGGAAGTTTTTAACAGAGTGCGTATTCCATGTTCATCACATTGCATTTAAAGTCAACCAAAAACGTATGAAAAGTAAAAAAGCGCCTCGAGTAAGCGTTTAACCTTTCACAAATTTTTGGTGAAACGCTATGCTTGGTTATATTATTCGAGTAGTGGTCTATAACGAAGAGGCAGTTTTCATAACAGTGTCTGGTCTATAGCAAGTTAGACGTAGAGTTGATTAGAGGTTTAAAACGAGTATTCCAGGCAGATTTACGGTTTTATTTTAAGAAGTTTATGAAAACAAATCTCATGTCTGAAAGATTGAAAAAAAAAACTAAAAGAATAAGACTTTTGTTTGTTACAAGTAGTAATTGATTTTAAAAATGTTATAACTTTCGGATATTTGACAAGCTGTTGTAGGAGAACTTACATTATTTAGGACGTTTTGTTGGCGTGTTTGAAAATAAAAACAATTTAACCAAAATTGAATACAAACAAAATTATTTTTGAGAAAAATCAAATGACCGTTGTGAGTTTCATGTACATCCAAGTACACTATAATTTGCTAGGAATTCAGCTCTAAAAGTAACTTCACGTATAAATTGTACAACCATAAGTATTTTCTACTATAAATATCAATATTTACTTACGTGTATTTGTGAATATTTCTTAGTGATATTTTATGTAAAATTAAAAAATATATACAGGGTGTTATTTGAATCCTAAATGCTATAACATAGCAAAAATTCCCCGATTCTCGGGATTTTTTTTATGGGTGACATCACAAAACCGAAGGATATTTTGAATGTTTGAACAGATATAAAGCAAATAGAAGTTATAATAAAATGTGAACATTTTAAGAATACGGAAGGTATAACTTTTTGAGTTTTATTTTTACAAATTGAGCATCTATTTCACCTCTACTACTTTCACATTGCTAACGTCCACCATTTTTAAGAATACATACAAAGGAAGGAAGCTTAAAAATCACTTCGGAGAAGAGATGAAGATATTGAGAAATTGTGAAGTTCAAAAAGAACCCTTTTTGGGCTACAATCTTCAACATTAAACAGAAAGAATGCCTTTAATATTTCTCGATGCACGAGGCAATTTATTCATGGATTCTCTGAATCAGCCATCAAAGAGGCAACATTGATTGTGCGCGTGCATTGTACGTAACGTCTACGTGCAGCGCTCAGACTGCAGCGTCGGTCTTTACGTGCTGCAAATGTTAAGCCGAGTAACAAAGGAAACTTGCAGCCGTAAATATTATAACAAAACGAACCGAAAAGAATCGACTGATAATTTTGTGAACTAAGAGTCGGTTCACTTTATGCTCGTGTAAACAACTTCGTATAAAATATAGCGAGAATTTCAATGTTAAAGACGTAGAAATAAAGTCAGTAGTACACACGTGCCTTCCATGGAACGTTTTTAGGAAATGGCGTGTTGCATCGGAGCTCGCACATACAAAATTTCCCTCAGGTTAATGACGTCACAGTCTGTGCATATTTCCTTATAGATTGGATTATAGATCAGAGATTTTTTTTGTTCAACATTATGCCTACATTTATGGGCATCCGATGACAGATGCGTTTAATGTAGTACGTATCGTCTTAAATGCCTATCAACCCGGCCAAGTGACGACATCTTGTTTATGGCCATTTAGTTAACACTTCTTTACATTCTCTGCACCCTTTGCACGTGAGCTATGTATTTCTAGTATGGTTTGAGAAATGGGGCCCTGGAGTGGATGAACTCCTACCTGGTGGGTCGCAAGCAGGCGGTACGTATTTGTGATGATGTCTCACCTGTCTACTCACTCACCTCTGGGGTTCCGCAGGGTTCCGTGCTGGGTCCAGTCCTTTTTTTACTTTACACAGCCGACATTGAGAGTATAGTCGAAAAGTACAGCCTTTCTGCTCATTCTTACGCTGATGATTGGCAGATTTACTCTCAGTGTCGGCTTAATGAGACTGAAGACCTTAAAGGCAGGATGTCTGCTTGCATCATGGAGGTGGGTGGGTGGATGAAGCAAAACGGCCTCATCCTCAATGCCAATAAGACCGAACTTATGTGGTCGGCCACATCCAGGCGCGATCACCTCCTGGATAATGGGGCACCTCTCTCCATTGGGGGAAGTTTGATCCAGCCTTCTAACTCTGTGAGACTTTTGGGAGTTATGTTGGATCGGAATCTCACAATGGAGGAGCAGGTTGACAAAACAATAGCCGCTTCATTTTTTGGCCTACGCCAAATAAGGGCTATCAGGAGGTGTCTACCGCCGGGTGTGGTTAAAACATTGGTGAGTGTTTTTGTGATGTCCCGAATTGATTATTGTTCCACACTTTATATCGGCCATTCAAAGAAGCAACTGAACAGATTTCAGTCTGTTTTGAATGCGGCCGCAAGACTGATCTTCGGGATGTCCAAATTCTCTCACATCACTCCGCTATTGAAAGAACTACATTGGCTTCGTTTTCCTGAGAGGGTGGTCTACCGTGTGTGTTTGATGGTATTTAAAGCTCTAAATGGTTTGGCTCCATCATATCTGGCAGACATGTTTTCCCCCGTTGAGGTGAGTGTGAGGGGGCGGACACTTAGGTCAGCAGGGTGTCGAGCTATCAGGTTGATGCAGCCTCGCCGTCAAATATGCACTAATTTTGGGGATCGCGCTTTCCGGTTTGCGGGACCAATGGAGTGGAACAGACTGCCACCCGGAGTGAGGGTTTCGGAATCTGTTGGCATTTTTAAGGGAGCACTCAAACAGCACCTTTATAAAATATCTCATTCATATTAAGAGGGCCCTTGAGGTGTGACACACACAAAAACGGCGCTCTTTTGTCATGTATTAATTAAATAAAAAGAAATTATCCTCATATATGTATATATATAGTAAATTTACTATACAGATCGTTTCATCGACTACTTAGTTTAGACTATTTGTTTTTTTTAATTCTGACTCTCTCGTGTGATGTTGATTCCTAGCTGTCTCTCCATCGTGTCTGAGGTCTCTGGGAAGGACGTCTGTCAGATGTTCTCTCTTTTGTGGATGATGATGAAGATGTGTTGAAGTCTGAGGCTGTCCATCCTTCATATGTAGAATGGATGGACAGTTGAACAGACTGATGGGTAGACAGACAAAAGCGCGCCCCTATAGCTTCTTCATGTGGCTATGTCTTTTATGTTCACCACAATGCTCCATATATTATCCCTCAAGGTTTCCTAAAAGTTCAATCCCTGTTCATTATTTAATGTTTTCAAGCTAAGAACCGACTGACCGCTTTGGACTCGTAAATGGAATGTTATGGGTTTGAATCACGGCGGAGCACAAAAAATATACCATTTATATTTTCAAATAGGTATGCTCTTTGCTGGGTTGAAATATTCATATACCTTTACCAGAGACCCGTCACCAAAGGTTCATCCAGCCTTACAGCAACTGGGTCTTGCTTAAGAGTTGGCGTTTTTTACAGCGACCAAGCTTGCAGACAGCTCTTGAGGTGTGATTTTCACAAAAACAGCGCTCAGCAAACGAATCATCCTTATAATACTAAGAAATTTAGTTTTTCGACTCTTTCAACCCTCGATGTTCCACTACATAAGCATGTATGTCTCCTATTATTTAATTACCAAAATGTATGTTATGTGACAACCACTGAGTGACAATCTCCGAAGAAATTGCACACAGATTTGGAATTTGTAACGAAACTTCAGCAAAAACATAAAGCAATAGACCACGGTCAAGATCCCAAAGAGCAATATCAAGCAGCTGAATCCAACTTTTAACAAATTTTACTATCCATAATTTTTCTAATAAACATCTTTTCTTATTGTTTCAGGTGGATGACTGAAAACATCTTAAAAGTGTACAAGAATTTATTTTTTAAGTAAAATGAACGCGCTAAGAAATAAAAGTAAAAAATTAATAAAGTAAACGAAACAAAACGACATGCGAAATCAAGTGAAAGCAAAGAAAAAAGTGAACGGGGAATCTACTCGATCCAAAGTGATGAAGCATAACAGGTGATCGAATCACAAGGATGAGAAAATAAAAGAGAATAATTATAAAAAACATTGTACATATATATCAAAAAAATAATTTTACATATCCCTTCATATCGAAAACAGTAAAAAAAGGTTCATAAACTTTTACGCCCGAACTTTTTCAATCACATGAAAACAAATTCATATCAAACTTTGTTGGAAATAAAATCGTAAAAATAAATTGTAATGTGATGTAATCATATCCGTAAAAAACATTAAAAATTGTACATATCGTGTCATTTCTGTGCCAAAATTATATTTTAAGTATTAGGAGTGCATATTGTTTATAGAAGTATTTCAAATCGAGTTACAATGGGGTTTCTGTTCAGAAGGAGATCATTAGTGATTAAAATAGCCCTTCTGGGTTCTGCCGTGTGGTTCACAGTGGTGGTCCTCTTGTATGCTGAAGACCACGGACAGAACAGCATTTCTGGGGCTGGGAGTGGCTCCGGTGGAATTCCTCTGCCCCAAGTCCATCCACTTCCTGCGGCAGCAGCGTGGAGAAAGGAAACCAACCAGCCAATCCATCACAACACGTCAACTGTCCCTAAGAAGAAAAAGCCAGTTATTGAAAATGATGAAGGTGCGTTGACGACTGTTTATTTTTATTAGTTTTCACTCACATATCCATCACAACACTTGACAATTGATAAACTACTCGTTTGGGAACTGGAAAAACTGTCACACTAGGTAATGTCATCGACAATTAAATGAATAAGAAGGTAGAGTTTGTCTAGGAACAAAAACAATTGCACATGATGCTTGGAAAGATGAACACTTAATTTTGCAACTTCTCACTGTTTCTCGAAGAGGTAGTTAGGTCGATAGTTCAGAACGAAAGCATTCTACCAGCTGAGCTATCAGCTGGACAATTGAACGGTAATCCTATTTGTAAATATATTATACGCACTTAAGTTTAGTATTATTTCAGGTTTTTCGGTTCGTACAGTGAAACTTCAATTGTATATTGGAAATTAGATTGACAAAACACAGTTTTGATTTACTTTTTTCGCTCAAACGCTTTTGCCTATAAGGCATCTTCAGGAGCATAAGTATTAGATGCCTTATTAGGCGAAAACGTTTGAACGAATGCATAAATTAAAAGTGAATTAAAGCTACGTCTTGTCTATCTAATTTATAAAAAAAACTTAAGTTATATTTTTTACAAAAAATCAGTAAATCTATAGCTGGGGTGAAGTTAGCAAAAGTGAGCCATCTCCCCTTTAGTTCTTACTCTGATTTACTAAGTCTTCACAAGAAACAAAAACCTGCTGTCTCTTTTTCAAGTATTTGTCTTTGATAGAAACAAAAGGCTTCAAATTTGTCAATGACCAAAAAGTGGACCGCCTTACAGTTTATTGAATGGAGTCTTTGTTTTCACCATCAAAGCGTAATTTGATATTTTTCTTCCCGAGTAAAAGTGTCCCAGCCGATATTGTCTCCGAAGAGTTGAGACAAAGAGCGGCAGAATTATTTGCTCACTTTCTACAAAGACTTCTTTGTTTGAAGCCTTCCAAAGAAGAGAGGTTAGGTTACAAACAAACTTTGCAGTCTAAATTTCAATAGATTGCCATCTAGAAGTTTCATTAGCTGCCATTGAATCTTATCAATTATAAAACGAATTGGGTTTTTAAAATTAATTATTTTCTTTAGTTAAATCTGTCGATCTGTGATTGTATTATTAACAGGCATGACATTTGTTTAAGTAAACTTTTTTTTACAGCTTGGGGGTTCAGCTTTAGACAAACCTATCAGTTAAGGAATCATTGAATAGTAAATTTATTTTGTAGAAAATTTCATAAAATCTAAAATTTTCAGGTCTTGCCGTCTTGGCTGTACCAGGGGAGAATGGAATAGCAGGAGATGCCCCAGGAGAGATGGGCAAGGCGGTCATCCTACCTGCCAACCTGTCTGCTGAAGCCAAGAGGCAGGTGGCTGATGGCTGGCAGAAGAATGCTTTCAACCAGTACGCCAGCGACCTGGTCAGCGTCAAGAGATCGCTTCCAGACCCGAGAGATCCATGGTAAGCGCGATTCATACATCTTCTCTGTTAAAACTGAATTGTCAAAGAATTATTTAACGAAAAAAATATTTATTACAATGAATGAGATGGATTTATTGTGAAATTTTGATTTGACAAGAGTTGCGACGCTGAATCTGAATAGCCTACGGACCAAAGATTCTGAAGGAAAGATAGTTTCGGTTCAACTGTGGCCTTTTTTCTCTCGTGGGGTGTATTTATCCACTTTTGGGGGACTCCAATATCAATTTGAATACAGGATCCTCATTTGTTGGATTCCTGCAGGAGGCTAGCCAGATATAATAAATTAGGAGCGTACGATTCTCGGCACTGCAGATGGTAAATATTATGTCACACAAGGTGTTCGAACCGTAACATTCTCATTTTCCTTCCATCGGTAACAAAGTGAAAGATGTTTCGCAAAATATTTTAATCGCGTGATTTCTCGTGGTTTTTCTGATCCTACACCGATGACTATCCTATGGATTGGATCATTTATCTTTGGATACAACTTTTGACCTACGTGGGACAAGAAGTTGCTCTGGCCAGTTTCTACTGTTAGCTACTTGCGAAGTAACACAAAGAGAAGAGCATGTAGGAAGAGAGCGATGAATGTTATGAACAAATGATTGATGAAGTTATAAGTGGGTTTTTAAAGTGGTAATCCTTATGAAATTCAGTAGAATAATAAGTAAATAACCAAACATAGACAAATGGTGTTACAACTACAGCTACTTTCAAAGTTCAAAATTTATTTGAGTAAGGTTGGTAATACATTATACAAAAACAAGTTGAGCGCATTGTTTTCGCTTAGAAGTTGTAACAAATGCCGATAATAAGTTATAACTGAAAATGAAATCTGAAACTGCGAACGCTGCTTAATCATTTTTAATTATAAACATCGTCTCGACGCTGTGGATGTTTAAGAGAGAGAAAGGGCGATACTGCGCTGACAAAACCGCGCTGACAAAACCGCGCTGACAAAACCGCGCTGACAAAACCGCGCTGACAAAACCGCGCCGACAAGGCCGCTGTAACAAATCCACTATGACAAACTGTCTTACATAACTAAGTTAGGATGATTAAACTGCAACAAATAAGCTTTACAATTAAGAGACGGCGTGCCTTCAGTGGGAGGAGAACGTCCTGGTAGAAAAACCTGAGACCGTGGTATGGCAGAAGCACAATATCCTTTTTTTGTGCAGTAGCATCAAAAGTTTAACTTGCTGTGAAATTTAGCGATCTTTACATTAGTAATACAAGAAGAAAGGAACTCTTTTGTTGTGCTTTTTGACATGTTGCAACACACAGACTATAAAAAGTCATGCTATATGGATTCTGAAAAATAGAAAAAAATTATCATCGAAATAATGTACAGCAGAAATTTGACTATAACTTTATTTAATAACCTATTTGGTTAATAAAATTTCGTTATTGCGGTTTTGTCATTTGAGAGCTTTGTGATATATTTACCATGCCATAGTCAATGTCCCTTCATTGCCGCGCCTCTGTCCGATGATGTGACTTTGTCACAGGAAATCTGAGCGGGTTTGTCTGAACAGCTTCCCAATCCAAGTAACTCCCTCACCGCGATTGTGTCCAAGCGACGACTTTGCCGTGGTTTTGCCCAGACAACGTCTTTTTTGTTTCAATAACGCCGCTTACTGAAAAAGTTCACCCCGAGAAATGCTCTGTTTATGGTGGGAACTCTGCTCGGGAGAAGGTTGTATTCGAAGAAGATATCCTCGGGGTGGAGGTTGTGTTTGGCCGGGAGGTTTCTTTTGTTTTTCACTCTCTACAGCTTTTCAGGTTCCGGTGCCTTAGTTCAAATTCCTCGCGGTACAGTCACCCGTCAAAATAACAACAAAATCTTTTTCCATACAAAAATGCCTGAAAGCATTTCTTTGCATCTCATACAAGCTGCAAGTTCTAAGTGTGCATTATTTTTCGCGTTGTCTTAACACTTCAAGATTAATAAAAAAAAACTGAAGATTCATATCACATTGATAAATGATCAATAAATGACTAGGGTTTTTTTTAATGTTGCAACCATTGGATAAAGTTTTTTTAGAAGTTAGAGCAATGGCTGAATGAGTCACACGTGGCTTTTAGTGTTGCGTTAGACAAAAACTGTTTTAATTTCTTGTTACTTATTAAGGGTAAATTAAGTAATGTTGTCCGGTTATTATAAGCCCAATTTATATCTGAGTTAGTAGAGTGTTTGCAGTCAATACCACAATGATAGATTTTATCCCCACCAAGGGTGTCACAAAGGATTAATCGTATTTATTTTTTAAACGCAAAATCAAAACTCCGGCAATGTATACTAAGCTCTCACAAGAAATGGGAACCAGCCCCTCATTGTTTTTCGTATTTTATTTTATTTTGACTTCAGAGGACCTGACAAGACACGAGTAGTAGATGAAGAATTAAGCTACGACTCTCTGAGTTTGCCGACGCACCGTCCCTACCGAACACTTCCTTTCTGGCGCAGATGCTGAGAACTGAATGCCGCCTAATTGAATTTTCTGCTGATAATAATTTATCCGCGTCTCTTGCGTAAACTCGCCGCCATTATTCCGCAAATTATTTTTGTCTTCTGATATTTCCCCCGAACACTTCGCACCGGCGTCTCCCGCACCCCGAGCAAGCACGCAACCCAACGTTCAAACGCAAACAAAAATGTCTGAAACTGAAACGCTCAACAGAATCGCTGTTTTTGTTGCTGTGCATTTTGTCAGTTCAGTTTAAGCGCGAAGCTTTCTACTTGGGGTCCCATTAACAAAAGCGTATTTTATGATTTCGACTCTTTCACCGGCCAAGGGTTGTGATGTCACCCCGTTTAGCTGAGACAAAGGGTTCACGGCAACAAAGACATTAACTGTCGCTCGACATCGTTTTCACTGAGTATTTCTTATTGTCCTTTGATTTTCTTCATTAATTTTATTTTTTCACTCTGCAGACTTGAGGGTGCTACACTTTACTCTTCTGCCATATTCATCACGTTATTTTTTGCCTGTCTTTATTTCTATAATTTAATGAATTTCTGTGCTTCTTGACTAATAAGTTGGCATGAGGCTGACCCCCTGCTGCATAAACTTGGTTAATTTTTTGCCAATGCCACCCTAGTTTCAGGGAAAGGCGGCAGGAGTTTCTAAGTTTGTGTTCATGTGAAATTTCATTTATTTTGTATGTAGGTACATATTCAGTATGTGTGAACGTGAAGTTACATGTGCCTGTTTGTGAGCATGCATAAAATATTGGACTGAAATGTTAATATACCTTTGCCACTTAAATTATAGATACAAAATAAATGTAAAGAATAAAAGTTGTGTAAGCGCAGTTTTTTGATTCACTGCATGGGCTCTGCAAAACTATAGTACCGAATGAAAAGACACACTTGGGGCCACAGTATATCTCAGAGCTAGAGGTCAGGCGGGAGACTGAGGTCTGCACGCAGCGCTGCTGCAAATAGGCTCAATGTTTCCCGCAGGTGCAATACTGACAATTATTTGGATCGTGCATTTTGCATTGCCGGCCCCTTGTTGTGGAATGCCTTACCGCACGAGCTGAGGACTGTAGAGAGTGTAAATGTTTTATAATGAAACATAAAAAGTGCCTGTTCAAGAAATTATATGGCAATGAAGTGATCTTGGAGAAAATAAAAAAAAAACAACACTTAAATAAGAATCGTCATATTTTTATGACACTTCGTCCCCTCAGCGCATGTTTGGCTTATCCACCATTTGATTCAAAGATGACCTTTCATTAATGTCGTCTTAAGAATCACATTCTACACAATTTGAGTTAAGAAAAAAAACATAAATCACGATAATGTGAGAGTTGTAAATATTTTTTTAAATAAATGTACAGTTTTTAAACGATAAAGTTGTCCAGTACACATGCAAACATTGCTTAAACGTGAAATTTCCTCGGATGGACATAAGCAAAACAAGCACTAAAGTGACGACTTGCTAAAGGTCTTTCTGACAGAACTAATGCTAGCTGGGGTTGAGGAATTTCAAATGCAACAATTTCCTGTCTTTGGATACTGAAGTACCCAAATACTTCAAAGGATTTTAGGCACCACAAGTCAAGTCTTTCAGTTTGATTGCTTTCTTTTTTTGACCCTACAATAAACGCCTCTCAAGAGGACAATGGGGTGCTGGAGTACGTGGTGAAAGAAATGTCGTTCAAGCGGAACGTGCTAATGAAAAGATATTGTGTCGAGGCGCGTCCTCTGTTCCTCGCTGCCACGTCCTCGATGGAGAACATTCTTTACCATTAATTACAACTTCGTTAGAAGAAAGTGCCCTAATTGAGTTAACCCTCCCTTCCGATAGCAAATAATAAATTAATTAAGATGCATTTTTTGTAGAACACTGTTTTTGTGCACATTAAACCTTTAGGGCCATCTGTAAGCTCAATGTCTGTTATGAAGAGCAAATAAAAGTTGTTTCTGTTTGAAGCATCACCTATGAAATTGTTCAACGTAACTACCTAATCATATTGGTACTGTAAATTCTCACATTTGTCCTGAAGGTAAAATACTGTTAATGCATGTAGTGAGTGGAACCTATTTATTTTCACACGAAATGGAGCGTACTTAAGCTAACTATTTCCATTAAAGTAAAAGTTTCCCTGCTCCCAAAGGATGACGTTTTCATTTCTTGTGTAGGCTGAGTAGGCCTCGTTGCTATTTTTATTTATTGTTTAAACAAACCCTGAAACAGGAAATAATTTCTCTAGTATTGACCAAAACCGCACTACAAACTGTTTAGCTCAAATTTGACTTAAGCTCACGTTGAAAAAATACACGCCTAGTTAATCAAAGTTCCATTTATATCCTTGAGATTCACGAGATCACAATGTTCAATTTTCTAGTTCGAGTCTTCAGTGAGTTCACTGAGTATGCACAACACAGGTGAGCAGAAACTTTTCCAATTCTAGCATCTATTTCCGGCCGCCTATTTGCTTTTCAATGATTATAATATCATTACAACTGCGCGCCCCTACAGGCTGGTGCTCCTACAGGCTGATGCCCCACCCCCAAATACAATCTGCATCTAGCGTAATCCAATCTCAGCAGTTCTGCCTGCGAGATGTGTTGAGTTGGTGGTGTACAGAGTAGTTTACAAGGAGGGGGCTAATTTAACAAAATGATTACGATGATGATGATAGCGCTTTTTAGTGATCCTTGTTACTGCAAGGGCGCTTGCGGCCACTTTTTCTTCTTTTTTGTCCGTTCGATAGCTCAGTTGATAGAATGCTTGAATTCCATGCCTAGAGCTCAGTTCGAGGGTGCCGGAAATCATTTCCGTAAAGATGTATATTTCAAACACAAAATAAAAATACAAAGGTCAAATATTTTATCATCTTGCACTTGTATCTAACCACCATTCCAATGGGTGGTCAGTATCTCCGCAGGTTGTTTCATCTCTACGACATTCATCACTCTCTTCATGCTTCTTTTTCTCTTTTTTTCAATCTGCAGGTTCCAATCATTTTTTTCTTATTTTTTTTGCATTAGATGTAAGATCTGCTTACCGTGGAGCTCTTTCCTGTGATGCAGAAGACCAGCTGCCCTTTCACTTTTTATACTGTCGGTCTGGTAGACTCGGGTCGTCTGATATATCCTGTGCCACGATTCAAGTTATCCTTCTTTCGCTCATGCGGTCTACGTGGTCCCTCCACAACCGTCTCCTCTTTCTACTCTAGAGATTTTCAATCTCGCTTGTTTTCAATAGTGAAAATAATCACAGTTTCTGGAATACCACCCCGTAATTCCAAAATACGGTGGGCGGACAGTTTCTATGTCCCCGGGGACAATTACCCCAGCAGCAACCCTCTCTCCATCTATCACCGCTGCGGATTACTCTGCGAGAACATTCTAAAAGCCGACCGAGATATGACGCATGCATTAACATATTTTTAGAGAATTTAAAGCCATGCTCAGTGCGGTGTAACTTTAGGGCTTACCATGATAAGCCCTGAAAAGGCTGCGCTGATATTCAGCTGATGATTTATGGGAAGCCACTTGTGTAATCATGATGTGATTTTTAGATTATATTTGTTAAGAGTTGATTGATGATGACACTTTGTTATAGTTCCATTATTGACAATATGTCAATTCATCGGGTGGGAATTTTATCGCCTAAATTTAAATTGATCATTGATGTACGGGTTAGTTAAAGTTGGTCACCCATACTATAAAAAGTAGTTCACTTTCGCCAATGTGTCAGGGAAGAGCGGTAAGAGTTGCAGAGTTTATGTACAATTGATATCTGGACTGTAATTTTGAGAGAACCCATGCAGCATGTGTACTTACTCGTGCCTGCTTGTGGGCATACATTAAATCTCAAATATTGTTATAACATTCCAACTTAGGTTATAAATTATAGTTATAGTGGTCTCCAATTACTGTTGACGTAAATCGCAAACCCCATTATTTTTTCTAAGATGTTGATTTCTTTTACTTATCGGCATTTTTTCAATATGAAAACAAAAATGTATTTATTGTTAATTTATAATGAAAATCGAATCAGGAATGATCTCCACACATCATTTGATATGTATACAGGACAACGACTTACTTGTACTACGTACCCCGGTTTTCACGAATCCTACTAACACTTACTAAAGGCCACACTAGCGCTTAGAATTGTTATTATGTACGTACTATATAATCATACGTAAAATACACGTTTTTAATAAAAATAAAAATAAACAATCTTAGCACCAGTAAGGTAAAGCCTTCCAGATGACCTGCACGAGGTGGATTTGGAAAATGTGTTTAGGAAAGCACTTAAAACTCACCTCTTCATACGTTCGTATGAACAAACGCCTTTGGGATGATCTAGTGTCATGAATAGGTGCTGTACAAATTCCAAATTTTAAATAATTCAAAAGTAGGATTCGTTAACACAGAGGGTACAGAATCGACTATTTTTCTCAAACGACGCGACGTCAGAAAATATATCACAGTCGAATTCTGGCTATCGAAGCTTCCGGATCCCAAAAATCTTCATCCCACGTCTTCCCGAGATCCCAGATTTACATTAAGAAAGCAGGAGGTAGCAGGAGGTAGCGGAGGTATCCGGATATCTGTCCCCTCCGCCTGACACAGCGAGCGCGGCCTGCGTGGAATAATTGTGGGCGCGTGACCCGGCCGCCTCCGCTACCAGGCGCGCATACTAATTCCCAACTATTACAAGAAGATAGTTGACGCGCCTCCGCTATCCTTTGTCATTCCTGCGCTCCTGGTATTCAAAATACATTCTGAAGAGACAACAACTTTTGTTTTCTTCCCTTGTACAACCAACAATTTACATACCTCTTGTGACTTATGCTGTTTGTGTGCTTCCATCCTTTCTTGGATCTCCCATTTTCTGTTTGTTTGTTCAAGAATACAACAGTACCTCTTGCACACATTTTTTCTATTTACGCAAACGATAGTAATTTGCGAAATCTTGTATATACTTATCATGCGACAATAAAGCGATCCAACATAGCTCCGCATGAATAACTTATCGGACATTCAAATCGCTCCATACATTTTGACTCAAAACAGGGACTTGGTGCTTCTGCCGAACCATTATCGCAGATTTTTCAGCCACGATGTCCTTCAGCGTCCCTGAGATCTTCTTTCGTCAATCTTGCCCTGTATGAAAAGATGGAGAAGGTGGTATTTCTCATTTCTCATAACGTGACCAAAGTACATCCGCTTTCACTGCTTGATCGTTGGCAGAAGCTCTTTTGTGGTACGCATACATATGTCGGAGGCACTTCTTCATTGGAGAACCAATCACGCCAAGAGATCCGAAACATTTTTTGGTAGACATACATCTCGAACGCTTCAATTAGTCTCTCGAGTGCCTGTGTGAGCGTCCATCCCTCCATGCCATATAAAACAATTGGGAAGACATAGCACCTCACCATGCGCTTCCGGAGTTCAAGGATTTTAATTTAAAAAAAAGATTTAACAACTTTGTTTGTATTGGTAGCACATAAAACAGAAGAGGTATTCAGTGGCACGCGTGACGTAGGGTCGCAGGAAAGTTAGTTCTTAGATGGATAATGCGACACCAGGCAAGAAGGATTCTCCCGCGATAAGGTAAAACATATGAGGTCTGCACTCCGTTTTTCCATAAATAAGGGGAAACTTAGCCGCTCACTAGGGGAGTTTTATTAGTTTTTTTAGTAAACGCTTTGTTTGTATCTAAGCGTTATGTTTTATACTCTGGTCCTGAACAACTAGCCGTGCGTGGTTCTCGGCTCCCACTCTAACCTTCTCTAACTTAGTAGCTACGTGGCGCTGTGCATATTGTAGACACTGAGAACGTGTTGTTTCGAAAGAAGTTTTAAACTAAATGTAAGTTGAGTTTAGCTTTAAACTGAACAAAACATATAACTGCTAATGGTGATTGATGGGGGAAAACGAAAGATCTTATTCTTTTGCAGGAGGTAAATTTACTTGAAAATTAGCAGGAATGGTACTCAGGCCAATTTTGGTGTAGTATCTTGACAGCAATAAATATATTTAAGTTATTTATTAATAAAGGTTTATTAACTTATGCGCCCTTCTCTTGTCGGAATACGGGCAACTCGTAGAACGGCTCATATTCATCCCTTTGCAGTCGACATCAAAACTATGAGATCTTGGTGTTTTCACGACTCATTCCTTTGACATACTGCCGGTTTATGGAACAAGCTACAGCTATCTGTGTTCCCACTTAAATTTAGTCATGTCCTATTCAAAACAAATATCAATCACCACTTCCTTTTATGGTCTCAAACAACAGCCCTGCTACAAAGGATCAGAACATCAACCGTCAAAGTGTCATAGACCTTTGAATTTTTGGAAATCTTCCGCCTAGGATTCCTTACTAAAAATACACATCACGTAAGATGAAAACTTATTTTCAACAATACTTTCAGCCTTCTCTATTTGCAACAGGACTTCATAAGTTAGAGGAGGTATTACAGGCTGGAGATAACACCTCGCTACCCTTATATAAAGGGTGACAGGCCGATAAGATTAAAGCAGGTTTTTCATCCCTTATTCATCCCTTCCTTGGCATTATGGCCTTTGCTTGGAATGCCTTTTGAATTGCTAAATAGGTAGCTCAAGAATCGATTAAGACACTCCATTCATTGCAATATTATTTTGATTTAAGACCACTTTTTAAAATTCTGAATTTAAAGTATTGTAGAATCATTTACGATCTGAAAAAAATGTTAAAAGAAAAAAATGGTTCCATGGAAATAGATATTTTCTTTATTAAAAAAAAACAGGACTTTCTAAAGCTTGAAATCTTCCGTTTTCACATATGTGTAAAATAAACAACAAAAAAAAATGTAAATGAGTAGACGTTGTTTTAGGTAAGTATGATGTGTTGCTTTTATAAGTTGGTTAGTAGGTATTTAAATATAGATTAAAGGTTATAGTGGGTTTTAAAGTTTCTTTGGCTTGAAACGGACACAGGTTTTTTGTCCTGAAAAGGTTATTAAATATTGAAAAAGTTGATGACCGATTGGTATTTAATGAAAGCTGTCCATTTAAAAAATATATTATCTGCATTACTCCATGTAAGCTTCTTTGGGAGACTTTCTCACGGAACGGACAAGAATGAACCAACAAAATATTCAATAGCAGGTTTGTTGGCAAACGTGTAAGCATTTTTGAAGTTTATAAAGTAAGTATATGAAATACGTATCCTTATACATATTTTATCAACGCTGAAAGAGATTTTATCGACGCAGAATCTTAAGTATAATTACTTGAGATATCATTAAATATAATGCCTTTCTTAGGGAAATTAATTGTTATAATAGCATTTTGAGATAACGATAACATTCCACTTAGACAAAACCATTTTTGCATGAATTCGCAAAGATATTTAGAAAATGCGGTGGTGCAGAAACATGGGTTCTTGGAGCCTTCCATAATGTACAATCTAACTTGCAACGATAAGATTCCTTGACTTATAGGTTGGTATGAGGCTGACCACCCATACTATAAATAATGGTTCACTTTGCCAATGTCACCGCTGTTTCAGGGAAGGTCGGCCAAAGTTGCAGGGTGTATGTTCATTTGAGGTTTGGATTTTAATTTATAAATACACATTCAGCATTTGTTAGCGCGAAATTACCCGTGTTTGTTTGAGGGCATGCATTTGATATGAAATTTGAATCTTGACAACTTAGATTATAGATTATAAAAGATAATAGAATATTTAAGATTCATATTAAATCCAATCTAAAATGATTACAAGCCGTGCAACTCTTGCCGACCTTCCCTAAAACAGGATTGACATTGGTGGAAACTAAAAAGCCGGACTTACTACGACTATTTACAAAAATCTTATTTTGAACTAAAAAGAACCTGGACTTGATTCAGATATTTTGGTATCGCAATAAAAATGAGCACGTAAGAAAGTGCGAAGATGACAGATAAGAAAACGATATGTATTCACGAAGCGTTTTATGTTTGCTTGCGTACACAATTTTTATAAAAGAAAAACAATGGTGTGACACAAGATCTTGAAAGGACGCGTTGAATGAAATTCTACTCTCACTCGCTTAAAAACCACCACCAGAAATGCCATGAAAATAGTTTTTCCGTTCATTTGAGAAACAAGGAAAACCTCTTTCTTCCAAGACAGTCATCTGCATTATTTATCATTTCTTCATTTTATTTGTTCAAAATACCACATAAAAAGTAAGTTAAAATATTCATTCAGAAGACAAAACAGTTCCCTATCCCCGTTTCTCAGATAAAAGACAACGCAGAATGGCAGCCCTCACTTACCTTTATTTGCTTACCTCGTGTTTTATTCTGCTTTCCCATTTCTTCTTGAAACCAAGATACGACTAGGGAATTTATTTTATTGGCTGTTCGGATGATACTAGTAGGTGAGTTAAGTAGCGAGTAATTTAGTAACTGGAAAGTGAAAAAATGTGAAGATTCTAAAAAATACAAAAGCATTCTTTTTGTCAATGTCTTTTTTGTTTGATTCATAGTTCAATAACCTCTAATCCGGCGTAGTAAAAATAGGACACATTGGTTGTTTACACTGTATTGTTGTTCTCTTAACGTTGCTGGGCTGGCATTTTGTAATCAAAAATAAAATTTATTGATTATTTATTTATGTTTTCTTAAAAACAAATTACTAATTAAACACTGTTATTTTTCACTCAATATATCAATTTATTTCAATTATAGATAACTAACGTTTTAACTATAGGTCATCATCAGGTAGGATTACAATCTACGTAAAAACAATATTATTGTTGAGTGCTGTTTTTGGGTGAATCACACCTCAAAAGCCCTCTCAAGTATGTTCGCACTTGCACATGCCGCATGTGAACCTACTTTTGCCGTCCTTCTCTGAAACAGGGGTGACATTGGCAAAGTGAACCATTTTCTACAGCATGGGAGGTCATCCGCATACCAACCTGTAAGTCAGGAACATTATCCATTAATAATTCATTTCACACGCCACATGTGACCCTTTCGAGGATAACACGGTAATACGTTGCACTATATTTGCAGTTTAATTTTTTTTTGCGTTAAATTTATTCACAATTGAGTACAATTTTATGATGCCTGAAAAAAAATGCTCAAAGAAATTTACGAGTAGCAATCTTATAACTGTATTCTTGTTTTATTAAAACACGACACGGTAAAGAATTTAAAGCGAGTGACACAATAGTAACGGAGGAAAAATAGGAAATGCAGATGTGCTCGCGGGAAATATGGAATATGGCACGGATCGTGAAGGGAAGCGCTGTTTGCGGAAGAGATGGAGGAGACCATGGTAATGGCAGGGGAATTTCACCATACAAGTATCAATTTACATTTTGCGAGCTGGAATTATGCGCTTTGTTATTCTTTTAGTGCAACCCTTTATCTATAATCTAAGTTGCATAGATATATTTAAGATTCTTATTACAAGAATTTTCATAAGTACCTACACACGTAAAAATTCACGCTTACACATGCCGCATATGGGCTTACAAGGTTAAAAACCAAATCTCAAATTAAAATAAGCCCTCAACTCTTGTCGACCTTCCTATAAACAGGGGTGACATTGACAAAGTGAATCATTTTTTACAGCATGGGTGGTCAGCCTCACAACCTATAAGTAAAGAAACACAAATCAAATTTCTCAAAGATTTGATTATATTTTTAATCATTTTCAATTAGAATTACGGTCTATAGATTTTTTTTAACTAAAAAATAGTATTTCACTAAACGTTTTGTCGAGAAGAATGGGATTCTCAACATTTTGTTAATGACGTATTCGCCGTCATCAGAAGACGTATCTCCTTTTTTACAAGCAATTACTTAAATATTAGAAAATAATACGTTGCTTGTGATCGAAGATTGTAGGTAAATGATTATAATTTCTCTATTTAGATCGCATCATCGGAGGAGTGGCCATAGAAAAACGTTCAAACCACAAGTGTTTCTAGAATTGAAAGAAGTGCTGGTAAAACGACGCTCTTATATAATGTAAAAATTATCCTGACATATCTATACTCTTACGCACACAAGTGTTTTATATCTGAGAAGGCTGACTTTAAAAAAGGTTTCATTCCGTTGACTACACTTTTCTCTTGAACAAACTTCGTATACTGTCTCAAACAACAAAACACTAAAAAAATACTAATACTTTCTCAGTTGAATTATTTCTAAATTTGTGATGTTTTAATATTTCACAGAACTATTTTACGATATAAAATACCAGGCGCGCATCCCGCTTGAGGAGGTAAAAAGAAAGGCTAAAGAAGAATCTGTACTGTTGTTACCCGGCAAGCGAGTGATTGTTCTATTGTTGATGCATCCACCTTCCATACATACTCTTGCTCTACCTCCTTCCGCTTCTTGTTCCCTTACACCTCAAGTATAAACCTTTTCGATTATAGAGCTGGTGAAACATTGTATTGAAACTATAACGGCGCCTCTAATGAGCGCTGTTGTTTTCATACATTTTTAGTTAAAATTCGAGTAGAGTTTAAACGTAACGTTTTGTACTAAATGTACTGGTGTACCTCTTTCCGCTTCTGGTTTCCTTATACTCCTGAAGCGTTTCCTCTGAAAACCACTTCATACCATTGTGAGCAAGATTCTATTATATCTCAAGGGGCGTATTGATTTACCTGTATTGTTTGTAAATTCTACGCTGAAGAATTACTAGAAATATCATTTTCAAAAGATCCTTTTGATTTTACTTCTTTTGTTGTTTACCAAATTTCTGATGATGATGATGATGACTAGTAAAGTGCCGTTTCGTGACTCCTATCACATTTTATGTTCTTTTAGTTACACTTCTATTAAAGATTATCATGGCTATTTTGGCCATCGATGTTGCGGCTCGAAAGTGTTGACTTGACCAAAAAGTGGATCTACATACATTGCCTATTTGAAAGAGCCTACGAGTTTCTTGGCACGCATGTCTAAGGGTAGTCAATTCAATGTGGACACTCCTGCAACGGCAAAAGCAATGAAGTCAATATTAAATTGTGAAAATGACTGTGGTAAAGATAAAATAATTGTAAGTGTGGGAATGTGCCAGTTAGTTATATTATTTCAAAATGCCATATAAGGAGATCTTAGATGAAAAGAGTAAAATTAAAGTGTACACTAGAGTGGAGTGATCTTGTATGAGATTTTTTTTTTTATTTTTTTCAAAACCATATACCATTTTTTTTGTGCCATTTATGAAATAAAAAATATAGAAAAAAAATCAGATTTATCAAAAAATTCTTCCCGCACACTGACTTCAAAGTTTATGTTTTTGTTGAAAATTTGTAACATAGCTCCAGCTCAATATTGAGCTGAATAAAGTTAGTCAAGGTGTAAAAAATAAAAATAAAAGTACAACAAGCATTCATTCGTACATTCCAAAACAATACAAGAAGAAAAAAGTACATATTTTATAAAAAAAAAAAAAACATTTTGCTTGAAAATTGCCTTTTCTTTTAATTTTCGGCATTATGCTCCTTCGTTCTAATTAGGCTTTTATAGCCACAAATCTAAATTTTTGGTACATTGGCTCAAAGCAGCTTTTCTTGTTATTTTCGCTGCTCTTTCAACTGCCTAAGTATAGCATGGGAGCAGGGGCGTGCATCACGTCCGGGCACATGAGTCTTATGGGTAGGCAATATATGGTAAAAAAATACATTTAATCGTGATATTCAGATTTAAGATTCAAAATTTAAATTCGATTGGAGCCCTCGTTAGCACTTCAGTCAAAAGCAAATGAGTTTTTTTAAAGGAATGGGAGAAACTAAAATTTATTACTACCTTACATAGGATCTGTAAAATATGCATGTCACTGTCACCACTAGATTGAACTTTCTCATCGGATATTTTTTTTCTAAAAGAGGCTCATTAATATTTTCCTGATATCTTATAAGATCAACTTAAGTTGCAGCATTAAAATATGCTTCAGGCCTCTTAAAAAGTCATTGTGTGAGAGATTTGATATTTTGCGTGCCTTTAAGCTACGTCATGTTGTGAATTCTTTAATGAGTTTGTTTTTGCCGATAATTATTGTTAATAACATACATACTTTTCGAATGCCTAAAAGAGCTATTTTTTCCAAAGACTGAATCTTTTACTTTTTTGATATCTAGCAAATATTTCGAGGCCAAAATGATGAAACAAATATGATATGAGTCATCTTTACATGAATAATTATTTTTATAAGAACCTATGATGGAGGATACACTTTTATTACAAAAGCAGCTAGAGTTTTCAAAGTTTCCGATGGTGATTTGTTGCTACATACAGACGTAGTATTTGGTTGGCTTGTGTAAGCCAAAGAACGTGTAAAATCTGGCCTGGAGATCTATTTGTCAGATCTTTAGGAAAATCGTTTGTTGTTACTGCTGACATAATGTCGTGCAAATACGGTTGGTCTGTTCTCAATTTTTGGGTAATTTTTGTAAACGTTTGTACTTCAATTCTTTGAATTATCTTAATAGGCAATTTCTCGCAAGTTTCGGGAGCTTTTCTCAGTGGTTCAATGTAAGACTTAGGTCCGGAAGTACACCTATCCATATAAAGAAACAAATATCTCAATGATAGTTCATTCATATGTTGTTGTTTACAAATTATCCATTGCAGTGGTCTTTACGTCTTTTTTAAGCAGTCTGATGATTTCACCATTCTTTCCGGTGTTAATATTTGGTCCATCACAATCAATTGCCATCAGGGTACGTTGAAAAATATTTTCATCTGAAAAATGATTCGCTGAGTCCATCTAAGGTACTAGGTATCCCCCGTAAATAGACTCCATCTCTTTAATTAGCATAATGTGCTCTGAAAGTTTATTTTTTCGTAGCATTTACCATTTTACAGGAATATTTTATGTTTCTTGCTTCCATTCCAGTACAATGCTGATATTTCATGAAAAACCTCTTCCATCAACGTTTGACTTTCCTTACAAACTTTTCTCCCTTTGTCTTGTGTGTCTTATCAAATGTAGGAGCATCAACAGTAATATCAAACGAAAAATATTATGCAATTGCAGTTATTGCCCTGTTTGACACTCCATACCTGTAACGTTTCCTCAATACTGTAGGGAGGTCAAAAAGTGAACTTTTTTGTTCAGAAATTTCTTCCTTATATGCGATTGTACAGTCATCTGAAGAACTGAACCTTTCAGAAATAATGAATTAAGCAAATATAAATAGCAAAAAATATTTTTTAACAGCGTCAAACATGAGCTTAAAATTACTTTTTTACATAACATTCGATGGCGTTGTGCGGGAAGATCCTCTCATTTTTACTTAAGTTTATTTTTAAATAAGAAAATTTGATCCTAAAAGACACCTTTTCTACGCTATTTGTGTTCGATAAAACGAAAAAAGACATTTCACTCTACTCTAGTGTACACAGATTTTAAAACTTTGAATATAAAACATTGTATAAATACTCAACAATCGCGAAAAACATAAAAAATCTATAAAAACGTAAATGCTCACTAAAGGCGCTGTTTAATCTTTCATACATATTTTTGCTGTCGGTGGTAACGCGATGGGTGAGTATGAACGTAATATTTTGTTCACGGGGTACTTAAGAAATTCACAAGTATTTTTTGTAAAATTCTATTATAAGAATTTTTGAGAAATGTATTTCACAAAGAAACACATTTTTGGTTTCATGTTTTCGTTTTGTGTAAAATTTACAAAACATGTAACGTAAACCTAATTAAAATTGAAATTCTCTTTTTGAAGCGAAATTCTGATAAATTTTGTAAAACCTCATCCAAATTACGTGGATAATTTTTTTTTCAAAGAAGTGAAACAATGAAATTTAAAGGTTATTTGATACATTAAAATTCATTATGCAATGATGATTATGTAGATATGATGTCTTATGATAACAGAGTAAAAAAAAATCCCGTATATGGATGCCAGTAGGTACTCGGTAAAACCATACAATGCGATTTTTTTTTTCATTAATGGAGCTTTTTTGTCCTATGTAGATGCATCGCAAAACGTGTTTGATCAACGTACAACCTCCAATTTCAAGCAACAACTTTTTTTACGGTTAAGCTCGTGCTTTTTTGGCGTAGAAAAAACACGTCGAATATGGTACCGACGAATGTTTGAGAAATCCAGTTTTCTCTATGCAACGTTTTGTGGAAGAAGTTTTTCATCTCAAAAAAATACTGTTATTCATGCGTAGTATATGAAACTTGGTAGGCATTAAGTATTTGTCGGATTAAAGAAATCCAAAAGATTCAAAGAGCACTTCTACAAAAGCATTACAATATACAATATTACTTCTGTTAAATTTTTACCTTGGAAATGAAGCTACGTGATTTTAGTCTAAAATCTCGTTTGAATGTTCTCATTTAAAAAATAAAGGAATTTTCCGTCTGCCTCGTGAGGTATGGACTTCACAGCGAGTCTACGGGTCTACGGAAGCGAAGAGGCTCCAGTACTAAAGACTATGGGGAGATGCAATCATCTGATAGGTGAATTAAAATTCCAGGCAGACGAACACGGTGCTGCTACGCCGAGGGATTGTAGAGAAAAGCGTAGATGGTTTGATGTATGATTTTTGTTTTAAAATTTCACTTTACTTTATTTTCAACTGAGAATGAGGCTAACATTCCATGATGAATACGATTAGATTATTTTTGCTAATACTTCACCTGATCTAGGATGTCTTGGAAAAAGTTGAAGGGTGTATTAACATTTGGGGTGTGAGTTTTAGGTTGTTGCATGCATGTATTTAATATATATTTTTGAATGGAATTTTTGATCCTACTTACAATTGACATTATTAAAGAACTATCTATTAATGATCAGCCAATACCTAAAGTTCTTTGTTTTCTCATTCATTCATTTTATGCTCTTCAGTATGGCTGACAGTAAAACTAAAGTAAACACACGTGGGAAGATGTGTTTACCAGATTGTTAAAAAAAGTTCATTAAAAGCATTCTCAAATTGCAGTTACTTTTGCTTTATTCTACGCCTCCAGGCTACCGCCACATGATTACGTCATTTTATATATCTCTACGAGCGGCGTAGAGGAGAGAAAAAAGCCCTACGGACGCTACGCTCACGTCCGCATCGTTACCAGAATGTCTACGATTTAATTCATCGTCAATGCAGATTCTCTGCGCTCTACGAGACATTTCAATTCACAGATTTTTTTCACATCTGGCAATAAATCCGTGATTTATTTTTGTTTCCACGTCTCGTTTTGAATTTATTCATTCGCTACGTGATACTCTTGACAAGTATTTTTAATGCTTTCAGATTTTTTACGGAAAAATATTGAAGTTTTTATTCGTTTTTAAATTTAGATTTTAAATACAAAAGACACATTATACACAAAAAAAAATTCTATAAAGAATTAAAGGTTAGAATTTACGATAGTACTCCTGACTTAATAAGTGATTAAAAGGTACTTCGTACAATTTCCATATTCGTTTAAAAAAATCCTTATTAAAACATCCCTTGACTTATTCCTTGAGGCTGACCACTCAAACTGTAAAACAAGGTTTTCTTTACCAATGTCACCCCTATTTCAGGGATGGTCAGCAAAAGTTGCAGGGTTTGTGATCATTGGATTTAATTTGTAAGCACATATTCAGCGTTCGTAAGCACGAACTTACACGTGGCTGATTGTAAGCATACATTTGATATGAATTTTAATAAATGTTAATTTATCTTTGCAACTGATGATAGATTATTAAAATTGATTTTTTTTCTATTTACCTATGAATATTTATTCTTTAAATGAACTAACTCGTGTTATTTACATATTGTATCTTTTTCGTTTAAAAGGGGTGAAATCGATTTTTTGTGAGATTTTAATTTTGGTCTAGTAAACTGATTGAAACAATGTAATTTATTTATTTATTTGATCATCATTATCATATTCATGAAGCATTTTAATCCCCTTTAACTATTTTATGCTCATAGTATTTTTTCACCATTCAGCAATGGATTATCCATCTTTATTTTGACCATGTTCTTCTCCAATATTTCATGGCAGGAGCAAAACAGCAAGACTGCTATCTCCAGACGTTTCAAAAATATTACACTTATCAAAAGCGCCATCAACTTTCAGCAGCTTCTCAAAAACTAACACAAAGGCTTTAACAGCAGAATTTCAAAGTGTTTTACTTTATTTTCCGAGACATTAAACGTCCAAAGTTCACCTGAAATTTCTTTGGTCAAGAAACAACTGCTCGGTGCAGACTTTAGTTCGATACTTTGTCTGGAAAGAGTTGAAACATCCCCCTCTAGCAGCTATTTGGTCCTCCCGTACTTGCCAAAAGTGATTTTACAAAGAAATTTGAAGCGTCTGCCTGATTTTGAAGTGAAGCTTTTGGAAAAGTTGAACTTACAATAAATTTCATATTATGCATTAGAACGTAAGAAATGGTTTCATCATCTAGAAACTCCCGTCTAGAGCTTTCCCTTCATCACGAACATCATCATTTTAGTTAAATGTTATCCTCAAGAACATCCAGAGCAGGTCCGTAGTCCAATGGTAACACTTTGGAATCATAAATAGAAGGTTGTGGGTTCGAATACCGGTAGTAGCACAATTAATATACGAGCACAATGTATTTTTTTAAAGATGCCATTTGCTGGGTTAAAAAAATCATAAACCTTTACCAAAGACCGGTCACAACAGACCCATCCAGCCTTACAGAAACTGGGTCTTGCTTGAGAATTGGCTTTGTGGCGATGACCAAGCTCGTAAATAGCACTGTTGGAAAAGTACTTGCATTTCATGCCGAGAGCAAAGGTTCGATACCCACCGAGGATATCAAAAATTATTTCTCACTTCGGTGTCTCTTTCAAACCCAAAATAAATACCGGCAAGGTGTACTCAGCCTTCACAAGCAATGAGAATAGCTGGGAAACTCCCCCTTCAACTGAAGTGGTTGACATGAGGCTGGCCCATTTACCCGTAAAAATAAATAGATCCCAAATCACTACATGCGACCCCTTCGAGAATAACGCAGGCAAAAAGTTACACTATATGTGTAGCTTAGTTGTGTTTTAGGCTGCATGCATTGTAGTTTACTTTGGCCAATTTCTACATTGATTACAAGGCAAACTGCTAATTTCGTCCCTGCATAAGTGAACCCCCTCCTCCTAGGAAGGCTGTTGTATTTTATGCACCGCCTGCATCTCACCTCCCTCTAATGGTCCAACTTTCCTCGATACTGCGTCATACATGAATCATCCCCGAGTCTAAGGGCGGGGCTGGAGATATCAGAGTCGGGTAAACTTGATTCCACCTACCTCTAAAGCTCTGCAGGCTGACGAGGCTATTTCATGAGGCAAACCTGAACAAGCTCAGGGGATATCCAGAGTCCTGATAAAATAAGAGCTTGCATTAAAAATATTTTGACTATGGATTCCTTAACTTATTTGTAGGGCGTATATTCATTTGGGGGCTGGATTTTAATTTGTAAATAGACATAAGCGCGAACTACACTTGTCTTTTTGTGGGCATGCATTGAATATAAATTGTAAATGTTAATATATGTTTGTAACTTAGATGAAAGATGGATGAAATGAAATAAATATGCAAGGACAGTAAAAATTATAGCCGATTTTAAAATTTAAATATTAAGAGTTGTAAATTTAAAAAAACGTTCTGCATGATTTTATAACTGACACGATGTTTGACTATGAAATATGGACTTCAGCGCCATCTGTCACCCTCAGGTACAGGTCCAAGAATGCAACGAACGATTTTGTTCTAAAAGATCTGGAGATATTTTTCTTGGTGTGGGTCAAGCTCCAGGCTTCATATCCGTACAATACAACTGGTCGCACGCACGAAACTGTACAAACGTTTCTATAATAATATTTTTTCTTTGTTTCAGGTGAGTAAAGTGTACTTGAAAATAAGTAAACAATAAATCTTTACTTTCATCTACGCTTCTAGATAATGTGGTAAGTGAAGTTTTTTTTTATAAATACAAATTTTCAACAGCAAAGGGAGAGTTTTAAAGGTCAAAAGGTCGACTTTAAAATAATCCGACCAGCAAAACAGTGAAAAATAATTTAGAAGCAAACCACTTACAAGGTTTGACTGGTCGCATTCTTTCTAATGGTTTTTTTTCCACTTAAACAAAGAATATTAAAAAAAATACTGAAAGATATAATCTAACATAAAAAAATGACCGATCCGTTGTCTTGTAAATAACGCTACAAACTCGATATCTGGAGACGGTGTTTGATTTATAGCATAGCACAAAATATATATATGTTAGTCAAATAAGCTCTACGCTTGAACGAAAAATTCAAGTGCCTTAACCAAAGAACTGTCACTATCAAGCTTGTGTCCATCTAGTCCAGGGGTGTCCAACTCAAAATCGTGGCGGGCCGGATTTATTACTTTTGTAATCGTGGCGGGCTAGAATTATTGGGGGTAGGCACGCAATTTCAATCTTCGCGGAAAAAATCGCCCCCCTCAATTTGAAAAAAAACCGCTGCCTTAAATAGATGAAGAACATATTGCGCAATAACTAGATGTCGTCGTGGGCCGGATGACAGGCTTACGCGGGCCACATTGTGGCCCGCGGGCCGTATGTTGGACAAGCCTGATCAGTCCTACACAAACTGGGTTTCGCTTGAGATTGCTCAAAAAAACTCTGGCTCTTAAGGTTTAGTTCTCACAAAAAATACTTTCCAAAAAAAATATTTTCTCCATTAATTTGATCTTTCTGTTTCTTCTATTCATCGTAATCCACAATAAAAAGCAGTCTAACCTCTCGTCCCCCCACTTACTAACCGTGTGCCTAATCCAAGCAAGGGTTCACAAATTCCATTTATTTTTATTCCACTCAAAAAAAAACTGACGCCCAAAAATACTATCACCGAGATGACCTTCAATTTTATAAATCCCTCGAAGAAATAATAATCATTTGAGGCCTCTTCCCGAAGTAATATAATACAACGCTTAAACTCAAGCATAGTCTTTACCAAAAAATGTATCAAAATTGATGCAGCACCTCTAGTTACCGTTCTAGTTAACATTTATTTTCGGTAAAACGCTATAGTTGTGTTTGCACGTAAGCTTTACACTTGAGGTGCTGTCTACGTACTCGTAAAATCCCATGAAATCCTGGCTAAGGCCTCTACGCTCCGTAGCAATGTTCTTTGCGGGATTTTTCGTAGCTCTGCGTCATTGCGTCTTGATCCGTAGTACTATAAAGAATATCATACTCGAAATGTGATAGGGTTGGAAGGGATTTTGAACAAGTATGAGACAATTTTTTTGTATGTGTAATATATGATCTTAGTCGCAAAGATATTTTGACATTTAAGGCTTATATTTATTGATGCCCACAAGCAACGTACATACAAAATAAATCGAACCTCCAATGAAAATAAACTTTGTTACTCCTGGCTTCTTTCCCTGAAACGGGGTGGCAATGTCAAAAGTGAACCAAGTTTTTACAGAATGAGGGGTCAGCCTCATACCAACCTACTAGTCAAGGAACTTTAAGTAAAGTTTAAGATTTATTTTCATTCATTCTCAATAATGCTTCATTTTTAACCTTTTTGATGGTACGGTTCAAATTTTGTTGATTCATTTATTGTTAAACAAATCTTAGTTAAAAAAAATTAAAATGTTTGTGAAGATCTAGCCTTGAAAATAACAAAAACATTTTAAAAAATCAGAATGTTCCTTGACTTATAGGTTGTTATGCGGCTGACCACCCATACTGTAAAAAAATTGGTTCACTTTGCCAATGTCACCCCGGTTTCAGGGAAGGACGGCAAGAGTTGCAAGGCTTATGTTCATTTGAGATTGGGTTTTTATATTGTAGGTCCACATGCGGCATGTGTTAGCGCGAAATTATACATATCTGCTTGTGGGAATGCATTTAATATAAATCTTAAATGATATATATCTTTGCAGCTTAGATTAGATTAGATTAGATTAGAATTGAAATCCTGAGAACAAATGACAACAAGCAACTTTCTCACTTTTCAACCCACACAAATACAAAAACCTTTTGTTTGTGATTTTGGTTAGAGTACAGCTCTGAAATACAAAAAGAACAACATATTAGTGAAGCAGGAAATTCACGCGCGGATATTTCTGGAAGAGGTCATTACCGTAACGCTGGCTGGAGATCTGCACGCGCCATTTAAAGGGTGGCGGCAACCTCACAAGGATTTCTTCCGAAGCATCCTATCATAATAACATATACTGAGCTGTGAAACTAAATCTCATGGATTTCAGCCTTTTCAGCAATTATTTGGCGCAACTGATAAAAGGAAAAATACGACATGATCAAGATGTTCACTCAATTTCAAAATTTATATTTGGGATAATTTTAAAAATTTCAACCCACACAACTAAAAAGTCATCTTTTGGTACTTCTATAATCTATAATCTAAGCTGCAAGGATATGTAAGCATTTAAGGCTCATATGAAATGCATGCCTACAGACAGGCACATGTAGGTTCGCGCCTACACATTCTGCATGTGTGCATACAAATAAAGAAAACCTCACATGGACATAAACCTTGCAACTCCTGCCGCCGTTCCCTGAACCGGGGTGGCATTGGCAAAAGTGAACCGATTTTTACAGCACGGGTAGTTAGCCTCGTACCAACCTATCAGTCAAGGAGCACAAAAAATTATAAATGACTTACTTTATTTTACTTACTTTATTTTACTGACTTACTAACTTACTTTTACTAACTTACTTTACTTACTTTATTTAACTTAATTTTTAAAAATGAGTGAAAAAATTGCAACTATTTGATTCAATGTTAGCTCAATATTTGCTCAGAAGTGTTATTTTTAAAGACATGGTAATTTTTCACATAAAATCGAAAGCTTCCAGTTCTCCCGCCATACTTTGTAAAAGCTCCCATTAACGGAAACACTTTGCCGTTATAAAACACGAAGCTACACGAGTTGGCGGGAAATTGTGAAACCGTGCTACAGCTCAACGACAACTATAAACTCACAACTGTAATGGGTCATTATAAAAATCATTAACTTTGCTACCTAATTGTTGACTTTAAAATTATTTGAATTTTTAATAGTGCACAAAATAAAAGCAAGCTTTATGCCAATTTTAGCACTGGCGAAGCGACGTTAGCAAAGCGACTTTATACTGAATGAAAAAGACGCACTTATAGCAATTGTATGATTAGTTTTTTATAAGTTTAAAGTCACATAAGCAAGCCTTGTAACATCTCTAAAAGAAGTACAGTTATTTTAAACGGGTTGCTCGACCAAAATTATTAATTAATTCTAAATTTGTTTTGATTGTACGGTCGATAGCTTAGTTGGTAGAGTGCTTGCATTTCATGCCAAGAGCTCAGATTCGAATCGCACCGAAAGTGTCAGAAAGGATTTCCCGTTTCAGTTTTGATTTCCAACAATGTTTACTCAGTCTTCACAAGAAGTGAGTAGTAGCCCCATCTTCAGCTGAGATGGTTGACGTAAGGATGGCCTTCTTACCCGTAAAAATAGATAGGTTCCACTCGCCACGTGTAACCTTTTCGGGAAAAACAAGGCAAGAAGTTACACAGTATATTTTGTAGCTTAGTTGCGTAATCGTTTTTTGTTTTCGTATTTAAAATGTTTCACCCATCCGGAGTTAGATATCTCTGTCTGTTTATAAAACGTAGCGATACTTAAAAAAAAATGGTTTCTAATCATTGTTCGGTACTAGGGTTTTAGAATATCCAACTACCGACGCCCTTTAAATGTAGAAACAATTTTTAAAGTATGTATTTGTTTGGTTGAAACTTTTTAAGTTCATTATTAATTGCCGGTCGTTTGGCCTGGCGCCAAACTACGTCGGCCTGCTTCCCGGGAACGGTGGCCGGCCTGCTTCCCGGGAGGCAGGCCGACACGCTAATTTCTCACCAAATTCACTAATTATTTAAGTACACAAAATGGTGTGAAACCGCGAAGATAAATATGTAAAAACATAAAACACGAAAAACTGTGTTAAATTTATAATAACAATTATGTTTATACCTTTGCTAAGTGAATATTTCAAATATTAATAATTTGGTCTGGGGCATTTTTTTGCTAAATTCAAAACATATTTTTATTTTACTGTTACGTTATTCAAGTTGTTAAACGTAGCTTTCTGCAAAAAAAAAATTAAAAAATTGCAAATTAAAGTAATAACGACATACTTTTAAATGCCTTTTAATCATTTTCTGCTTGTTGTGTTTTTACATAAAATAGGGAAGTATCACATATTTTTTTCATTGTATAAAATGGTAGAATACATTTTTAAAAATGCATCTGCGTTTTCAAAAGAAAAATATCTTGCTTAGTTTTTAAACTACAGCTCTTTAAAATTAGCGTATTCTCGATTTCCGGAAAAAAGGTCATTTTGTTTATTTAGGTAGATATGACGCCGATGCATTTTCGGAGTGTAGGTATCGGGGGTATCGGCGGGCCCAGTGGCGAATCTTGACGTCATTTTGACGTCAAGATTCGCGAAGTCGAACGCGCTGCGTTTTGGCGCGACTAAAATTCACCGCATTTAATTTTTTTAAATTATCAATGATATTTTAATTTTTACTACACAAAAAATATATGGTTGTGATCCTTGAAATGTACTCTACAGAACCATATTATTTTCAACCGTTTTCCCTACCACTGCAACTTCCCTATTCAAAACCATCATTACTTTAATGTCTAAAATAACACAAAAGCATCAAAATATCAAAAATTTCACTGCATGTTTATACAATTTATTCAAAGCCAATAATGATGCGAATCTAGTTGAACAAAAGGGGAAAAATGTGCAGTAACGAGGCAGAAATTTCATCCCAAATAAACTAGTTTTGCTTTATAGGTACTCATATTCGCAATCAAAAGCTCACAGCGTATTTTATTTGCTATGCGTGGTCGGTCATCCTTCATCTTTTCATGAAATATTATGTATCGTTCTTGTAGAGAAAGTAGTGACCAACTAACAAAATGGGAAACAATGAAGAGAGATATTTTTAAAACCTTTATTTTCTTACTTGTTGGAATATAAGTCGAAGGGTAGTGGGTTTGGGTCTCAGCGAATATAAAAAGTACAAAAATGCTCATCTGTTGCATATTGTTATGATTGTATGTAAGTACCTAAATAATGTAGTAAAAATAATATCTAAGTTTAAATCGAAAGTTTCACACTAAGAGTAAAAAACTAAATCATATTAGTAGTAAAAAATATCAAAGACTTAATAATAATTCCATTTTCAGTTGAATCTACTTGCTCACTTCTCCCTGTACGGGGTTATTTTGCTGTCTCGTTAATCAGATATGCTTAGCGGCCATTTTACCGTTAATATTAATTCTAGTTAAACAACGTCATTTAATGTGTAGATTTAGTGAGTACAATTAACGGGGATTTCCTATGATTAATAAGTTTCCATAGCTAATATTCCTATTTATGATATTTAGTTATTAATTAATATAAAACATAAATTTGGCAAGTAAAACGAATCCACTTTTGTTGATTGATATGAGGCTGATAACCCATAAAATAAAAATTTGTAAAATAAAAATACTTTTTTTAATGTCCACCTTATTTCAGGTTTGTTTTAATTTTTGAAGTACACATGCAGCATATTTAAGCGTACATTAAATATGAATCTTCAAGATTAATGTATCTTCTAAACTAAGGTTAAAAAATTATAGATCAAATGGTACCCATAACTAAGGCAATCACTTCAGCGAACCTGTCGCTTTCCTTCTCCAATAGTAACAACTCTTCCACACTTCGGATGTTGGTCCACTCCCGTATGTTTCCTAGCCAGGACATCGGTTTTCTAACAGACTCTTGGCGTTCTTTAATTAACCCTCGGTTTGCTTTAAACAAAATAATGTTTAAAAAAGTTCACATACATTTTCAATTCTTAGTCATTTTTTTAAAGGCGCAGTTGATCTGAAGCTTACGAGATGCAGGTAGAATTCTCCAAACAAACTGTTCTCCAAGTTTAAAACATCGCATTTAAATTTACCAAAGCGTTAACCAAGAAACGTGTGGAAACTAAAACAGCGGTTCTGGTGAATGTTTCAGTTTGCGTACATTAATATTAAAATTTTGTGGTCGATTTCAAACGTGAAAGGCACTGCTTGGTATCGCTAATATGCAGAGGTCTTGCATTCAACAGAGTATTAAAATCTCGGTAGAGTTGCAATTTGTAGTCCCGAGCCGTCTAACAAAAGTCTCACGAATTTCAAAACAAAATCTAAATCAGAATTTCCTTATCAATGGGTAATTAGCATTGGCAAAGGACGATTTTTCCCGAAGATAAGCTGATAAAGAAAGAGAAAGCTACATCTATCCGCCTTTGAAAGAATAAAAACCCGCAGCCAAAATTAATATGTACACATTTGCAATTCACAAAACACTGATTAAGGAATTAAAATAAGTATCTTCTATGTAAGTGTTAGTGTACATTTATTTTAAGGTATGTTTTCCATCTCTAAACATACATTTATTTAAGATTATGACGTCCGTTACAAAAGCGTCATTTCTTGCCTGGACCAGTTTTTAACGATCATTTTTAACGCGACGGGCTGTTTCCAGCACATCAAAGTTTGACGAAGCTAAATGCCACTAAAAAACAAGGTTTCGTCAGGAATTCAGGAATGGAAGATTTCTAGCTATTTGCGATGTTTTCCTTTGATGTGGTCACTCTTTGAAAATGATTGCGCAACATAGAAGACGATTTTACAATTCGAAGAGGCTTTCTTAAATGAATATTTTTCTATGATTGAATTTTATCTGGAAATACTTAAGATTGTATGAAATTTTCACAAAAGAATTTATTTTTCATATATAACTTGAATCGTTGTAAGTGAACATACATTATTGTTGACGTTTCGTTGGCGTCGTAGCGAATGTTTTTAAGAGACGCCAATCAAAAATGATTGGCGTTGATTCTCACATTTTTTATTTACAAAAGTATTATATACGTACCTTGCGAGCGTAGACCATAATCATGATAAGATTGACAATAATTCAAAGGTTTTTGTTTTTAATATTTTAATTATTCTGTAGAAGTTATAATATATAAGGTTTAATTTATTGTTACGGGTTGTACTGTTTCTATAAAGACATAAATAAAACCTGTTTTTAATATTTTACTATTTCTCAATAAAGAAATAAATATCTAGACTTTTTTACGGTGTACTAAATATCAATAAATGCTACAAAAAAATATATTTTTTTTTAATAATTTATATTACGGATTTTATAAATATACATGAGGTATCATTTACTTTAAGGGAATTTCCTATACCTCAACAAAGGGCAGACTAGAGTCTGTGGTTTCACTAATGAGATTTTAAACTCCTTCCCTTCTCCCATCGTAGATGCATAATATCTACGGCGTAGCAGTAATACTCTGCTACGAGACTGCTTCTCCAACTTTAAAATGTCACAGCTCTCTTATTCAGATTAAAAACACTTCATGTTTCATCTTCTTTTAATTGACTGCACGCCGTATTGCCTCAATGGCGTACAACATCTATGGCTCTCTGGTTTACCGCGGAGAGTCGTCCAAGGAGCATTAGCGGGGCAAAAAAATCCATACAAGAGCCTTCTACTGTAAAAGTTTATTTTATTATGAATTTTAATACGACTTTTTCTTCTAACATCAATCAATACATTTTCATCAAAGATTGAAATGGACTTTATTTATGTAAAGCACTATTTAAAAACCTATTAATGACAATAATTTTGAGAATGTACAAATAAATGGTTTTCATAAACAATTATAAAAAATTATAAAAAAAACACAGAGTTTTATTTTCACAAATTGAGTTATTTTATTCCACCTCAAGTACTTTCGACTTATTCACGTCATTATCAAGAGGATACTAAATTAGCTAATGATAATAATAAAATTGATAATGACGTGAATAAGTCGAAAGTACTTCAGGTGGAATAAAATATCTCAATTTGTGAAAATAAAACTCTGTGTTTTTTTATAATTTTTTATAATTGTTTATAAAAATGAATTTTCACCGTGTGAATACACAAACTTAGTCTAAATGGTTTTCTCATGCTCAACAAAATGATAGCTTTCCTTTCCAGTTTTTGAGTAATAAAATTATGCCAGAAATAAAAATTATACTTTCACAATGCTAAATTATACAAATTTCTATATAATTCTTCACAAATTTGAGATGATGACAACGTCTACATGGATGAATTTGAAGTTCTACAATAGCGTTAGATGAGCCCAACTTCGTTTTCTCTCGAAGACATTATATCTCTGTATGAAAAATATTAATGGACAACTGTTTCAAGTTTATGAGGTATGCCGTCTCACTATAATGGTAACAATTATCACTTGAAAACATGATTTCTTCTCTTTGGTACCATTATTCAACATTTGTTCACGATTTTGCAAAGCAGCAATGCGTACATCTCAATTATTTAAATGTACGCAGAATGAAATCTGCGGGTCAGCTAGTAAGAAAAAATCAAAACTGAATACGCAACAACTTAAGCAGATGTTGGTTCCCCTAGTTACATAGTTGTAATTTTTCTGCAAGATCGTAAATATTGTCCATACATACATAAATTGCTACTTTAAGAAACAGTGGTCTACGAAGCTACGTTTAATGCTAGGTATCTACGCCGTATAGACTCGTAGAAGATTTTCAACTTGATAAAGTAAATGAATGCACTGAAGAAGCGCCAATGGGATTTTAAATATCTCTGAATTTTAATTCAGTTAAATGCAAACTTTAAACACTTTATTTTTCGATTTCTTACATAGAAATAGATAATGTATGCATTGATACCACTCTTTTTATTACATTTTTTATGCCATCACTTTTGCATACACTTTATGCTTGTTTTTTGACCCATTCGTATAAAATTAAATCGCCTTACATCAGAGTTTTTCCTGTCATACTTTTCATGTGCTTCATTTTCACCCTATATAGATATGTTACTCATTTCCATACAATCCATGCTTCATACCTCAATGTCGGTAGCTATATTATAATATTATTTATACCATTTTCAAATCCATTGTCTGCCGATTGTTTTACATACGAGTGGATATTGATTTCACTTCTTTTGATGTTCATTTTTAATCATTCTTTTAATGGTTACAAGCTAACAGTTAATATTAAAAATTGCATAAACATACATTTATTTTCATCACTCCTTGCAAACAAAGTTGCTGCGAGATAAAATGGGTTCCGGATTAAGCGAACACATCTCGTAGATTTCCCCTCGGTATGCAATAGCTACGAAGAGAAATTGTTTCTCTACGAAACATCTACGATGGTTATCAACACAACTTAAAGACGTACTTGCAAAGACCCTTGAGATATGATTCACAGGAAAACAAGTTAATGAAATAGTACGATGATGTATTGGTTAAACACGTTTTTGCGTAAATCATTCTTCAGAGGTGTTTATTTTGACATGTTTAACAATGAAAATTTAGTTCTAAATTCACATGTTCAACAGATCTTTATTAAAGGAAACCGACATTTTTTTTTCTTTTACTCTTATTTCTTGAAATTTTGTTGGTGTCGTAAACAAAGATCTCAGAAAATACCCTTATTTTGCGGTGATCAATAAGGAACTGAAAAACAAAGGTTTTTTGTGAAGCTGTGTTTAATTTATATTTTCAATGAAAAAATGAAGCTAAGAGAGGGTTTTTGTCAAAATGTATTACTATTTGCTATCGAATATTCAACATTGCAAAATATTTGGCCAATATGGGCTTACAATACATACCGTGTTATTTCAAATGTCATGTCGGTTCAACGTCTTGGCGATTGTAAAATGTGTCATTAAACTAAAAAAACATTAAGTAAGTGTTGAAAGTTTGTCCATGAAGTTCTACGATTTTATAATAATGAAATTATAATTAGAAAATAGAATTAGAAAAATATGGAAATCTCCCTGCAATGGTAGATCAGAGTATTGAATTTATATAATGGCTGTTACCCTGCTGTTACACTCTTAAGTATATTCGAGGTTTTTAAAAAATAATTTAAATAATTTGACAGTTCTTTCCTTTAGTGCTTGTTTGTCTTAATTTGCATTAGAGGTAATTTTAAATGAGCAATGTTTGTAAGTGTACTGAACCAATGTGTCTTATTAAAACTGGATTTTTTTAAAACAACTCTCACATTATCGTGTTCTACGTTTTTTTCTTATCTCAAATTATAAAGAATGTGATACTCAAGACAATGCCATTGAAAGGTTATCTTTGAAACAAATGGTAGGTAAGCCAAACAAGCACTAGGGCGACCAGGTACGCAACTAAAACAAAAAAAGTTGCGTACCTCGTCGCCACAGTGCTTGTTTGGCTTGTCTACTATTTGAAGCAAAGATAACCTTTCAATGAAATTATCTTGAGAACCAAGGTATGCAAACAAAATCGTTATTTTTTTTCACTTTTGGAGGTCAGAATTCATTAGTAAATTAGGGGGCTATTGTTTTCAGATAATCATTAAAAAAAAATCAAAATTTATTCATACAGGAATTGGAACCTAAAGTAAGTTTGTCATTGATATATTAAATAGGTATAGAAAAATACAACAATAAAGAAATCTTAAAAGAAATAAAAATGAAAATCTTTTAGAGTTTCATTTGAACAAAATATAATAATAATTTGCCACACTTATCCGAAAAGGTTTTTGTCAGTTTTTGGTAAATCTGAATCATATTAAATTCTTGTTAAAGTAGCACATCCTGCTGATAGTCCTGTCCTCACATGTACCCACAATAACAATAACCCTCAGAGTTATTTCCCAGATAAGCCGCTCCGAATCTCACATTCCTAGCGTCTCTCCCCCAGAATTGTTCACATCGGATGCGATAAGAATGTGCCCCGCGCTCGTGGGATGATGGCCGGATTATTTGCTTATTGTGATAACAACATAAATTCATGGAAAAGGGATAACCTACAGTCGTAGAACTCTCCCTGGAACATGGAAATATTTTACTGTTTTTGTATGCATTCCGAAAATTGATTTCCTAACCCCTAACCAGAATATGTAGATGTAAATATTGTTATAATTTTAGTTTGGTTCTTTTAATTAAACTGCAATTTATTTTTTAATATTTATTTTACACTATGTCGGCTTGCAATGTACCTTCTGATTTCTAGCTCTTGGTTTATCGATTTCACTGTTTTTGTGTGTTTCAAGTGTTTCAATCGACACACGTCTCTCACACAATTGCGGTCCAAATATATAGCGTCTAAACGGACGTCTCTTGCATATTCCGGACACTTCTATAAGAAACTTTTCCACTCACTTCTGTATTGTTCCATACTATTCTAGTAATGCAAACCAACAACTACGTGCCTGGGCACATGCATACATTCAAACTCACAGTAGACTATTCTAGAGGCGGACACATACACATAAGCAAGCTACGCAATCAGGCCCATAAGTTTGTAACAATATGGTAAATTAAGATAAACTTAGACGCACTAGTGTCCCTAATGTCATACAGCGAGTAGCCTGCTTAAAGTGACGCTGGGCATGTTACGTCGCAAGGCAGGACCATGACCATTGGCCGAAAAGGATCACCCAGTGGCGACCTAGGCTGTCCAAGCGGGGAGTGGGAAAACCCCAAGTGAGGCGACTGGATGATATCAAGGGAACTTTAGGCAGAAGATCACCAATTCTTTTCAATGTTGTAAAACAAAGGCAAAGCAGCACATAATACAGCACTACGCAGCTAACAGTGATGTTACGAAGGATCAGGGCATCAACCGCCATATCACCAACACCCACACCTCTACAGTCAAAGTGTCACAAAGCTCTAGATTCTCTGAAATCTGTAGTGTCTCCCACACAAGATTCATTAGAAAAAATCCACGTCTCATTTACATACATCAGAGTCGGTAACATTATTCCATTGTGTACCGCTACTCTCATATTATTCGAGAGCCGATTCTCACCCGCGAATATAATTTTACCCTCCAAATAATTCCATTGTTAGAAATTTACATCCGGCTTAATACATAATGTAGGCATGTATTACATATGAATCTGTTGTTCAGTTTGCGGTAATGTAATATTGAAGAGGATGATGTATGATTCAAGTTGTGGGGAAGGCTGAGTCGACTCTTTGGAGCGGTCTGAAAATTAATATGAATATGACTAGAGACAACCACAATAGCGGCCTCAATGCTTATTGCTGGAACAAGGGGAGCTTATAATACATAACCTATTCTTCATCTTGTTTCTCTATAGGAAAGATGAGTTTTACCTTAGTTGTATTCATGTGCTTTATCATTTGTACCCCCAGATTCTGGGTGCCACATCAAGTATTCATAAAGAAAATTAGCTTAAAACTTCTCACAAATATTTTAAAACGCAGATAAGCTCTACACGTAGTACAACTTTTGATCTACCAAGGGGTTGCATGTGGCGTGTGGAACTTATTTATTTTCATAAATGAGTGAGCTGACCTTGAGCCAATCACTTCACTTGAAACGAGGGTATCAGATCTCTCGAGGGGACTGGTTTTCATTTCTTATGAAGGCTCAGTAAGCATTCCCGGTTTGTTCTATTTTGAGTTTAAAAGAAAGACCGAACTGGAAAATTATTTCTGATAACTTTGGTGAGGACCTAACCTCAACCTCTGACGTTTATTTATAGTTGTCTATTGATTCTTTTCTGAGTTCATGCGCGTAAATAATAATATAAATTCTAAGTTGCAAAGATCCATTGACATTTAAAACTCACATTTTATGTATGCCTACAAGCAGACACATGTTAGTTTGCGCTTACACATGCTGCATGCGTACTTAGAAAATAAGCGAAACCTCACATAAACATAAAGCTTGCAACTCCTGCAACTCAAGGAACTTAGCAGATATGTTTCATGTATCTTGTGACGCAATTCTGTTGCTAGTTTCATAGTGGTGTTTTTTTTTACTTATCCTTGACTTATAGCTTGGTATGAGGTTGACTACCCATACTGTAAAAAATGGTTCACTTTGCCAATGTCACCTCTGTTTCAGGGAAGGTCGGCAAAAGTTGCAGGGTTTATATTCATTTGAGGTACACATTCAGCATTTGTAAGCGCGAACTTACAAATATCTGTTTGTGGGCATACATATTTGATATAAGTTTTAAATATGAATATATCTTTGAATCTTAGATAGATAAAAGAGCATGGGTGCAGCGTCATACCAACATTTTAGCCACATACTTTATGACGAAAAGTTCAAATACATCATGATATAATGCCGTTAATATTCAGCACTACCTAGAAATGGTGCTAGCGTGGCATTCTGACACATCTCCTCCATACTTTCAGTTATTTCTCTGAACGCGGCGCTACACGTATGACGGATGAGCGAACTGACAGCTTTTCGTAATTCCTCCACAAATATTCCATTTGGGCGCGAGCGTGTTCCTGGGGGTGTTGGCCACCCCTAGCTGTACATTGTAAACGTGCTACGAAACATGAAAGATTATGCTGGAAATGGGATTATATCTTTCTAAGTATAATAACTATAGTTTGTACATTATAAAGAGACTTTTTTTATTACTTTTCTCTTCATGCATATACCATTGATTGCTCTAAATCTAAATCTAAATCTAAGCTGCAAAGATATATATCATTTGAGATTCACATTAAATGCATTCCCACAAGCAGATATGCATAATTTCGCGCTTACACATGCTGCATGTGGACCTACAATATAAAAACCCCAATCTCAAATGAACATAAGCCCTGCAACTCTTGCCGACCAATAAGTAAAAATAAAATTTCATCCCCCATGCTGTAAAAACTTGATTCACTTTGGCCAATGCCACCCCGTTTCAGGAGTTGCAGAGTGTATGCTCATGTGGGATTTGGTTTACTCGATGTGTACACATTCAATATGTGTAAGTGCGAACTTACACGTGCCTGCTTGTGGACAATTAATAAATATGAGGCTTAATTGATGATTTATCTTCGCAACTTAGATTATAGATTAAAGGCATACACATTTTTTGACCTGTGTGTCGTTCCATTATTTGTCTTTACAATAAACTGGGTGCGCACACAAACAATACTCGCAATGTATCCCTCCCTTTTCCTCGCAATATTGAAATACCAAAACCTCACCTTAGGATGTTCATCAATGCAAAAACTTGGATTATTTACAAAAAAAACATCAACACAGAAAAGGTATGACAAAAAATACGTATACACAATGCCAAAACCAAGCTCGATGTCTTAAATAGAGATTTTCTTTTGATTCCATCTTCATACAATTGTACTCTTGGAAATCGATTAGAAGAACAATATATATGAGAGTATTAATTGATGCTAGAAAACGATTAATCGATTAATTAACCGTTAATCATTAATTAACTATTCAATTAATGGATACAATGATTAGCATGACATCATTTCCTTGTCAGAAGTGGTAAAGGATAAGCGTCTCTCGGGATAGCAGCACAAGGATTAGAATAGGATAATCACCGGTGTCGGGATTAGCAGCGTTATTAATGGTACGTCACTTATGTATAGAGCATATTAATCATTACGTCTGAATAGATTCCTTGCGACAGTTTTCTTCTTTCGAGACGTGTCAATATAATTTTCTATATTATATCATCGTCATCTTCACTGGAGCCAGCTCTGCAGAGGCTCTGGCTACCCGTAGCGGTATGGCGAAAAAACTAATTTGCAACAAAAAGTGTTGTTATTCTTACAACTGCATCTTATTTCTACAGGTTCCTTCCTCTATTAACAGAGACAAGCTATGACTGGGCAGCTCAAATTAACTTAAGACTTGTAACAAGATGAATTATTGCTTAGGTAGAATGGAAGATAAAAATATACATTTGAATTTGAAAATAAAACAAAAGAACACCGAAAAGGAGGTTAGAAAAAAAAACAAAAGGGATTGCTTCCCGGACTTTAGAGCCACAACCATGTGAATTCTGTTATACTCAATATTGTTGTGATTTATTATTTATTGTGATTGTGAAATAAAGTTTAACGTAATGTGGTTGTTGTATTTCTAATTTTGGCGTTCATCAGTCGGTGGAGAATTTTGCACGTAAAGTGAACTGAATATTCCTTCTAATCTGTGTTTAAGAAATTACCCTCGTAGAAATAACCTCACAGATTTTAATGTCAATTATTTAAAAATAGCCAGTATGTAGTTAGTGAGTTTTGCCATAACGGAGACGCCATCAAATGCTTGTATTACGTATATACTCTACTCGATAAAGCACATACATATGCATGTATGTGCTTTGTATATTAGGTATATACTAGCACTTGCAGCTCCATGGTCCAGGCAAACAATAATCCAAGATTAGGTTGCTCTTTTGTGCACTGAAACTCCGTGCGAATTTATCAGCTTGATACATTGTTTGGTTACCATGGCAACACTTTGTAGTGGTCCAGCCATGGCTTCATAAATACCAAATGCAGGGCAATTAATTAGAATGCAAGCTTTGTGAAGAACGAGAACATTTCTGCTACATTATTTAGGAATTCTTACAAGCAAAGAAATAGGTAGAGCTTTGAAATAAAAATGAAAATGTAGAAAAGAGATAAGAGTTTTTTAATGCTTCAAAAAGATATAAAGAAACAACACAATTTTTTCATTTTTTCTTATTTTCACTCTTTGTTAAAACGAAAAACAAAAATTTTTGGTGCTCAGGACCTCATCAGGTATCTAATATAATCTAATCTAAGTTGCAAAGATATATTACCATTTACTTAAAGTTCATACTAAATGCATGCTTACAAACACATAGGCTTAATTATATTTTTTATGGTAAACACATAGGCTTAAGTTATCGTTTAGAAATGCTGCATGTGTACTTACAATTCAAAAACCAAACCTCCAATCAACATAATCCCAGCAACTTCTGCTGTCCTTCTCTGCAACAGGGGTGACATCGGCAATAATTAGGAAACTGTGGTGAAACTGGAAATGATTCAGAAGCAGCATGAAATTTCAAATCAATAAAAAAAATCACAGTGTCACAAAAAACACAAACCATTACAAATTTAGCCTTTACATATTTTATTTGGAATGAAACGGCTTAGAAAGTCCTTTACAACGCATAACAATGAAGCTGGAACAATTTTTTTTAGATGGAAAGGCGTTACAGGTCCACAGGACAACGGTTTTAAGGAAACTAAAATAATATAAAGTCCGACCTCTAGTCTGATTGTCAGAATGCTTGCGCTCAAAGCTGTAGAACTGTGTTACCGTTTCGGTGATTATTTCAAGCCCAAAAACACCGCTAGCCAATTATTATTCTACCTCTCTGGCTAGAATTTGTTTTAAAAAAATATGTAGGCAATATCAAATTTATTTATTTTCAAATTGGGACTTTTAAGCAATATTCAATTTTACAGGAAGTAAATTATTTCAGCATTATTTAAAATTTCATTTTCCTTTTTACTGAAAAAAAACGGAATAAAAAATTCACGCAAATTTTCAGTAAGGGAAATTTCAGTCATTATTTTTGCCGCGTACAACTGGTTTTATAAAATATTTCGTTTCGGGATTCAGTTCATCAAAATAGCATGGAAAACGTATTTCAGCTTAATTTTCAGAATGCATTTTCCTGAAAAATTCCACAACCAGGTGCGTAACATTGTGTAGCGTTCATGATGTCACTATGAAAAAAATTCAGCGGATAATCCTTATTAGTTTTATTTTCTCATCTTTTTTTCATTTTTTCATGTTTAAAAATGTACACTTCTGCTGTTACACTAGGGGTGCCTGTAACCTCTACAGAGTGTCCTCCACTTTTTCCTTTCCTGACGCACCTACTTTCAGTTAAATCTAATAGCTTATCCCATTCATTTATTTCTTTAACATTTACTGTGTGTAACCATGCTTTCATCTATAATCTATAATCTTAGTTGCAAAGAAATATTAACATTTAAAATTCATATTAATACACATAATGGACCGGTCCGTAGTCCAGTGGCAGCACTTCGGACTCGTAAATGGAAGGTTGTGGATTCGGATCCCGGCAGAGCACAAAAAATATACCATTTATATTTCGAATGTGTCCTCGCTGAGAAAAATCCATAAACCTTTACCAAAGACCGGTCACTGAAAGGTTCGTCCAACCTTACAACAACTGGGTCTTGCTTGAGAATTGGCGCTTTCTACAGCGACGACCAAGCTCGCAGAGGGCTCTTGAGGTGTGATACACACAAAAACAGCGCTTACCAAATAAATCATCCTAATATTATTATTATTATTATTATAAATAATTATAAAAAATTATAAAAAACACAGAGTTTTATTTTCACAAATTGAGTATTTATTTCCACCTCAAGTACTTTCGACTTATTCACGTCATTATCAAGAGGATACCGAGTATCCTCTATGTAGTATCCTATGAGTATCCTCTTGATAATGACGTGAATAAGTCGAAAGTACTTGAGGTGGAAATAAATACTCAATTTGTGAAAATAAAACTCTGTGTTTTTTATAATTTTTTATAATTATTTATAAAAATGAATTTTCACTGTGTGAATACACAAACTTTAAAAAGTCTATTATTATTATTATTATAAACCCTACAACTTTTGCCGACCTTCCCTGACACAGGGGTGACATTGGCAAAGTGAATCATGTTTTACAGTATGGGTGGTCAGCCTCATAACAACCTATAAGTCAAGGAACTCATCAAATTGACTCAGTTTATTTGATATTTTTTAGTGTAAATCTGTTAACACAGTGAAAGTCCATTTTTATAAATATTTAAAAATAAAAGTTTATTTGAGTTCCGAAGTATAGAAGTGATGAAATCTTTTCGTTTTAAAGCTCTGATACCGCAGCGGACTGTTTGTATCTTTTTCAGTGCCCCACCCCATCTCGTTGTCTTGATTAGGTCCCTTTAATTACACACCCCCCGTATCCAATTTCCCGCTTGTCACGCCGGGGGTTCCGGACGTTCCGTTTTTTTCTGTTTTACCGGAAAAGTCGCGATACCTATAAAGTCGGGAGCTAAAAATAATGAAACGGGGACAGTGAATTTACAACGTAGATTGGATGACCCGGGATCAGAAACATTCTTTAACTCATATATTCAGAAAGCACTGAATTTTTAATTAATTAAATAAATAAACTTTAATTATTGTATTGTTATGCCTTGACTTATTGTTTTGTATGAGGATGACCACCCATAATAAAAAAAAATGTTCACTTTGCCAATGTCAACCCTGTTTCAGAAGAGGTCGCGAAGAGTTGCATGGCTTATTTTTGTAAGATTTTGTTTTTTGTTGTTGTTAAGGCCGCATGCGGTATGTGTTAGCGTGAATTTATACGTGTCTGCTTCTAGAAATGCATTTAATAGAAGTCTTTAATGTTATTTATCTTTTCGACTTAGATTATAGATATTTGATCGCCTGCGTTCAAAATAAGACGGCTAGGGTTTTATTCCCACCGAGGATGTAAGAGATGATTGTCCGATTGTGTCTTGTTTTAACCCTAAACCATTATACTGGTAATTTTTCTCAGGCTGCATAAGAAATAAATACTCTATAAAGTTGATATATTAACTTTTTTGTTATGAATCTGTAAGTAAGAACCTTAAATCAAAAACACCGTTTGTGTTTCACGTTATGCGCTTTAGAATTTCACTTTGTTCCAAAAAGTGTTTTTTTGTTCCACGAAATATGAATACACACATATATAAAATTTCAAATGCACTCCGGGACCATCACAAAGCGTGCATTTCACAATTTTTCATTCTCGCACACAGGTAAAACAATATATCTCTTTTGTGCCATACGATGTTTTTCATTAGCACCGTCCCGCGGGGTAAAGTACACGCGACACATCGCACTGTAAGTACGGACGGTACTAAATAAAAACAACGCGCACGACAAAAGAGTAAAAAAGTTTTTTTCCGGGATACTGCGCTATCTGTTGTAAACTTGATTGCCGTACACGAGCGAAACACGTTCGGATTGAAAATATCCATTTTTACATATACGTAGTTTTTACATTCTTCCGTTTTTAGCATTTTTTTTATTTGTTTCGTGTTATCCTGGAAAAAATGGATAGCATTCGTATAATTCCACAGTACATTGGTTAGAATCCTGTTTTCATTTTTTGCATGCAATATGAAGTTAATATTTCTCTTTGTAAATTTTACTGCACACGGTGAATGTTTTTTCTATCTTTTAAAAACTGTTTTTTCTCGTTTTACCATGAAATATAAAATCATGTATCAATAATCGAAGTTGCAAAGATATATTCACATTTAAGATTCATATTACATTTATTTCTACAAGTAGACATGTATAAGCTCACGCTTTCTTTCGATTCACTTTTAATATTATCATATCTTTTTTTGATTCCTACTAAAATTTATAAAGATTGTAATGAAACAGTGTTTATTTTCAAACTTCCTATAATATATTTAATTTAAATTAATAAATACAAACTTTTTACTTAAAACACTAGTTAATTTAATGAACTAAAAATATACCGCGTTACAGCAACCATTACCCGTGTAAATTTCACATGGGAAAACAATTATACTGTTTAGGTGATCAGCCTCATACCACTCATATCGCCCAAGAAAATGATCATCAATTTCCACTGAAGACAGCCAGAAGAACAAGGAAAATAATGACGTTATTATATTTTCAAGGGTTTTTCTGTTTACACAGTGGAATTCCATTGTATTTTTAAGAAATTAAATAGCAAAAACAAAGTATTAATTCACATTTATTTCTTTTTTGCTCAAAAGTTTTCGCCTAATAATGTAACAAGCATCCTCCTGAAGACTCCTTATTAAAACGTTTGAACAAAAAACTTAATAAACGTGAATTAAAACTTTGGTATTTGTATTCACTTTATAAAATTTTAAGTTATTACTTATCAAGTAAAACTTCACATAAAGCTGAGTTTACACTAGTAAATTTCCTCAACTTAAATGGCCCGCCTCACCAAGCAAACTAATTGCCCGTGTAAACTGCACATGGGAGGGCAGTAACACTCGCATTACCATACTTAACGTTGCTCACCAGGATGCATTACCGCGTCACATGCTTTACTGTCTTGCGAGGAGCGAGGATAACCGGAGCGAGAGACGCCGATTATCCGTAATGGCCACGGTCCAAGACCGCAGCTCTAACCGGGACCACGCCGAGAATACTAAGTTAGATGACCTGAGGATTATGCGCTTAATTGATTGAGAGTGCTTCATCGATGTAATATCTATAATCTTAGTTTCAAACTGATATTAACAGGAAGTATTCATATTTCATGAACGACCACAAGCAAACACACGTACATACTGTAACTGTAACTGTAACTCTGTCGCCATTCCGCTAGGGGTGGCCAGAGCCCCTGCAGAGTTGCCTCCATTTTTTCCTATCCTGACATACCTCTTTCAATTCCTTCATATCCATCACCTTTTTCATGCATTTTCTTCTTTTACGCTCACTTTGTATATCCCATTCTTTCACAGTCTCCTCAATCTGATCACTCCATACTTTTCTCGGTCGTCCCTTCCCTCTTTTTACTTTCACACTTTCTTTGTATACATACTTTGTCAGTCTATCATCATTCATTCTTTCCACATGCCCAAACCATCTCATCACATTCTTTTGTACTGAGCATACGAAAAGAGAGCTTGTATGAAAAAAGTTATGACTGGATGAAATGAAAGAAGTATGCAAGGACAGGAAGAAGTGGCGGCTAATCTGCAATGCTGATTTGTAATGTTGGTTTATTAGCTTGCTACATTTTTTGCATAAGACATTTTTTACTTTTTTTGTATAGATTTATTTTTAAGGTTTTGTTGTTTTCTTATACTTAAATGTTATTTTTACTCGTATTCCTTGACTTATAGGTTGGTATGAGGTTGACCACCCATACTGTAAAAAATGGTTCACTTTGCCAATGTCACCCTTGTTTCAGAGAATATCGGCAAGAGTTGCAGGGCTTATGTTCATTTGAGGTTTGGATTTTATTTGAAAGTACACAATCAGCATTTGTAAGCGCGAACTACACGTGTTTGTTTGTGGGCATACATCTGAGAGCTTTGAATGAATATATTCTTGCAACTTAGATTATAGATTATTGATTATAGATACGCATTCTGCACGTTTACTTACAAATTAAAACCAAGCCTCAAATGAACATAATTCTTACTTTAATTTCTATTCTGGTTTTAACATTCAGACGTATAGAATTAAAGAGGTTAAGGTTGTTTTGCTTTCTGGAATGACCTAAATAAATCCAAATCCAACAAATATTTTTGTGATCATTTCCATAATCTATTTTTTTTAATAATCTTAGATTGCCGTAGATTAGTCAGGTTGATAGCTCAGCTGGTAGAGTGCTTGCATGCCATGCCGAGAATTTGGGTTCGAATCCCACCGAGGGTGTCAGAAATGATTTTCCGTTTCGGTGCTTTTTTCAAGCCCCCAAATAAAAACCGGCATGGTTTACTCAACCTTCACAAGAAATGGAGCACAACCCCTTCGGGAGTTTCATCCCCCACTTCAACTGAAGTGTTTAGTATAAGGCTAGCCTTCTTACCTGTAAAAATAAATAAGTTTATTCAACACATGCGATCCCTTCAGGGAAAATGCGGCAAGGAGTTACACGATGTGTGTAGATCAGTTGCGTTGCAATTTCTACAATGCTTGATTATTTTATCAATTTTTGATTTTGTAATGGAAAAAAATGCCACACAATAGAGTGCTTCATCACCCGATCTCCTGCATACTGAAGTTCGCTGCAACAGCGCATCGCTTTCTTGTGATCGAGGCTCTATTAGCGAAGTGCCTTTAGAGCTTTTAAGGCTTTGACGCGGCATGTTGAGCCATTAGTTCTCATGGTGGCAGCATCACTTGTTCTGCGCGCAGCCTTCAATAAGGATTTTATGTTTCAGAGCTTTTATGCAAGTTGCAAAATGGACAGACTATGATAAGATACATCAACTTCTGAAAGCTCAATGAAAACTCTTTTTGAAGAACTGTACTGTACCTTGACTTGATAGGCCGACCACCCATACTGTAAAAAAAGGTTCACAATATCACCCTGTTTCAAGGAAGGTCGGCAAGAGTTACAGGGCTTATGTTCATTTAAGATTGGGTTTTTATGTTGTAAGTAAAATGTAATATATATTTGAAACTTAGATTATAGATAACACAGTTTTCAGTTTAATAATTATTTTGAAGAGAAAATTCATTCTTGTGTAAAGCAACTTAAACTTTTAAATAAATATATTCACAAGAATATTTATATTTACAATTACTATTACTAAGTCCAGTCGATAGCTCATCTGGTAGAGTGCTTGTTTTCCATGCTGAGAGCTCGGGCTCAAATCCCGCCGAGGCGAGGGTACTAGAAATGATATCCCGTTTCAAAATAAAGTACCAAAATTAAATCCGGAAAGGTTTACTCAGCCGTCACTAGAAATGTGTACCAGAGTCGGGAACTAGCAACACTTCACTTTAACTGAAGGCCGGCCCCGTAACCTATATAAGTAGGTACCAATCTCCACATGTGATCCTCCTGGGGAGTGCTTGTTCGGCAAGAAGTTACATAATATGTATTGCATAGTAGTAGCGTAACTATATAACTGAACATGTTCGTATTTTTTTTTATTAAAAAGATCTTTTTCCACAGTGTTAATTAGAAAAATGATTAAAAAATGGTACAACCTATTACGTGATTTTCTCTTATATTTTCATTCAGTCTGTCCACAAATAGACGTAGACCACTTTTTTATTATTTTCGCACAAAACTAAAAAGTGAACCTACAATTTTTGTCCAGTTAACCATCGATTATTATATAAGATTTAATTTAAGCCTTATATTTCCGCAATATTTTTCAGCCGATATTCAAATACTTAGACACAGAATAAATCCAATTTCAAGGCTGGAACTTTTCGTGATAACAGAAAGCTTCTTTCGCTGCACACGACTCCGGATGCAGGAAGCTGTAGAGCCAAACTTTGCCAGCGCCCATGTGCCTACGCGCGCAGCCTTACGCCAACTCTGCCAACTCCGCCAACCTGGCCAAAAGTTACCTGAGTTTGCGCAAACTTATCCGAAAGTTCGCGCGCTGATTAAACTCACCAGTGCACTGGGCGGGCAACTCCGCCCATGGACTTAAATATTGTATTTGTTGGCAACTTTGTACCGGCGAGATAATGAACGTGATCATTTGAATAGAAATATTCTTCTTCCTTTTTATCCCATTTGTTTTCTTACATTAATTATTCTCTTCACACATAGTACATAGTTCTGTTGTATGCTTTATTTTTTATATTTTCTCACATTTATTTTGCTTTCCATGTAGTACTATTATTTTTTTCTTTTTTTTACCTCATTTTGCTTATATGCATCCAACTATATTGTTATCCTGTATTTCCTCTGTAATCTAAATCTAAATCTAAGCTGCAAAGATATGTATCATTTGAGATTCATATTAAATGCATTCCCACAAGCAGACATGCATAATTTCGCGCTTACACATGCTGCATGTGGACCTACAATATAAAAACCCCAATCTCAAATGAACATAAGCCCTGCAACTCTTGCCGACCTTCCCTGAAGCAGGGGTGACATTGGCAAAGTGAACCATTTTTTACAGTATGGGTGGTCAGCCGCATACCAACCTATCAGTCAAGGAGATTATAATAACTTTAAAATTTAATATGGCTAGTCACGTATTGCACCATCCGTGAGACTAGGCTGGAATAAAGATTTATGATTATTATAGTACAACTTTTTACCGCATTAATAATAATAATATTACTTTTACTTTACTTTACTTACTTACTTTCTTCGGCTCATAAGCCTTGAAGGCTCAGGGCCTCCCGCACCACAATCCTCCAGGACTCTCTGTCTTGTGCTGCTTCTCTCCATGGTTCCCTCACTTCCAGAACTTCGGCGTCGGCTTCAACGTTGTCTGCCCACCGCATCCTGGGACGTCCGAGTGAATAATATTAGGATAATTTATTTGGTGAGCGCTGTTTTTGTTTGATCACAACTCAAGAGCCCTCGGTGCACTTGCTATAGAAATCGTTAATGCTTAAGCAAGACCCTGTTGCTGTAAGACTGGATGGACCTTTATTGACCGGTCTTTTTTAAAGGTGTATGAATTTTTCAACCCTGCAAAGAGCATCTTTGAAAATATAAATGGTGTATTTTTTGTACTCCGTCGGGATTATAAATCCGCAACCTTCCATTAACGAGTCCAAAGCGTTACCAATAGACTACGAGACGCTTTTTTCCCCCAGTAGCATTCTTTACATGGTATGTTACGACAGCCACTTTGCTAAGAATACGGGCTTCAATTATTTGGGAAGGCTAGGCAAATCTTGCCGGTATTATGATATTGGATTTGAAATAAACACTGAAAGAGGAAATCAATTCTGCCACCCGTGGCGGGGATCGAACTCTAGCTCTTGCTTTGAAAAAATTGGGGAAACTTATGAAGTGAAAACCCAAGAGTACCCTAAGACATTACGAGAATAGAAACATGTATGAAAGCTACAACATCACCCCAAGTGATTGATTAAGTTCTCTTACATTTTTTTTTATTTACGCGATGATATTGGAACAGAGCTACTTGGTCCAAAAACAGAATAAAAAAATTCTCCTGCGATCAAATCGATTATAATCATACACATGATGATCGATTATGTACACAGATGTGTTATCTTATTTTATTTGCAATAATGTTCTCCAGAAGTTGCACAGTCTTGTCAGTGTTCTGCATCTCATTAGAAAGTACCCAGCCTGCATGTTCCGCACACTAAGCTACCAACTTCGCCAAAAGTTTGGCAGTTCTGCTAAATACTCAGATACAAAGTGCATATCGAATAATGATGCAAACACTAAAGCTCTGGGCACCTGAAAATGCTGAGGAACAATTAAATATTTTTTTCTCCCACACAACTAACAAGATGATTTTTGTGTTCGATCTTCTTTTTTTTTAAATATCCTATAAATTATATCTTAGTTACAAGAAAATATATTCGAAGTATACTCGTACATATTAAATGCACCAGCTGCTGCAAGCAAACACGAGTTAGGCCAAGTATTTTCAACGGAAGAAAAGCGATTTATATATAATGATAAAGGCGCACTTATGTCAATCATGTGGGTAAATTTTGTTATCAGTTTAATTTTCACATAAATGAATATTGAAAAAACCGGGCCTTAGTTCGCGCTTACACATGCTGCATTACAAAATAAAAACCCAAATCTCAAATGAACGTAAACCTAAACGTTTTTCACAATCGTTCTGAAGCACTGGTCACATAGGAAAAGTGAACCGGTTTGTAGAGTATTGGTTGTCAGCCTCATACCAGCTTATAAGACAAAGTACAATAGTATTAATCTACCCACATTTAATACCAATAAAAAATAATCAAACTGCCAACATTGTAGATCAACCGTCATTATTTTCGGTCTAAGCGCATTTCTTTCATTTACCTTGAAAGCTTTTTATTATAACTAATTAATTTCCTTTATTAGGGATTTGGTCCTGATTGATTCCAATCCTAACTTCGCCTCCCACCCAAAAAGAAAAAGCTCTGCAATTAAGCTTCCGATCCAAGTGTTTATTTATGAAAACAGGTTATTTAAAAATAATTTTTATTTTTTGTAAAAAAAATACATAGAAAAAGTTGCATGCATTCAATAAGGGTTGTGAAAATTGTAGTGCATGTCTTTACAAGGGATGCTCAGAGTGGCCTCGTATAGCGCAACCCTTAACACGTTTCCTTTCATGCCATGAAAAGCGCTGCACCCCTTTCAGCTAAATTATATTATTATCATCCCTTACAGAGTCTCTAAAGGGCCTCCTGACAAGATGCAAGCTTTACTTTAAAATTTTGCATACAAAATATTCTCAATATTTTGCTGTGGTTTCCTCCGAAAAGGCATGATCTATGTGTAAACATATTTATTTTCACAGACTAAAACGCCAATCACTTTTCTGAAAGGACCAATCCTTAAGCAAGCCCGAGTTGCTGTAAGGCTGAATGGACCTTTGGTGACAGGTCTTTGTGTCAAGGTATATGAAGTTTTTACCTGGTGGAGAACATAATATTTGAAAATATAAATGGGATTTATTTTTGTCCTCCGCCGAAATTTGAACCCACGACCTTCCAGTAACGAGTCTAACTAACTAGGATTACTAACCACTAGACTATAGACCGGCGCTACAACATATCAATTAACTTTAACGATGAACAATTGTAAGTAAACTAAAATCAATGTTTCGAAACCCCAATTCCAAAAACGAAACCACTTCAACTTTACTGACTGTAATCAAGTTAAAAAGGTAGAAAAGGGGATGAATTAATTGACCCCACTGGAAGCCTTACACTGACCAGTCAATATAACCCTTTTTAGGGTTAAAGCCCGAACAGCTTATTCAAAAACAAAACCTGAAAACAATTTAAGTTATTTAATTTTCAAACTCTTATACCAAATCCAATTTAATCATAATTTATTTTAGTACTTTTATTGATTTTGAATACAGTAAAAAGGGTCTCATTCAAAGACTGATTTTATGTACTGCTTAAAGAAATAAAAATGAATGATATTGAGTTGAAGGTAACCCGTAAATGACTTTGAATACAGCAAGTGTTTGTTTAATAAGTAATTAAATTCGGGTTCAATTGAAAAGCTCTTTTTGGTACTTGTAAACCAATTAGAATGGGAAGAATTATGTGATTTGATTTCCACAATTAGTCAATGACGTATTCGTCAAGTTATTTTCAGGTTTGTGAATGGTTATGAAACAAAATGCTGTTTTTATTTATGTTTTGGTTGTTTATCTATTTTTATCATCACAATAAGTATTTTATTTTAATAATCATTCCAAAACGGTTTCTTACTTTATTGTACACAGAATGCTTGCGTTCCATGACAGAGAGCTAGGGTTCGATCGCCATCAAGAGGGTCAGAAACAATTTCGCTTTAGAAGGAAACAGTAATAGTTTAAGGTAGGTATTTGATTTTGCAGTATGTGTATGGGTGAACCTATGCGCGTTTTGTTAGTGAATCGTGTAATATGAAAAAAGGCAACCTAGATTTTTTCCAAAAATATGTTAAATATTTTCTTCTTTTTTTTAATTTTATTATTATTTTTATTATATTCTTCACGCTACCCGTGATCCAGCAACAATCCCACAGAGAGTGCCACCCGTGGTATGCTATTGGCTTCAGTAACATGGAACCACTGACTTTCAGAGTCATGAGCACGCCTCTGACCTAGAGGTTCTGGTTTTGTCGTGCCGTTGTTTTTACTTCACGGGAAGGACTTCCACCGTTTGAGGAAATATATAGCTTTGCATTCGCATTTACAGGTGTGTGCTGTGGTTTCATTCTGACACATACATACAGGACGGGTATGAGGAGAGTTTGAGCATACCTGTATACACATATGAAAACATATTATAATAAAATCACATTCTTTGCGTTTCCATAAATTTATGGTTATATTAAATATATGAAAAAAAACATACGACTCATAAAATAACGACTGTTATATATTTCTGCAAGTAGGATATAAAAATATAAAAGATACAAAGAGGGTTCGAGTTAATACGTAGGTAATTAAAAGTATATGTTACTAGGGATGTGCGTCTACATTAGGGCAGTTTTTTTTTTGGAGCTCTGGAGCAAAAAGGCAGCTCACCTGTTAAAAAGTAACGTTAACTTTTATACCTGCTACAAATAAACGGATACTAATGTACTAGAGCTGTGCACAAAATGGAATAACGCAGCAAGTATCAGATCCTTGTCATGTAAAAAGAACAATTACTCTTGCTGGTTCAAAATAATGTTTAATTATTTATTTTCCAAAACTCGTCTTTCAATTCAGTACAAAATACAATGTGCAAAAAAAAATCCGTGGTTTTGTTCACTTCCAATAAATCATCCCAATTTATCAGCGACCTTGTAAGAATTGTTTTTGTGAACAAAAATATTTAACATATATGTTATTTTGGTTAGTTGGTATTTAAGAGACCACCCGTTCACCCCTGTTACAGGGCTTGTGTACATTTGAGATTTTTGTCTTAATCTTTTTAATCACACATGAGGCATGCGTAAATGCGAACTTGTATGCGTATGCTTGTGGGCATACATTTATATGAATCTGAAAATTTAATATATCTCTTTAACTGAGATTGTAGATTATTTATGGAATAACAATATTTCTTTACGAATCGATAAGTGTAAAGTAACAGTTGCTTCTCTAAAGGAGTGAGTGAAACTTGTAAAGTATACTACAGATACTATGCATCAAATACTACGCATCAGATACTATGCATCAAATACTACGCATCAGATACTATGCATCAGATACCATGCATCAGATAGGTACTACGCATCAGATACTACGCATCAGATACTACGCATCAGATACTACGCATCAGATACTACGCATCAGATACTACGCATCAGATACTACGCATCAGATACCATTAATCAGATACTATACATCAGATACTATTTCCCATCCCTTTAAAACCCACACACGGCGAAACAAACAAAAACTCTCTGTATTCGCTCCATCTCCCCCACGGGGGCAGAAAAAAGAGATCACGTAGTATATTCACGGGGTACACCTCGCCCCAATTTACCTCCCCCATACACACCTGAGCCAGAAGGTTCTAAGTACCAGGAAGCTCTGTATTTGTCTTTCAACTTCGACAGTCGAAATGTTTCAGTCCTTGTCTAATTAGTTCAAATTGTCGTCGTCCCATTTCTTGTTTGGCTCATCTAGCATTTGATTAAAAGATGACCTTCAGATGAAATCATCTGAAGAATCACAGTCTACACAATCTTAGAAAATAACGTAAAACACAATAACGTTAGAGCTGTTTTAAATATTTCCCAAATCAATAGCTAGTATTCATAAGACACATTGGTTCAGTACACCAACAAACATGGTTTATGTGAAATTACCTCTGTTGAAGATAATACAAACAAGCACTATAGTGGACGTTGTGATGAAAAAACTCATAATTTTATCATTTCTGGAATGAGAACCTGGCGCAAGTTTTGGCTTTCTTCATAAGCATCTGCCATCTCTGGTTTTCTAGTATGGTTTTAGTAGCCTGGAGGCAAGACGGAATAAACATATGATAGTTCACTTCGTTCGCTTGATTCATGGTGGGGTTTGCAATCCTAACACAACACTACGCAACTAATAGCCCCGCTACAAAGAATCAGGACATCAACCGCCACTTTACCAACACCTCTACTGCACTAAAACAAGTATTATAGACCTCTAGAGTCTTGAAATCTAGGGAGTCTTCTTTAAAATTAAAATAAAATTTGAAAAATCTGGAGGAAGTAAAACTGTATGCTCCTGGCAATTATGAACCTGGACTATTGTTTTTTACCAATTGATTGGGAATTAACCTGGCAAAGTTTATGACTGTAGAAAGGTTAATGTTTCAACGCGCAATATGCGACCCCTTCGAGGGCTAAGAATTAACAATTTATTTGCAGCTTAGTTGCTTATTTTATACCTCTAATCAATGATGTTAAAATGTGTGTTTTAAATGTGTAGAGTTTGTTAGTAAGTTATTTCAAATAGTTTTTTAAGCCCGATCAAAACTCTATTTCTCTCTACATATGGCTGGTTCTCCTAATAATAAAGGCTTCCCCGCGTGGTTTAGAAAGGTGATGAACAAACCGCAGGGCATCTGTGTAATTCTGCCCAGCACGGAGTTAATTAACACTCTTGCCTTGCCTACCCCTGAAAACCCTTGGCCCATAGGTACTTGCAAGTATACAGTGTGTACCTTGAAGTACAGGACAAGAAAATGTAAAGAAACTACAGCGCTCACTAATGGCGCTGTTGTAGATTCAATGCATTTTTTGTCGTCTAAGATTTAAAGTTTAGGTGCTGTAATGATTGATCGTGGAGTGGTAAAACTCGATGCACGTTGATGTAAATTTTACACATTATCGATTAATAACAATACTAATATTAGGATGATTTATTTGGTGATCGCTATTTTTGTGTGAATCACACCTCAAAAGCTCTCTGCGAGCTTGTTCGTTGCTATAGAAAGCACTTAGTTTCAAGCAAGGCCCATTTACTGTAGGGCTAGATAAACCTTTGTTGACCGGTCTTTGGTAGGTATAGAAATTTTTCAAGCTAACGAAAAGCATATTTGAAAATATAAATGGTATTTTTTTGTGCTCCGCCAGGATTCGAACCCACGACCTTCCATTTACGAGTCCAAAGC